>CM052441.1:936769-1016853 GCA_028533085.1 Varecia variegata | reverse complement strand
GTAGTTTACCCTCCCATCTTCCACCCACAGACACAGTGAGCAACACCAGAGATGACAAATGTGCACGTGGTCTCCAGAAATTCGAAACAGCTCTTTAATATGGCTAATGCCCTTACTGTTCACCCAACCTGGGCAGATCACAACCCTGCTCTTAGCTGGAGCCTCTGGGTGAAAACCTGGTCTTACTAAAACTGTACTTAAAGTGAAATCTCACCACCGCTCAAAACACTATTATTATTTTCATTTTGAAAATTATTTGCAGACTTGCTGGCTCTCTTGAATCTGAGTATTTTGCAACTCCACTTCACATTTTTTGCAGGTTCTGGCAAACGCCGTGCCCACATGAGGAAAGAGTGCTGCGTTTGGGTGAGTAACGTTTGCGAGAGGGGCTGCGACCCCCGAGGTGCAGAGTCCCCGCTCAGCCCGCGCTGGCCGACTGCGGGCAGTCACGCTCGGAACGCATGGCCATTCATCTGTTCTTTCTGTCCCCTCTCTCTGAATTTCAGAGGAAAACTGGAAAAACAGTAATTATTCAAAGATTTTTAACTCTAATGCACAAAGTATCTCTTCCCCGCAGAATGGAATCATCTTTCCTGGAGGCAGGAACACGAGAGATCTTTGGGAAGAAGTTGTCTTGTTCACAATGTTTCTCCAACTTGGCCAGGTGCCAAAGTCGGTGGGGCGTCAGGAGGGGGAATTGCAGTAGGAGGAAGGTCACTTCTGGCCTGGGTGACTGGGACACGAGGGGACCCACAGAGACTCCCGGAATCGGAGTCTACGCTGGTGCAAGGCAGAGGTTGCTCGTTCCTCTGCGCGGACCGAGCTGTGGGCAGAGCCCGCTTGGCGGGGGCGCTCGTCAGGACAGTGTGTGGGCAGCTCTGTGGGGGTGCAGGCAGAAAGGGGGCCCTCAGGAAAGTCCCTCATCTGTTTACGGACCTGCTGGGGTTTCTAGGTCAGAGCCACAATTCAGTAAAAGGTGGCAGCAGTGACAGGGATGGGGCAGGCTGCCTGGTGATGTGAATTTGCCGCCAGGACCCTTGGCAGGTGCGTGAATCCACGTGGAGCCCACATGGGCGTGAAGCCAACAACATCTGTGGGCCGGCTACCTCCCTAAGCGCCCGCCTGCTGCCCTGCACCGCACCCCCCGTGGGCCCCCCACATGCCCTTCAGGGCCCACGTGTGCAAATCCAGGCAGATTCTGTCCCTGACGTGTGCACAGTGTGTCCCTGGGCCCCACTCCCTGCCCCCCCCCCCACTGTACTGTGGGGAAACCTCATCTTTCCCGCACTGCGTGGCAAACCGCACCGCACCCGCCCGGACGGCCCGGAGCTCCCGTGAAGGAGCAACAGTGCCGCGAAGACTCAGGTCAGTGGCGCCCGGCGTGGGCTCGCCAAAGTCTTTATTTAAATTTAAGAAATATTTAGTTGGGCTTCTTGATTACATTTTTAAAGGCCAGTCTTTTTTGTTTTGTTTTGTTTTTGAAGACAGGAGGATGCTTCCATCTTCCCACAGCTAATTGGATAAAAGTAGGACCGTGCTCCAGGGTGGAGAAGCCCCTCACATGGGACAGATGCGGGGACCCGACTGGTCTTCCCAGCCCAGGGGGGGAGTCCTGCCTGGGTCTGGTGTGAGCTGAACTCGAGGCGGCACACGTGAGCCAGCGGGCGGGCCCAGCCTGCCGCATTCACACATTTACAGTTTACGTTGTAGCCGACACTGCTCACCTGCAGCATAAAACCACAGGGTACTGCCTGGCCCCCCAATGCAATGTTATGTCTGACTGTGTGCAATGTATACATTCTTACAATGTTATATCTGACTGTGTGCAATGTATGCATTCTTACAATGTTATATCTGGCTGTGTGCAACGTACGCATTCTTACAATGTTATGTCTGACTGTGTGCAACGTATGCATTCTTACAATGTTATGTCTGACTGTGTGCAATGTATGCATTCTTACAATGTTATATCCGACTGTGTGCAATGTATGCATTCTTACAATGTTATATCCGACTGTGTGCAATGTATGCATTCTTACAATGTTACATCCGACTGTGTGCAATGTATGCATTCTTACAATGTTATGTCCGACTGTGTGCAATGTATGAATTCTTACAATGTTATGTCTGATTGTGTGCAATGTATGCATTCTTACAATGTTATGTCTGATTGTGTGCAATGTATGCATTCTTACAATGTTATATGTGACTGTGTGCAATGTATGCATTCTTACAAGGTTATGTCCGACTGTGTGCAATGTATGCATTCTTACAATGTTATGTCTGATTGTGTGCAATGTATGCATTCTTACAATGTTATGTCTGTGTGCAATGTATGCATTCTTACAATGTTATATCCGACTGTGTGCAATGTACGCATTCTTACAATGATATATGTGACTGTGTGCAATGTACGCATTCTTACAATGTTATGTCTGACTGTGTGCAATGTATGCATTCTTACAATGTTATGTCCGACTGTGTGCAATGTATGCATTCTTACAATGTTATGTCTGACTGTGTGCAATGTATGCATTCTTACAATGTTATGTCTGACTGTGTGCAATGTATGTATTCCTACAGCAGATACACTTTCATCGCAGTGAGAAAATGAACAGTGGACATAAGAGTAAGTGCTGTCTTACACTTAGGGTTAATGTATCGATAGGATGAAATATTGTTGCAATCCGGTGGACCCAAAAGCTTTGTATTAATATTGTAGTGCTTGGGAGTTGACATACAGCCCACGAGAAATTGTGATCGCCTCATTAGAAATTCTGGACAATATTTGCCTGGAGGTGGGGCGACCTAGAAGGTCTCTTATCAACTGGGCTTGTTCCCAAATTAAAAGGCGTTCCCACCGGGACCTGCTTTGTGCAGTGCCGCTGCCGCCACCAGGGGGCACGCCTGGCCCGCGCTGGACGAGGTCCTCGTCCTCCCCTGTGTCCTGGCTTGGGACGGTCGTCTGGGCTGCAGGACGTGGCTCTGGCCTGCTCGGATGTGCACGGAGGCCTCAACCCCCACCCCCCAAGCTTCAGAGCATCTTCTCCCCACCGAGCTGGTGCTGGTGCTTCCTCCACGCCAGCAGGCGCCCTGCTCCGATGAGCCCAAGAGAGACCCAGATGTGACACCAGCAGTGCGGCAGGCGAGGAAAGAAGGGAAGGGACAGGGGAGTCCAGCAGCAGAACGCAGGAGCTGGAGGGTTTTCTGAGACATCCTGGCAGACGGTGGGGCGGCCGTGGCCGGCAGGGCGGGGCGGGGGCTAGAGGAGCTCAGGGCCGTCCTCCCACTCTGTGCCTGCAGGTTGGCAGGCAGGTGGCATCCAGGCCCATCGGACTTTGTGGCTTAAAAAAATACCACACTTACGCACGGTTCCTTTGCAAAGCTGGCTCGTCACGGATGCTCTGGTCAGACAATGCGAGGCTGCCCAGCCCCTGTCTGTCACGTGGAAAAGAAAGAAGCAGAAACCACCTCAGGCCAAGGCGGAGCCCGGTCTGGAGGGTCTGTGGCCAGAGACGCAGCGTTTGCTGAGGCCTGGGCTGGCTGCGGGGAGGCCCTGCCTTTCCCCACGATTTCCCTTCCCTTCCTCACGGCACCTCTGGAGCCGGCGGCAGCGCCAAGCCCGACTGCACAGCTGCGCCAGCTCTGTAAGCAGCGGGTATTTGAAGGCACCCCCCACCCTCACGCCCCTGACTGTGAGGTGGGTCACTTTGTCCCCCAGGGTTGGGTATGAGATCTACTGGGGACCTATTTGTTGCAATTATTGACCCTAATTTCCATAAGAGGCGTCCGCCTGAGCATCCCGTGGTCAGTGTGGCTAATGGTCCTAGGGAAAGCCACCCGCCTCCCACAGCCGTCACTGTGATAATTCGCATGTACTTGTCGATTCCGGGCTTGACAGGAAAATCACCTCCCTTCAAAAATGCATATTAGTGTTCTGTGTTTGATGCCCCTTTTATCTTGTTCTGAGGGTCTAATTTGACCTGCTGGTGGAGCTGATTTTAGAGGTCACAGGAGAAGATGCAACTCCAGCACCCAAAGGTGATAGATACTTTTCTGTGAATCACTCACTGAAATAAAAATCTACAAACAGGAACTGTCACAAGAATCGTCAGCGACGGGCAAGTCTTTGATAATCTCCCCACTTGGGTCCCCTTTGCTCCGGCCCCACGGGGGGCTGCGTTTCGAGGAGCGTGTAGCTCATCAAGCTCTTCCCTGCTCATCAACCGCCTGCAAGGAAGAGTGGTACAGGCTTGTCCCAGCACTCGCCCGGGCAGGGGGCGTCTGTATTGATGCCACCACTGGGAGCCGGGCTCCGTCCCTGCCTCCTGCCGCCTGTTAAGCAAAGTGCCGACTTAGCTCTTGGATGCCACCGATGACGGGCACCCTCGGGCGGCTGCCGCGTGTGCCACCGTGGGTGGGGTGGAGCCCGGTGAGAACAGGCTGGTCACTGACCCACAGTATCATAGCTGGAAGCAAAAAGAAAAATTGGAAATCCTGATTCTGTCTTTAGTTAAACATGGATTTTTGCATGAGTTTTGATTTTTTTGAAATACTGTTTCAGTGTCATTTGTCTTGTCATTTTCCAGTGCCCTGTCCCCTCACTGGCCCAGGCCCTGCACGGTGCTGGTTTGGTCTCAAAAAACATTTGTTCCTCTAAAGGACGAATATAAGCCAAGGACTGTCATCTTCCCCAGCTGTCCACCTTTTAAGACTATGAGACACTGACACAAAGATATGAAACTGGACTTTTCCCTGGACTGACACCTTGTCCTTTCCAGTCCCAGAAGGCTGCCGGCACCCATGTCCCGGCTCAGAGTTTTCCCTGGAGAGACAGATAACCTCTGTGCCCTCAGGGGGTGCTGCCCTGTGCACCACGAAGCCCAGGTAGGCGGCCCTGCCTGCTGCTGTCCATGGGCTGTGGCCGCCGTGTCACCCCCAGGAAGAGACTGACACTCACCGTCACCTGCCACCGGTGAAGACTATGTCACGCATCCGTTCCTCAGCCCAGTGCCGGCGTCACATTCCTGGACTCTGAACGCAGAGCTCCTGGCAGCGCCCTGTGTCCGTGTCCCCCCACCCTGGGCTGCCGAGTCCCAGTGCCACACACCGGCCCCTCGGGGCATCGGGGAGGGTCCTTCCCAGTCTCTTCCGGCTTCTGGTGGCTCCAGGCCCCTCGGCATGTGGCCGCATCACTTCTATCTGCTTCTGTACCCGCACGGCTGTCCTTGCCATGTCCTTCCCCTGTCTTTGTGCCTCTTCGCTACTTCCGATAAGGACAGTGGCCCTGGGATTAGGGTCAGTCCTAATCCAGCACGGCCTCTCCTAACTGGGGTACGTCTGCAAAGGACCCGGTTCTCACTGTGTTCACATTCACAGGTACTGGGGGGCACCTTGGACACGTCTTTCTGGGACACACAATTCAGCCACACCCGGCGGTCTGGCCGTGTGGACGGGGTGGGGGTGGGGGCTGGCCCAGGTGTCTCCTGACTCGGAAACTGGGGGCCGTGCCGGGTGGCCCCACCATGAGTTGGTGCTGCCGTCCCAGGGCCAGCGTCCTCCTCCTCCTGGGGGCCCTGGGGCTCTGCTGCCCTGAACTGTGTGTTGATTCTGGAAAGACCGAGGTGCAGCCCCCGCGCCCGGTCCCACGAGGGCTGGGCAGAGTCGGAGGGATGCGGAAGGTCTTCTGCTCATTCCACGTGAGGCCGGGCACAGGGGCAGACTGCACATCCCTGGGGAGGAGCCTCGGTCAGAGCAAGGACCGAACCAGTGAAGGACAGAGGCTGGAAGGTACTAGAGCTGGGCGCACACACACGCACAGACACACACGTGAACACACGTGTGTGCACATGCAGGCCCACGCTCCCTCAGGCACTGGCCCCAGGAGCACGTGGTTCAGGCTTGTGGTTGCTCGGTCGCCCCCGTGGGGTCTTTGTCTCCGAGGTGAGGCAGTTTCTGGACTCCCCTCCGCCATCCTGGTCACATTGCTTCGAATTCCATGAGGTCACGTGCATCTCTTTCTGGAAAGAGTGGTTTCGTCCCAGCGCTGACACCAAGGAGCCCCTGAGCGAGGAGTGACAATGCCTGGCTCACCCGGCTGCGCTCGGTTTTATGACGCACGTTCGGTTTCCGTGAAGACCAGCTGTGTCCACGGGGTGTCTGCTCCTCCTGCAGCCACGCGTGGGCTCGGCCTCGGCCCCCTGACCGAGCTGCCACCTCCCTGGAGCCTGTGCTGGCAGCTCTTCCTAACAGCCTTTTATTGCTTTATGGCTGCCTGTGCCAGGTAGCCGGGCACTGCAGGCAGTTACTGATAAGGAAACGCAAAGCTGACGAGCGCCAGGTGACACAGGTGACACTTCCTCGCTGACAGACACAGGGACGGGGGCTCAGATGTGAGCCGACGGGAGAGAGAGGGATGATTGTAAAGGGAAAAGAAAACAAACCGTCACCTGCGTTGCACAGTTAAAGGACACCTGTGTTGACTTGCTCTGTAACGGGAATTTGTTCTCCAACCAGTGAGATGTTTCATTCACCTGGAAAGACCAGTCTCTGCAGCTGCGGTTCCGCCAGAAAACTGGCAGCGTCAAGAGAAGAGAACTCGTGGGCGAAAGTCGCTCTTTCTTTCTTTTTTCTATTATTTCAAAATATATTTTTTTTAATTCAGGGTATTATGGGGGTACAATCATTTTGGTTACATGAAATGTGTTTGCCTCGCCCAAGCCAGGGCCACAAGCATGTCCTTCCCCCGTACAGTGCGCCCCGTCTCCATTACCGTGGGTTTGCCCCCCCAGCCCCCACCCCCTAGCTGACCAGCACCCAGTGAGTGTTACTACCGTGTGAGCACCTTAGTGTTGATCAGTTAGTACCAATCTGATGGCGAGTACATGTGGTGCATGTTTTTGGTAATGCTTGAGTCAGGGCTATAAGTGTGCCCACCCAGACAGTGTTCATTGTACACGTTAGGTAGGTTTTCACCTCCCCACTCCTGCCCCTACCCCTGCTTGCTTTCCACTGAGTTTTACTTCCCTCTGTGCACGTGTGTGCCAATAGGTTAGTTCCAGTTTAATAGTGAGTACATGTGTTGTATGTTTTTCCATTCTTTAGATACTTCACTTAGGATAATGGTCTCCATTCCATCCAAATTGTTGCAAAAGGCCTTAATTCATCCTTCTTCATGGCTGAGTAGTATTCCGTAGATACATACACCACACTTTGTTAACCCACTCATGTCTTCATGAGTATTTGGGTTGATTCCACATCTTTGCAATTGTGAAATGTGTTCCAATAAACATGAGAGTGCAGGTGTCTTTTTGACAAAACGACTTCTTTTCCTTTGGGTAAATACCCAGTTGTGGGATTGCTGGATTGAATGGTAGGTCACTTTTAGCTCTTTGAGGAATCTCTATACTGCTTTCCATGGAGGTTGTACTAGTTTGCAGTCCCACCAACGAGTAGTGTGTGAGTGTTCCTTTCTCTGCATCCATGTGAGCATCTGTTGTTTTTGGACTTTTTAATAAAAGCCATTCTCACTGGGATAAGGTGGTATCTCATTGTGGTTTTAATTTGCAGTTCCCTGATGATTAGTGACGTTGAGCATTTTTGCATATGTTTATTGGCCATTGGTCTGTCTTCTTTTGAGAAGCTTCTATTCATGTCCTTTGCCCACTTTTTAACGGGTTGTTTTCTTTCTTGCTGATTTTCCTGAGTTCTCAAAGGAAACACCTTACTTGTGGCTCAGGTTCAGATGCGGGTGCTGGGACTGAAATGTGACTTCAGATCCTGCTGGATGAAGGTCCTGGGCCTGTGTTGGGTTTGCCCATGGCCTGGAGGCGGGTCGGGAAGCCTGTCCCGTCCCCTTCCGCACAGAAACCGGCACAGCAGGGTGTGGCGGGTGCGGTGCTGCCTCCGGCTTCTCTTCTCCTACCACACCCAGCTCCTCCAGCCCCTTCCCTGACGTTCGGGATGCAAACACGCAAATCCTCCACGGATCTTTACATGTCAGACAGCCTGAGCTTCCTCCACCTGTGAGTTGCAGGCTAGTTGGCAAAGTAATTATTTCTCCTGATTTTTATTATGCATTTTTATTCTGTATTATGTAGTACACTATATGAATGGAAACAACAGAATTTGATGCCTCTAAACTCTCTCTGACAGAAACTTCAGAGAATGTTTTATGAAACAAATGGTTTAAGTAGTTCTTTCTGATACAGTTACTACAGCCAAGGAGTAGGATATGGTGTCACTTGTTCCAGCAGTGAGCGAGCGGGTAAGACGGTGCTAATCCAAGGATCCTCCCAAGAGCAGGGAGACCTGGCTGCGATGCCCAGTCCCAGGACACGAGCCTCTGACTGCAGCAGAAGACGCAGGTGGACGCCACCCTGGGGGATGCTGGGGTCCCGGCCGGGCTACCTGCTTGCCTGTGTCCCGTGCTAACAGTCCTGGAGATGTGGGAATGTGAGACCCAGGAATCGGGGACTCGTGGCTCAGCCCAGGGACCCAGAGCCTTCCATGGTCCCAGCCTCTGCATTTGACCAATGACCAAAGATAAACAATCACTCGAGTGAGGTGCAAAAGGAATCCAACTTCCTCCCACCAGCTCCCTGCTCCTCTCCGACCTTCAGGAGCTCCACGTGGCCTCTGAGGCTGTGACTCAGGTCCAGCCCAGCCCGTCAGACCCAGGGTCCTCAGGGTGCGGCCACTCGGAGCCAGTGAGGGACGGAGTCCACCCAGGCGCCTGGCACACAAGGGGAGGCAGCTCCTTCAGAGAGGATGGCGCAGAGGATACTCTGGACGGGACCCTCCTTCCCGGGTCTGCTCCGTGGTCACTGCTTGCTCACGGGCTGAGGGGCAGGCAGAGCTCTCAGGCCAGGGCTGGGAGCAGAGCCCAGGCCCAGGCACTCAGCTGTGGCCTCTCTCATTTTAGATGCTGGGTCCTCCCAGGTGGCTGTTTAAACATCAGAACTGGACTCTGCGACCGTCCAGGGTGGTGGTTTTCACCTGTGTCCCCTGAACTCTGGGTTTCCCGATGTGCCCCCAGGCAGGTCCCTGAGAGAGGGTCCTGCCATGCCCCCCCACCTTCCCAGGGTCAGCTCTGCTTTTGCTGGTTTTATTTGTTGAATTTTCAGAGAATGATGTTTGCAAAAAATGGTTCTGATCCCAAGAAACCGTGAGCCCCATTGGTGTAGGGCCTCTGTGGACACGAGCAGGCCTGGGTCCCCTTCCCAGGGTCTCTGACGACTGGCCAGCCCAGGCCCGTCCTCAGGCCACCAAGCAGAGCTGCCCAGAAGTCCTCAGTGGCCAGGAGCAGGGCCTCGGACCCACGTCCAGCTGGAGACCTCCGGGGAAGTGGCTTTCGCTGGGGACAGGTTACCGCACTCGGGTGTGGGCTGACCAGGTGGATTGAATCTTAGTTCTGTCGCTTCAGGAACCTGGACAATCATGCAACCGCAGAGGATCCAGATGTCTTATCTGTAAAACAAACGTAACAGTGCCCACTTCACAGAGCTGTGCCGATTAAAGAAAGCAGTGTTCTCCAACACCTCGCAGGTGGCCAGAAAGAGATAAGGCCACACCTGCTGGCTGTCAGTAGTCCCGAGTCCCCTGCTGGGAGCCGCAGCGACCCTGCCTCGGCCCTGCTCTCCTGAGCCGGGCGGAGCAGCCTCGGAGGGACAAGTCACCGCTGCCTTCTCTGGCTCACGCTCTGGCCGCCGGTCCCGCCTTGCTGCCGTGTGGCTGGACAGCGCTGGCTTCCGGGTTTAGCCTCGGGCTGTGTGGACAGGAAACATGGGTGACAGACATTTATAGCCTTTTCTTTTTTCCTTTAGCAACACAGTCCACCCTGTCTAAGGAAAATTTCCGACAAAGAATTTTAAAAATGGCAGCATAGGGTGTTTGAGCCTTGCGAGATGATGCCCACGGCAGGGCTCCAATGCAGACGAGTGACACGAAAGCCGGTGTGAATTCTCAGGGTATTTTCCCACCCAAATACTCGGTCAGGAACGGGGGGTCTCGTCTGGAAATGGCATATTTAGTAATAAGATGCAGTTGTGAGTCTGGTTTGGTGTCTTAAGAGCCAGGACAGCCGTGTTTAATTTTGAGCTAAATTTTAAATTGTGAAAGAGGATTGTCCTGGGGCGATGTGATTCAGACGAGAGCGCCCGGGCCACACCTCTCTCCCAGCCTCCCTCTCACCTCCAATCTCTCACCTCTGACCTCTCACCTTCGACACCCGACTGGTTCCTTCTGTGGTGCCACGTCGCCCCCAACAAGGTCACTCGCTGTGAGAATGAATGACCCTGTGTTTTAATGGCCACCTAGAACCGAAAGTTTGGTGCCAGATCTAGACTCTTGGCCCTTCTGTCTCCAGAAGCAGGTCAGCAGGATAAAAAAATAATTTTTCTTTCTGTTAAAATCTTTCTCTCCAAATGTCTGTTTGCAAACATCTTACTTTTATCAACATACTGGTGTCCACACATTTGACAAGTTGGACTATCTAAGATATTATGTCTTTTCTCCAGGGCCTCATAAACTCTGACATTTATAATCTCTCTGTAGTTACTATTTAAAAGCCTGGGCCCACAGAGGTAGGCCTGAGCAGACGCACGAGGTTAAATGCACTTTGTTAAAAAATAAAGGCATCTCTCGGGGGTTTTTTGTTTGGTTTTGGTTTTGGTTTTCGTGTGCCCAGATGGTAAGTAATCTGTTGGTTCAGTGAAGTGCTGTTTAATTTCCAGAGGAAGCTGAGAGGCGGCATCGCAACGCAGCCGGGCGTGCGGCTGAGTCAATAGCAAAGACCCGGAGGGTCCCCCAGATCCAGGCCCCGCCGGGTGACAGCAGGTCCCTGGGGCCACTTCCCAAGTCCCCGACACCGCCCAGCCTCGGTGCAAGCAGCTTTCTCCCATCTCGTCCCTCTGCCGAACTGCCGGAAACCCGTGTTCTGGTGAGAGTGCTAGGACGGGCAGAACGGCCTGGGCAGTGATGGGACCACTGCCACCGTCTAAACGTGTCACCCTGATTTCTTGTGACTATTTTCTGTTCTTTCCAACAACTTTCAGTTTCAAAGGGGAAGAAATCAGGGAGTTTGTAAACTCGACGTTTGTATCTCCACTTGACCTTGCCCTTCCATGCCTGGAGTTCTGTCTCTGAGACGTTCTCAGAGCCCCGCGTTGGCTGGTCACGGGCGAGATGGTCCTTCTGTCACCTCCGAGCCCTCAGTTGCCTCACCTCATGCTGAATTCCAGGCTCTGAATCATAACAAACCTCCCTGTCCCTGGTTCTCGCCCTGACAACCCCTTATCTGGGGTCTGCGCCCCCCCCCCCACCCCACAGTGGGTAGGACGGGCCCCAGGGCAGGCCTGGCCTCGGGGTGGGGGTGGGGGTGGGGGTGGGGGGTGTCGGGCCCAACTCGGGCCGGGTCATGCCACCGGCTGGCGTCCTGTGGGCGAGCCTGCTCTCCGCAGCTGCACAGCTCCACGGTTTTCTTTTCAGGTTTTCTCTTCTACCGGAATTGAAGACGTGCCCACATGCAACTGGCCAGGGCTGCCGAGTGCCACGAGGGCTCGGTGAGTGGAACAAGCCCCTGCAGAAGCGTTTGGTTCCATCTCCCACGCTAGCTGCCCCGTGACGGGGGTGGCCAGTCCACTGGGCTTCTGTTTGCTCACGGGAGAGGCAGGAGCAGGTCCCTGCTGTCCTCCCCAGGACTGAGCTCGGCGGGGACCCGAGTTCCAGCCGAGTTACTCCCAGGTTGTCTTCCCTGGCCACCTGGCCAACCCGCATCAGAACGGGGCAGACGCCTGAGGCTGGGAGCTTTGCTCCATGACAGGCACTGTGGTCATCGACACAGTGTGGTTGGCTCAGATGTCCCCGGGGACAAGGTGTGAGTCTCAGAGGAAGTGGAGTCCATCTCCCGCTCTAAGGGGTAAACCCTGACTAGTAAGGAAGAAACAGTTTGCTGAAGTTTCTGGGGAAGCTATTTTGATCTTAAAAGACATACAAAGAGGCTTTCCCTCTTTCCACTGAATCTTGTCCAATTCAGTGCAATGCTGTGTTCTTGCTCCTGGCCCGACAGTGAGACCACGCGTGTGGGCGCGAGGCCAAGGGACCCAGGAACCGGGGGAGGTGCAGTCTGGGTACAGCCGAGGCCCCACCTGTGGACTCACTGCAGAGGGTGCTGGTTTCCCAGCGTGGCTGTGAAAAATCAGTACAAACTTGGTCACTCAAAACAACTCAAATTTATTATGCTACAGTTCCGGAGGTCAGAATCCGAAATCAGCCTCACCGAAGTGTCAGCAGGGCTGGCTTCTCCTCCAATCTCTGCCCCCCACAGCCGTCACCTCCTCCTCCAACCTCTGCCCCCCACACCCATCACCTCCTCCCCCAACCTTTTAAGTGTTACTTATTTAAAACAAACAAACAAAAAGCAGCAGCAGCAGCCACCAGTCTCATCCCCCGGGAACTGCACCTGCCTCACAGAGCCCGACGCAAACCTGCACACAACGCAGAGCCCCGTTTTCCTCGTGAGGAACCCCCGGTTTCAGCGGATGAGTTGAAGGACCAAGAGCTGCTAACTGGAGCATTCCCAGGGAAAGTTTTGCCTTTTTCCTCCTCTTCAGCCACAGACCTTAACGGATGAGCTCGGAAAACCAAGCCCGAAGCCACGGGCCCAGGGCCGCGGGGTTGAAGTGCCGGGTGGAGGGCGGGCGTGGGGCCCCAGCTGCGCCCATCACACCAGAACTTTCCGTCAGTCGGGGCGGGGAAAACACGCTTTTCCAAGTCTGAAACCACTCGCAAATCACGGGTTGTAGGTTACAACAGCAGCAGCAATCAGTCTTGTTCGGAGTTAAAACGCGTGCTCACTCTGCACGTGTTACAGACCACGCACATGGTTTCCTATCCGCCTCTGGACACGGTCCTGACTGTGAGGAGCCCAGAGCTCTGGGAAGGGCGTGTTGCTCCCTCCTGCGGGACCGTCGGGCACCGGCAGGAACCCACCCAACCGCCAGCCCACTTGGACGCAACAGAGAGAAAAAGAAATGCATGGCTTACACTTCCCTTAAAATAAATATATGCTAAAAAATTAAAGGGAAGTGTGGTTGGCCGAATGCATCTGGGGTTTTAATCAAACCAAAGTTATGTGAAAAACAGCCTAAAATACTCAAATAACGGAGGCCACAGGCGAGCACCCCAGACGGCTCCGTGGGCACTAGCATGGGGGGACTGGGCCTGGCCTGGCTGCCTCCTCTGCCCTGGGCCTCCCTCCCGGCCCCGCAGGGCCTGGGCATTAATCACATTTACTAAGTGCTTTGAGGAGGCAACGGTCTGTTTGAAGCAACTGAGAAAAGTTTAAATATCTGAATCTGAAATAAACATTCCCATAAGAAAATTTTTCCCAATTTTCCTTCTTGAGCATTCCTCCTTTTGCTGCATTACGGAGATGACACACCTGGACAATATCAAGGAGGGGAACAAAGCTACGTGGCAGGTGGGACATCCCACTGAATCTGGGCATAATTACACATCAAAAAGCTCATTCGGATCACTGTAGAAACAGCTGTGGACAGGCTCTATAAGCAGCACCTGGGGGACACTTGGCACTCAGGTTGCATTTGCCAGGACGCGGCAGCACTGAGCTGCCCCAGCGCCAGGGGGACGGTGTCGAGAGGCTGCTCCGTCCTAAATCCTCGTGCACGTGAAGAGGGGATGTGCCTGTTCCTGTACGGCCAGATTCCAGCTCCACCTTGGCACCCAACCAGGCCGAGAGGTCCGGGTTTCCGGGGGCCGCCAGGCAGGGCCTGCAGCGTCTGCACCCCTGGCACGGCCCACGGGGATCCTTCTGCTCCGTCCGTGGAAAGCCACACAGAGCTCTTAGTTCACGTTCTGAGAGATGAGGACTTTGTGGGGTGGGAAATGGAGATGATTTCGACCCATCCTCCCAGCAGGCAGAGAGCCGCCTGGCGGCAGGCCCGGCTCCCACCTCCCAGCTCAGATCCTGCAAAGTGGAGGGAGCTGCCCTGGGCTGGGTGGGCCGGGAGCGAGAGCCAGCCCAGGTGTGGGCCCAGGTGTGTGGCTCACCTCACCACTCCTGCCAGCTCTCCTCCCAGCTGGAAGTCGACAGGGCCAAATAGCCCCGGGTCCCCAAACTGGAAACTGTCACCGCCCCTCAGCAGACAAGCCTGTAATCCCTCGTGTGGGCCTGGTGCTTCGTACACGTGTGTGGACGTGAGACCATGCACGCATGTCCGATGGAGGCTGCTGGGCTCTCCCAGAAGCAGGCAGAGCTCCTGTGTCAGGCCATAAAACAGACCCCACACTGGGCTGGATCTGTGGGATCCTCTGCCAGTGTTTGGCCCGGATTTGCTGGAAGATTCCTAGCCCCGATCAGACTTCCTCAGAGGCTGGTCTGAGGGCACCAGCCCTCCCGCACGTCCGCCCCACGGCCAGGTGGCAGGCGCGCAGCACACCTGGCTGAGCAGGGACGGGAGGGAAGAGCAATTTGACTAACACCAGCTGAGCCTCCGGCAGCGCTGCCTTCGGAGCTCGCAGGTCTGAGAGTTCCGGAATGCAGCAGGAGCTCTGTGGCTCGGACACACAACCAGGCCAAACAGGAGGGAAAGCGCCCGAGAGACGAGCCCGTTCTCCCTCCGCTGTGCCCAGAAAGGGCGTCGTCCTCGTCATTACTGATATTACTATTCTCCAGTGGAGGATTTTACATTTCACTTTTCAGCTCCGGCCCAGCTGGGCAGCCCCCGGCAATTTCCTGCCTGGTTTTAGTGTGTCACCGTGTTCTTTTTTTTTTTTTTTTTTTTTTTGGCCATTTTTAAAAAGGCCTTTATTTATATATAATTCATATACCATAAAATTTACTCATTTAAAATGTAAGATTCAATGTTTTTACTATATATACAGAGTTGTAGTACAACCATCATCACAATCTAACTTTAGAACATTCTCACCCTGCAGGCGTTTTTGGCCATTGCCTGGGGCCAGTTCCGAGCAGGCCGGTTCTGGTCTCCTGCGCTTTTCCTTCCTGGTCAGACGTCGGGCTTGGGGCCTGTCTGTGGATTTGAACGCAGAGTTTCAACCTTTCCCAGCTGGACTCAGAGTTCAGCGCAGGATGTAGCACCACCTCGTACAAAGGCGGTGGGTTCCTGAGAGTTTCCTCTGTGACGGTCACTGTTTCTCGAGGCTCCTGGGATGGGGTCGTGCCGCCCGCTGCTGGCGGAGAGCGGACAGGCCCGCCGTGCAGGATCCGCTGGGGACAGGGAGGCGTCCAGGTCACCCTCACGGTCTCTCCCTCTTCGTCCGCAGTGGCCTTGCCGGGCAGTGGGCAGCGTGGGGGCAGGGGGAGCGGAGGGACACGGGCAGCCTGGCACGCATGTGGGTGCCCCTCTCCCCGTACGTGCTGTGGAAGCCGCCCAAGCCGGCAGTGGCTGTCATGAGGCCGGGGAGGTCCCCTGGGAGCTCCAGTCGCCCAGAGTCCCTCAGTGGGGACAGCCCGCTTTATCTCCTCCGTTTGTTCGCATTTCTGGGTGAGATTTCTTTGAAAGAAAGGAATCTGGGTCTGAGGCTAAAAAAGTATTGTTTGGAAACCCCTACTTTAGGTCTCAGCTGACTGCTGTATACTTACTGTGCTAAAATAAACGCTGATTGCTCCACTGTGTCTCCCGGCCCGACATACATCACCGGTCTGCTCTGCCCTGTGACAGCCGCCGGCCTGGCAGGCGGGACAGGCACAGGGACAGACGCTGGCCACCCCAAGGGGACAGGGCTGACCACACGCTCGCTTGTCAGAGGATTCAACGTTGCCTCCGTGAACTTTGCCCAGGAAGTGACTTTTGAGTTGACAAACCTAAAACTTGAAAGCCAGTAGGAGCCTAAAATGTTTCATATACAGAAAATGCTCAAATTGTACACAGAAATGCCTGGGCGGATTCTACTAAAGTATTAATAACATCTTTTTAAGCATCCATCATACGTAAGCTGTGTCGGGGACACAAATTGAAAACAGCCTTGGTCCACACCTTTGAAATAAATGGATTGAAATAGTATTCTCTTGTTTAAAATCGTTCAGTCTCCCATGATGAGATCCCTCTGTCCTGGGTGCACATGAGAGCTCAACTGTTACACGATGAAATTCCTGTAGTGTAGGTTTTTGTCGCCTTTCTATGAACGTGTTGAACATGTATGAGTTAGATATGTGTCGTGGCACCTGGTCAGGGCCCCCCGTCCCCTTGGGCCTTGGTGGGAGCCCGGCCTGCCCCCTCCCTGCAGCGGCACCTGGGCGGCGTCACCAGAGCCCCCTCGGTGGGGAGCTCGCGGCGCGCACTGTGCCCCCTGCAGACCCCCGCAGCGCCCGGAGCAGCCCTTCAGGGCCCTTCCTCCCTGCGGTTTCCCGCCCACACCCCAGGCCCCCCCCCAAGTCAACCACCGTCACTGGCGGAGCGCGGCAGGCGGCTGTTGCCCGACACTAGGACCAGCGTCCCATTACACCGCGGGGACCTGCAGGGACCAGCTGTCTGCGGAGGGGCCTCGCTGCCTGCAGCGGGCGTCAGAGCCGCGGCCACGGCGGGGGGTCCGGGAGGAGAGGAGGCCGTACTGCACCCGCCCGGGCAAGCCGGGCTCCTGGAGGACTCGCGGGCAGGGGGAGCCCGACCAGCGCCCGCCACACCTCTGATTCCCCGCGCCAGGTGCGGCGGGAAGGGAAGGCCTGGCGCTGCCCTGGCGGCGGGTCTCGGGACGGGCGGAAGGACACAGAAGGGAGAGTCGTGGGGGCCGGCAGCGGGCGACGGCAGCGAGGTCTCTGGCCAGGGGGGTTCCGCCCTCCGCCTCCACCCCGCTTGGGGCCCAGCGCTGCTCTGGCACGGAGCCCACTTTGGGGAGTGACGTGGGGACACCAGGACGAGCCCCCCCCAGGCCCAGGTGGGGTTCGTTAGGGACTGACTGCGCTTCCCGAAAAGTCACGTGCTGAGGCCTCACTTCCAGTGTGACGGTGCTAGGAGGTGGCCTTGGGGTGGTGATCCGGGCCCCACGGTGGGATTAGTGCCCTTGTGGGAAGAGGAGGAGACGCCAGGGCGCTCCCCCCACCTCCCTCAGCACGAGACGCCGCCACAGCAAGCAGGTGTCTGTCTGCAAACGGGGAGAGCGCCCCCCAGAGATGGAACCTGCTGGGCCCCTGACCTTGGACTTCCTGCCTCGAGACCCGTGAGGAATGGATACCTGTTGCTTAACCTGCCCAGTGTGTGGTGCTTTCTCGTAGCAGCCCGAGCTAAGCCAGGATCGGAGAGTCGTCCCCCTGGGGACCAGAAACCAGCCCCAGGGACTTCAGCCGGGGCAGAGCAGACGTCAGCACGGGGCCTGGAAGCTGCGTGGGGGGTGCTGGGCGGGGGCGTCCTGGGGTGGGGGCGGGTGCGGGGACGTGGGACAAGGCAGCGGGCGCCAGGTGCTGCCCTCCTGGGAGAGGCGCCAGCAGGGAGGTTGCTCCTGGCCCTGGGCTGACACAGTGTCCAGGACCTGGCTGCCACTCAGCCACATGATGTCAGACACCTGCCCTCAGGTGTGAGTTCTAGGGCTACACGCACAGACCCACGACAGGAGTTTGTCCTCTCACTGTTCTGGAGGCCAGAAATCCGAGAACGGCTGCTGGTGGGGCCCCTCTTCCGCCTGCAGCCCCCGGGCGTGGGCACGACCCCGTCTCCACATGCTGTTCTTGCCGGGTGCGGTGAGGGGCCCCCATTCCGTCTTTTGATGAGAACACCAGTCCTGTTGCGCTGGGGGCACCCTGGGACCTCACTCTGACGGGACCAGCTCTGTAAAGACGTCCCCAGGCACTCACACTCCGAGGTCCAGGTGAGGACTCGCTGCAGCACACCCCACTGGGAGACAGCTCAGGGCACGGCGGCCTCCAATCCTGTTTCCCCTCTGAAGACGTAAATAACGAGTCTGTAGCGCTTAAGGCTGCTACAAAATGTGACCTTGACTTGATCTTTTTTTCTTTTTCCTTGTTAATATTGTTATCTTTAAATTAGAAACTGAGAACTTTGCATATTTTGTATGTCTTATTGTATAATGAAAGTATCATTTTGCTCATGTAGTCTTCTTAAGGAGCCCATGCCATATTCTCTTTCCCCCCGGTAAATCTTTCTCCTTATTAAGTTGTATGCTTGGAGGGGGCACACTGATTATGTAGGGCTTCCATGGAAATTCTCTAGTGAAAATATATTATTACTCAGATTGAAAGAAAAAGGCTGCTACGGTCTTTCACAAGATAACAGGCTTAAACACTTAACTCCACCCTGAACCCGGCTGTCGGCCGCTCTCAGCAGGGGCCGGTGCCTGCGGTGCCCAGCGCTGAGCGCGACTCCTGCTCCAATGCCAGGGCAGCCTCGCGCGGGCGGCTGTGTCTGAAGGCGCCACCACGGCCGAGCCCAGAGCGGAGACGAACGTGCAGAAGCACTCTCAGTGTCACGTCCACAACTGGACGCTCAGTGTCTTCCTCGGGGGTGTTCGGCCTCAACAACTCTTGACAATGTGACTGTTCCCACACGGTACAGTCATGAAAATAAAACGTTAATCGTGGGCTGGGACGTGTTACGTAAAGGTGAGCAGGTCGCAGGGCAGATTCATGACACCGAGATGAACATGTGAAAACATGGACGGGCGGCAGGCCGGGAAAGGTAAACAGATGTCCTTTCATACGCGGCATGTTCAGAGGTCCTCAGACAGAGCCCGAGAACCGCACGCAGGAAAGTTTCCTGTGATTCTCCCTGCCTTGCTGAGATCAGGCCCTGCTTTCCTGTTGAATGAAAACCCTGGGACGGTGCAACTGATCGGGTCAGAGCAAGTCAGTCAGTTACTGAAGCCGATTGGCTGATGCCCAACGGCCGGCTGAGCGGACGGGTCCCAGGCCCAGGGAGGGCCAGGAAGCCGCAGGGCCCCTCGGGCCACAGCAAGACGGAGAGTGTCACCACTCCCTGGACAGGGCCCACCCAGCACCGCATGGGACCTAAGGCGCTTACCCAATGCCGGTAACCTTGGTAATGGAATTTGCACAGGCACGGGGGTGCTCTGCTGCCGCCCCCATCAACAAATGCTCCTCCTTGCACGTTGCAAACCAAAGGTATCAGCTACGCTCACACAGAGTCACTGCAGTGGGGCCCGAGCTTTGGGAGTTTCCAGCAGCAGAAACAGACATGCTCCTCTCTGTCATTCTCCTCGGACGTCCTGGGATGAGTACAACGCGTTTTCCAGGCAACTAACTGGGGTCAGGAATGTCAGCCGGGGAATAGTGGGACTCCATCCATCCTCCTACAATGTGTTCAAGATGTTGCCGGAAATGAGCAAATGCTGATTCACCTCCTCAAAACAATGAATGCTCGATTTTATACTTTAACCCAAGAATAGACTCACCAACTCCCTCCACCAGTGCAATATGGGAGGCTTGTGCTCCCAGAAAGAGGGGAAATTATACTCAAACTCCCAGACCCCCCAGTGGGCTGTGGTCACAGCCACATTCTGCCTCCGTCTTGCTCTGCACTAGAGGGTTTGCTCCTGGCGTGACTGTCCTCGGTAGCACAGGTTCCCCGTGTCAGGGAGTAACGTGGCGTTGGGAGTGTCTCGGTAGGCAAAGAGGGTCCTGCTCAGCCATCTTCTGTGCAGGGTTTTAGCAAAGACATAGAATGCGGCTTCTTGACGTTTGACGTGTTTTTAACCAGGTATAAAAGGGACATGCTTGCTGTTTATGGTTGCGATTGCCTGTTTCGAAGGTGGCTTCCAGGGTTGCAGTGGTGTTGTTAGGGGAACACCTCAATAAACCCTGTTGGCCAGCGGATGGGGGGCAGTTCTGACATCTGCTGGAGAGATTTGGGTTGTCATGCAGAGAAACTGACAGGCACCTAGAATTCCTGAGTAGGGTTGAGTTGGGGGGGATCGGGGAGGGAGGGCAGGAGATGGGAGGTGGAGCCTGGGGTGCTATGCGGAGGCTGCAGGAGGTGGGAAACCTCAGGTCTGGCTTCTGGGAGCTGGGAGTGCATCCTCCAGCACCTGCCGCCCCCAGGCTCACCCCACGGAGGTTCAGTTGCAAAGATGGGAATGAGACCATAAAGCAGGGGGGGCAGGAGGGGCAGGAGGGAGAACCACGCAGCACAGGGAGTCTGAGACCCGGGGATGAAACGGGATGAAGGACATCAGGCTGGGGGCAAACCCGAGTGAGGAGGACATGGTGTCTCGGGGGCACGGAAGGGGCAGCGCGGTGCACGCAGGCTCAGAGGAGGACGTGGGAAGGGCAGGTGCCCCGGGCCGGAGAGGAGGATTCTGAGAGACCGAGAGGCCTTGCTGAGGACAGCACGGCCCGTCCCCTGGGTGCTGGGGCCGGAGCGAGCAGGAGGCTGCGGCCGGGCAGCCCTGGAGCTCCCGGCAGAAATGAAGTGCAGCAAAGCCCAGAGGAAAAAAGACTTTCTATTCTATAACACAGACACCTGCACTCGCGTGTTCCTGCAGCACAGTTCACCATCGCAAAGATGTGGAATCAACCCATGTGCCCATTAATCCATGAGTGGATTAATAAAATGTGGTAAGTGTATACCATGGAGTTCTACTCAGATCTAGCACCTCTTGTGTTATCCTGGGTAGAGCTGGAGCCCCTTCTACTAAGTGAAATATCACCAGAATGGAAAAACAAGCACCACATGTACTCACCATCGAATTGGTACTAATCTATCAACACTTACGTCCACATAGGGAAGTAACGTTCATCGGGTGTCGGGCAGGGGGAGGAGGGGACGAGTAAATTCACGCCTAACGGGTGCGGTGCGTGCTCTCTGGGGGATGGGCACACTTGCAGCTGTGACTCTGGCAGTGCAAAGGCAACTTTGAAACCAAAGCATTTATATCCCTGTAATATTCTGAAATTTAAAAAAATAAATAAAGTTCAGCAAAGGGGAAAAGCAGCTCTGTTCTGGATGAAAACATAGGCGTGTGGCCCCCCGACTTGCAGTTGTGGGTGGGGGAAGGTGGCTACTCACACTCGGCGGTGCAGCTCGGCCGGGCCACAGGCCCCTCGGCTTGGCCACGGAGAGGCGGCTGCTGGAGAAACCCCTGCACCGGTGACGAGTGCACACCCTGACCTCCCGGCCTTCCACTCACAAATGCAAATCAGCAACCAGGGGTCTGCATGAACAAAACCAGCAAAGGATTCAACACAGAAGAGAAATGATTTAGGAAACCTAAGGCAACATAACTCCAGAAATGTTTGAATGATATTGTCAGTGTTCCTTTGATTACTAAAAATAGTTAAAAACTAAGCTTCTATGAAAACTGAATAAGAGAATAAGAAAAGATTTCTGAATACTACATATGTGATTGAAGGAAATTTTTTAAACAAAAGGGCTAAATATTAATAGAATGGAGATAATTAAAGATTAAATTAGTAGACTTGAAGATAAAGGCCAGTTATCTCTCAAAACAAAGACTAAAAAGATAAGGAGATGGAAAACATGAAAGAAAGCTTAAAAACTGTGATCAGTCAAGCCAGGAAATCTGATATTCTTTTCACAGGAACGATTGTAAGAGAGAACAGAAAACAGGTTAGAGAAACTAATCAAAGAAATAATAGAAGACAAATTCTGAGCTGAGGAAAGGAATAAACACTCAAGCTGAAGGGACTCATCAAGCATAGAGCAGAATAAGTTGTGAATGAGTGACACCTAATCATAGCTAGTGAAATTCAGATTTAAAGTATAATCCATCAGAAGACACCAAAAGTCTCCAGGAAGAACAAGAAATGTTACCTACAAAAACCCAGGAATCAGATTTGCAAAAGTCGTATTATAAAAATTACTGTGCCCTTAGGGAGAAAAAGAAAAAAATAGCTTTGAAATTATGAGGAAGAGTGATTTGAATGCAAAATTTAGCCCCCAAGCAAACAATTAGTAAGGCGCAGGGGGAATGAAGGCATTTTGAGACCAGCTGGAAACAGCAATATTTGCCTTACACGTGCATAGTCTCTAGCAGATCATACAAGCAATCCGGAAAGCAAGGAGACGCGGGGGTGACGTGAGAAGAGATGGAATTGACCAGGAACGCAGTGGAGGAGAGACCAGATGACAGCTGACCGGGAATTCTGGAAAATCCTCAGTCCAGTTTGGAAGACACAGTCGGAGCTCCTGGAAGAACATCTTTGAGAGGAAGCATGTTCCCGCCAAGAAGATGTATGATGAAAACCCCGAGGAGTGCGGGTATGTGAGGAATGCATGTGTTGTCTGCAAGAGAAAGGGAAGGCAGTGGAGACCCTGGGAAAAACGAAGAACTGCAAGGTACTCACTGTCCGTGTGCCTCAGACCCCCCTACCTCGCCCCAGCGCCCCACTGATTTCTTCCCTGTACTGGGATGTTCCCTCTGCTATGAAAACACGCGTTTCCCCCCAGTCTTGAAAGAAAGCTTCCCTCTTGACTTCCGTTTCTCCTTTTCCTCCTCATCTCTCTGGAATCCACTCTCTTGTGCCCCTCCCCCAAGCTGATATGACAAGGTCACTGAGGACGGCCACACCACCAGACCCAACAG
The DNA here is from genome assembly GCA_028533085.1 of Varecia variegata. Lineage (NCBI taxonomy): Eukaryota > Metazoa > Chordata > Mammalia > Primates > Lemuridae > Varecia > Varecia variegata. The sequence goes on along the minus strand of CM052441.1, from coordinate 994,299 downwards.
CGTGTTCTCCGTGTTCTTCCTCTCGGGTCTACCAGCGGCACCTCTACAACCTCCCTCCTGGGGACACTTCAAGGTCGAAATCATCCACTTACACATGCTCCTCCTGCCTCATGTCTTCCTCCTCAGCCGTCCTCCCCCACATGCCCTGGCCCGGGCTCGGACCTCCTGTTTCTCCCACTCCCGTGACGATTACATTAGTCAGGATTCTCCAGAGAAATAGAATCAGTGGGTGGGTTGGATAGACAGATGTCACGCGTATTCCTTATGTGTCACAAGGAGTTGGCTAATGCCGTTAGGGAGACTGAGAAGTCCCAGCTCTGCAGTCGGCACACTGAAGACCCGGAAGAGCCAGTGGCTCGGTCTGGTCTGAAGGCTGCAGCTTGAGTCCCTGGAAGAACTGACGTTCCAGTTTGAGACCCAGGCAGGAAAGACCAGGGTCCCAGCTTAGCAGACGAACAGCAGGGATTTCCTCCTACTCGGCCTTTCCGTTCTGCTTAGAGCAGCAGCTGGTTAGACGAGGCCCCCACACTGGGGAGCCCAGTCTGCTTTATTCAGTCCGTCAGTTCAAGGTTACTCTCACCCCAGACACAGCCATAGAAATGTTCAACCGGATATCTGGGCACCCCACGGCCCACCGAGTTGTAACATAAAACTAACCACAACTATCCACCCTTGTCAACCTGGCACCCAAACACATATCCGTGAATCATACTTAACCCCAAAATAAAGGTAATAGTAAGGTCATAATTCGACCTCACATGATACAATTCTCCTGAGTACAAACAAAAATACACTAGCACCTTCCCCAGAGGAGGAAGGAAAGTCCTTGAGTGATGTCTACTCTTCTCCCTGACATCATGTAACTTAAACTTATAATGTAAAATTGACAATATTTAAATACTATGCTATACAGGGAATACATTACATGTTACATAAGGGAATAAGAGTGGGAAGGAAACATAAATATATGTATTATGTACATTATAATCTTATTATTAAGGCCTTAAGGAAAATTTATGACCTTATTATTGCCTTCATTTTGTGATTAAATATAGTTTAAGAGACATGTATGGTACCAAGTTGAGGGGTATACTTGTGCCAGGGACCCTCTGCTGCAGAAAGCCACAGGACTGACATAGAGAGATACCTGGAGACCATGCAGAGACATTACTCTGGAGCGAGGACACAGTGGTGACCCACTGGCTTGCAAACCCTGGGTGCTATGGCTGGTGCCATTTTAAAACCCTAGACACAGAGCCCTGCATCTACCCAGGGTTCAGCCCCATTGCTGCTGCCGCCCCATTGCCCCAGGGTCCAGGGTAGGGGGAGGGAGCAGAGCAGCCAGGCGCTCTTGTGAATCACATGGGCAGGTGCTGCGCACCCCTGGCAGGCCAACAATCACCATGGCCTGTCCATGTGTGTGGGCAATCACAATCACTGAGGGCAGGAGCCCAGCTACACTCAGTCCAGAGCCCACTTGGCAAACACTGCAGCCAAAGGATCCTAAAGGGACAGGTCTGAAGCGCAGTGGGCTGTGAATCATCACACCCGTAGATGTGCGTGGGGCTACGCTGAAGCCACAGGGACTGACAAACACCGCTGCCCACAGACCTAATCCGACAGCTCCCGAGCCAGAGCAAGCTGACAACACCACACACAGCCTGCGGGCAGGAGTGGAGCTGCCCTCAAAGCAGTGCACAGCTGACAAAGCTGCCACATCTGAGTGGCACACTGTCAATTGCCACTGCCAGAAGGCATGAACGGGAGTACACTCAAGCCACATGGGGCAACAAACACCACCATCCGCAGATCTGAGCGGGCAGCTCCCAAGCCAGCATGGGCCAACAGTTACTGCCACCCATGGGCCTGGGTGGGTCGGCACTCAAGCCAGAGCAGGCTGGCAAACACCACTGCTTGCAAATCTGAGCGGAGCAGCTCTCAAGCTGGCTCAGGCTAACAATCGCCACTGTTGACAGAACTAGGCAGGCATTCACTCACTCTGCAACACAGCTACCGCCAGTGACAACCACAGGGGAATGGTGAGGCAGGAGATATAGGAGAGCAGCAGTGGTAAATGCCCACAGTACATCTGCCCATCTTGGACTGGGTCAATCCTCCAGAGCAGGACACAGGTGCCACATCCAGAGACCTCTCCTTCTTTGCACTAAGTAGAAGAGTTCCCAGCAGACAGCAGGTGCACTACAAACTTTATCTGTCTTGGGCTGAGAGAAGAAATTTCAGATGAGAAGAAAACAGAATAAAATAAGCTATTTTGACACCACCAAAGGATCACAATATATCTCTAGCAATGGATCCCAACCTAAAGGAAATTGTTGAAATTTCAGAGGTGGAATTCAGGATATAGATGGCAAATAAGATGGGTGGGATTGAAGAGAAAGTTGAAAACCAACACAAAGAAGCCAAAGAAGTATTTTAGGACATGAATAAAAAAAAATCACTAAATAAATAGATAACATAAGAAAAGATATTAGAGAACCTAAGGAAATGAAAGAATCATTTCGGGAGTTTCAAAATACAGCAAAAAGCTTCAACAACAGACTAGACCCAAGCAAAAGAAAGAATTTCAGAGCTTGAAGACAAGGCTTTAAAACTAACCCCTCAGTCAAAGATGCAGAAAAAAGAATAAAGAAGAATGAACACTCACTCAGAAAAGTTTGTGACCATGTGGGCCAATATAAGAATTATAGGCATCGCTGAGGGAGAAAAAGTAAAAGCAAAAAGCATGGAAGACCTACTCAAGGGAACTATTGAGGACAACTTCCCTGGTATCTCCAGAGATTCAGATTTCCAGATACAGGATGGTCATTGAACACTGGGAAGACTCAGAGCAAGTAGGACATCTCCAGGACATATAGACATCAACCTGGCCAAAGTAAAAATGAAGTTGAAAATTCTACAAGCTTCAAGACAAAAGCAACAACTAACATACAAAGGAAAACCCATGAGGCTAACAGCAGACTTCTCAACAGGTACCTTATGAGCCAGAAGGGATCGGGGCCCCATTTTTAGTCTTCTTAAACAGAACAACTGTCAGCCAAGAATTTTATATCCTTCAAAACTAAGTTTCATAACTGATGGAGAAATAAGGACTTTTCCAGACAAGCAAACACTAAGGGAATCTGTCAATGCTAGACCTTCCCTGCAGGAAATTCTCAAAAGTGCCTTATACAAGGAACAGCACAACAGATACACACCAGTATATCAAATTTAAAGCTTAAGCCTCTAACAAAACATTAGCACAAAAGGGAAAACAAAACAACAAGGTATCATCCAACATGATGAATAGAACTATATCCCACATACCAATACTAACATTGACCATGAACGGTCTGAATGCCCCACTTAAAAGATGGACTGGCTAAATGGATGAAAAAACACACTCCAAGTATATGCTGTCTCCAGGAAATTCATTCAACACACAAAGACTCCCACAGACTCAAGGTAAAGGAATGGAAAAAAATATTCCACACAAATGAAAACCAAAAGCCAGCAGGTATAGCCACTCTAATATCAGATAAAATAGACTTTAAATCAACTATGGTAAAAAAAAAGACAAAGATGGTCATTTTATAATGGTGAACAAAGCAACTCAACAAGGAGACATAACAATCTTAAATATATGTGCACCTAACACAAGAGCTTCCAGATTCATAAAGCAAATTTTACTAGAACCACACAAAGAAATAAACAGCAGCATCATAATTGCCAGTGACTTCAACAACACACTTATAGAACTGAACAAATAATTGAAGCAGAAAATCAATAAAGAAACACTGGACTTAAATGGGACTCTAGAACAAATGGACCTATGAGACATTTACAGAACACTCTGCCCCAAAACTACTGAATATACATTCTTCTTATTAGCACATGGGACATTTTCCAAGATTGACCATATTTTAGGCCACAAGACAAGTCTCAGAAAATTCAAAAAATTCCAAATCATACCATGTACCTTCTCAGACCACAGGCGGATAAAATTAGAAATCAATTTCAAGAGAAACAGTCAAATCTACACAAAGTTATGGAAATTAAACAACTTGCTTCTGAACAATCCTTGGGTCAATGATGAAATTAAAATGAAAATCAAAAGATTCCTCAAACTAAATGATGAAGGAGACACAAGCTTTCAAAATTTATGGGATACAGTAAAAGCAGTCCTAAGGAGAAAATTCATAGCCTTAAATGTCTACATTGAAAAAACAGAAAGATCACAAATGAACAACCTAATGTCTCATCTCAAGGAACTAGAAAAAGAAGAGCAATCCAAACCCAAAGCAAGCAGAAAAAAAGAAATAACAAAGCTCAGAGCAGAACTAAATGAACTGGAAACCAAAACCAAAACCCAAACCAAAACAAACAAAAAAAGGATCAATGAAACAGAAGTAGTTTTTTTGACAAAATAAACAAAATTAATAGACCACTATCCAGATTAACCAGATATAGAAGAGAAATGACTCAAATAAACTCATTTAGAAGTGAAAAAAGAGACATTACAACTGATATCACAGAAATACAAAATATCATCTGTGAATACTACAAAAACCTCTATGCACAAAAACTAGAAAATGTAGAGGAAATAGATGAATTCCTGGAAAAACAAAACCTCTCAAGCTTGAATCAGGAAGAAATAGAAATCCTGAACAGACCAATAATGAGTAACAAGATTAAAGCAGTAATAAAAAGTCTCCCAACAGAAAAAAAGCCCCAGACAAAATGAATAAGCAGACAAATTCTACCAGACCTGTGAAGAAGAACTGGTACAATATTATAGAAATTATTCCATAGCATCGAGAAGGAGGAAATCCTCCCTAACTCATTCTATAAAGCCAGTATCACCTTGATACCAAATGCAGAAAAGGTCACAACAACAACAACAACAAAATAGAAAGCTACAAATATCTCTCATGAACATAGATGCAAAAATCCTGAACAAAATACTAGCAAACTGAATTCAACAGCACATTAAAAAGATAATTCACCATGATCAAGTGGATTTCATCCAAGGAATGCAAGAATGGTTTAACATATGCAAATCAATAAATGTGATTCATCACATAAATAGAAGCAAAACCAAAGATTATATGATCATTTCAATAGATGCAGAAAAAGCATTCAATAAAATCTGGCACCATTTCATGACAAAAATCCTCAAAAAACTAGGCACATAAGGAATATACCTCAAAATTACAAAAGCCATTTATAACAGACCAACAACCAATATCATAGTGAATGCAAAAAGTTGAAAGCATTTCCTCTAAGAACTGGAAGTCCTAGCCAGAGCAATCAGGCAAGAGAAAGAAATAAAGGGATGTTTATCACAGCACAATCCACAATTGCCAAGATGTGGAATCAATCTAGGTGCCCATCAATTCATGAGTGGAAAACTGCCTTCCTCTCCTCCCACACGGGAAGGCTGGGATTCACAATCTTACAGTAAAACAGAAAAGAGGAGGGTCTTTCTCAGCACCCAGCCCAGGACAGCCAAGGAAGGACAGCAGTGGTCAGTGCAGTGACCTGGGTGACAATCCACACAGAAATGGGCTTGGCCCGGGCACCCTGCATGGGGACAGGGAACTGTCAGCCCCACCTTGGCAGAGGAGCTTGACTGCCCAGACTGGTCTGGGTCTCTCTATTTTAGGCACCTTGCCTGATTATACCTGAAAGTTTTCATTTTTTTAGGTACAGAAAATATTAAACACTGAAGGATTCACTGGGAAATACTGAACCATAATTATGGAATGAATCATATGCAATTTAATAAAGAGTAACTCAAATGTTTATAAAAAAAGAAAAAGCTAAAAATATGCTCACAGTGACAGTGTGGCTTTGACACTCAGCCAGGAGGGCGAACGGAGAACCGTCTTCACTCTGACCCCGGCCAGGCCACCCGCCTGCCGCCCGCTCTGAGCCCCGCGGCAGCCCTGTCACATACGTCCGTGTCTCACGATGCCACGCAAAGCACACGGGACCACACGCACCCTGTGCGCTCCTCCCTCCGTCCTGTCAGATCTGAGAAGTTATTCCCGCAGAATACTCGAGCTCCTCAGCTGCAAGCCAGTGAAGTTCAGACCCAAAGGTGCAGTGACGTCACAGACGGCGTCACTGTCTTTCGTCACTTTTGTTTTTATATATAAGAAAACAGAGATTGTTTCTCTTTATGACAGGCCTGTTTCAAACGCCATCGAATACTGTCACGCAGTGAGTTTTCTGGCTTTCCTGCTTTTGACGGGAGCAGACCTCTTCCAGGACAGGCGATACCTGCAACAGACTCTCTCCTTTTTTGTAATCAAACAATTTATTGTTTTATCAACAATTGCTTAGAAGCCTGTGGATGCAAAGGCGGTTCATACACTGGAAACTAAGGAGCAGCTGCAGCCCCTGCTGGGCCAGGAGGAGGCAGCGTTGTCTGTTTCACGGCATCTCCCGGACGAGGAAGGGTCTGGGTCTGGGTGACGGTCAGGCTCTGGCTTGGCCTCCAGCAGCTCTGGCCAGGGCTGGCTACACAGCTGAGTGTCAGGACTCCGGTGACTTCCAGGGAATGCAGGGCCACCGCGCAGGGGCTCTGCAGGGCTCACTCCGGGCCAGCACCTGGCGACCTGGCAGGACGGGTTGGAGAGAGGAGAGCAGGTCTGGTTTCCGACCGCAGCTTGCCCTGCCGCCTTCCACCCCAAAGCGGGATGCGTCGTGGAGTCTGCTCGGGCTGCCACCCGGGGCCCCACTGACGGCGGCTCCAACAGCAGACTCTCGTCCTCTGGTCACAGGGTGCGCTGGTTTCTTTAGTCCAGCTGTTGCCCACCTGACCTTCGATCGGGCTCCTCCCCCCGCCGCCGTCACTCGCAGGTTGTGGGAGTCGGGGGCTGAGCGAACCCCACCTGGGGCCGAAGCTCCCCCAGAACGGCCTCCGCGGTCGGAGACGCTGCCCTGCGTCCGCGAGTCCCCACGGTCACAGAGCCCGCTCTAAGGGGGAGTCCTTCCCAACTTGATTCTACAACCGAGGCCTTGGAAATGTTTGCTCAGCTCTTATTTTTGCCGTCACTTAACCATGGCCGTGAGAACTGTTCACCCTCGTGAAATCACGTAGGCGCTGGCCCCGGGGGAGTCTCTGAGGCCGGGGGAGAGAAATGAGGAATCTGCAGCCCTTTGGTGGATATAAGAAAAGACCCTGTCCACAAATAAGCCAGGCCAGTCTCAGGAGTAACCAAGACACTCTCAGAAGCACATGAAATCTAAATAATCTGGCTCCACCATTTAAAAACTACGTTGGAGAGCAGAGACTATTTTTTTAAAATACCCTCTCCCATGACTCAAAAATAAAACACAATTTTGTTCAGTCTTAAACATTCACACAAATCACCTCTTTGGGGGAAAAAAACACTAAATAGTTTAGGCCAAAAAGTTTTCAGAAAGTTATGAGTCACTGCATACAGGATTATAATGAGAGTCTGTGAGTAAACGCACGGAAAGCGGGTCCTGCAGGTTGGGAGGTCACACACGCAGGGAGAACAGACGCAGCATGAACCCGAGCACAGCGCCGTGTTTACCTTGGCACGGTGTGATCCTATTCTTGGCTTTGCCAAATCTTGTCTCGAAACTCAGCCCCTTCCAAACCTCCCCGGATCAATCCAGCCTGCCCGGACGTCTCCACCCCCACCCTGAGGAGCACGTCCCTCTCCTTTTCCCAGTGTCATTTTGCAGCTGCTGATGTAATGCCACGTAAATGTTTTCTTGTGTGTTCACAACTTTACCTGTCATCATCTCACAATGTCCTTAATTCCTTTTGCGTCTTTCCCGCAGTGACGGTGACGACGCCGTGACAGTGCTGCCCAGGGCAAGCGCTTAACCAACAGACCCGCCGAGCGGCCTCTGATCCTTCCGCCTCCGGTGCGTGGCATCTGCGTCCGCTCCAGGCCGCTGTGCTGCGGCTCCCGGGGGAGGGTCGGGGCCATCGCTGTCCAGCCATTCGGGACCAAGTGACAGCGCCGCCCGCAGCCAGAGAGGGAACATACGTCCTTTCCAGGACGTCCCCCACGTGCGCCGGGTGATGACACGATGGCACTGTGGGTGCTTGTCCTGGGCAGGGAGTGGTCCCGGGGCGGGCCGAGGGGTGGGGGCACCGTGACTGGCCCCCCAGAGAGAGGTCCTGTGGTGAGGGTTTTAGTCCCCAAGAACAGATCAGGGAATCCTAGAGCTGGGGACTCCCCGCTTTGCACGTGGGGCTTTCAAAGCTGAGCAGAGAAGTTAAATCAGAAACGGGAGCGCCAGCTCTCACCTCCTGCCTGGATCATCCACTTCCGCCTCCTGACCAGGGCTGCCGGTGTGTGACACCTGCTCAGAAGGGCTTAGCGCTCCCTGGCCCTCCTCTGGGCTCTCGGCGCTGTGTGGCGGCCGTTCTGTGCGGAGACCACTGCGTGGAGCCAGCGCACTGGAGCTGGCGCCCCGAGAGACGGCCACGGACGCCCTAGAGGGGACGTTCCAGACCGAGGGCAAGTGCGTGACCCCAGGGAAGGAGGGGCCTTAGCGCCTATGGAGCACTGCCCATGTGCCCGCCCTCCGCAGGGGCCACGTCTCGGCCCCCGCAGGATGCTTCAGGGCGGGGCAATGACCTGTTTTACAGAGGAAGAAACTGAGGCTCGGCCGGCCTGGCCCTGATCAGTCACACACAAGCACTCAGACCTGGGCGGCTTCACACCAGGGTGCCTCACAGGAGACCCCTCTGCTGAGGCTCGTACCCCCTGCAGCCTTAGCGGCTGGCCCTGCACCCTAAGGCTCCCTGCGGGGAGCTGCCTCCCACAGACCCGAATGGCAACGGGGAGGTGTCTGACACGTGCAGCTCGGTGCGGGAGGCGCAGCGCACAGCCGCCTCAGGACGCACAGCCAGTGCCCGCCCCTCCGCCTCCCCCTGCGCGGACGAGAGGCTTCCTCAGACGCCCTGGCTCACACTTGGCCCGGTTCCTGGACCCCCTGGAAGTTTCTGGCAGGCCAGCAGACAGCTCTTCAGCCCGGCCAGAAACCCTGCTCTGGAATCACACTAGATGCTCCCAGCACAGAAGAAGTGCACCTTTAAAACATAAATAAAAACCATTTTTGGCACGTGAACGCTTCATTAGATATTTATCGCATATTTAAAAGGTTGGCTTGGAACAGCACACGGCGTGCCACGAAGCTGCTCCGCGGCGGGTGAAAGGCAGGCTGTGTCTGGGCCGCTGTCGGGCCTCGTGCGCAGACCAGGGCTCAGCGCTCACCGCGTGCCCAGCCGCACCCACGCCAGGGCCCTGCAGGCTGCCCGAGGACCCCCGTTCCCCAGGCCTGTCTCCCGTGTCAACGCGTAGACGGCTGGACACAGCGGACAGTGCGTTCCTCCCTGCGCAGGAGGAAATCCAGCGCTCTTGTGCCAAATAACTCAACAAAAATAAACATTAAGCGCTGATGCGACTCCAACACATTAAAATGTGGTTTCACTGTTTAAGCTGATTCCTCCAGCTCCTGCCCTCGGCCAGCTACCTATCTCTAGACAAAGAGAGCTGTCACTCCCTGCTGAGGGTGGACCCCAGATTTATTTTTGGAGGGGTACCATGAAACGAGGGGTTCTGGGTGTCGCCGAAGACTCTAAGCACACTTGCCTTGAAGCCTGCATCGGAATTCAGTTCCCGAGCTCTTGGCCCCGTGGCCTGTGATGAGACATCCTCTGGGTGTTCCTGATGTTCCGAGGAACTGCAGAGGCTGGTGGGAAGGAAGCTGTTTCTTGGCATCCTCCTCAGTTTATGAAGAAAACCCCACAAGCTCCGGATGCCGCTGGGTGCGTGAAGCAGCATCGGATGGGTGAAGGATGCAGGCAGGGACTGCCCGGGCGGCCAGGTGATGGGTCTGCACATTGTGCAGAAACACAACACAGCATCGGATCGTTCTAGAACCCCAGTGCAAACACAGGGGCCACTGCAGTGTGGACAGTTGGCCTGGCTGGCCAAGGGCCAGCCAGCTGTGGCTCCAGCCACCTGGCTTCGGCTGTGTGCACACAGCGATTCCTCAGTGCACAACCAGCTCTCATGAATCCTGTCTTTCTCATCCTGAGTTCCCATCAATTTTACAAAGCAAACTTACTTTGAGACATGTCAAAAGCTGTGCACGTCCCAGGTGGGCTGCAGAAGAGGCAAATTGGCGTAAAAGGAGCCAAGAATTTTCATTTGTTGATGAAAGGTGAAATTACGCACCTGGCACTCGTTGCCTGGTGGACCGAGAGCGAAGAAATGGTTTTCTCTGGCCCTTTTCTCAATGCATTTGCTATGCTCGGCTGAGACAGAAACGCCATTCACATCTGCGCTAGCAGACCTCGCTTCCACCCTCTGGACAGGCTCCGAAGCCGGAGCTGAAGTAGATCAAGTCCCCAGAGAGCCGGGTCTGATTCCAAGGAGATGGCTAACATTTTAGAAGAGAGTAAACATCTTCTGAAGTCTTTTGTTGTCTAAAGCCAAAAAATGCACTTGGGCCTCCTGAGCGGGTGGAGCGGAAGCCGGGGGCTGGGAAGTGAGCACAGCAGCAGAGACCATGGCGGATTCTCGAGGAAGAGGAGAGGCCGGGGGTGGGGGGGGGTTCCAGGCCACTCTGCGAAAAGCAGGTCTCCGCAAAGCCCTTCCACAGGGGAAGGTGCACGTCGACTGTCACAAGCGTCTTCCTCTCCCCGTCACTCTGCTGCTGCCAGGTGGGACCCTGACGTTCTGACGGGCTGCCCTGCCCTGCCCTGCACACACCGCCCTCCCTACTCAGCTAAGCAGGTCGGGCCCAAGTGGGGCCTCTGTGTTGAGAAACCAGGGAGGGGACAGTCCCCAACCCGTGAGCTCATCTGCCTGCCGGCAACCCCTCGCTTTGACGGGCAGTGTAGACCTGGGCTGATTCCCGTCTGGGACGTGCTGCCCTTGACTGACGTCTCCAGTGGGACTTGCCCAGAGCATAATTCTAGGTGGTCCTTCCAAATCTGCTTCAACTCTGTTTTGTCTCAGTAAATGACAGCCCCACCCACTTGGCCACCCGAGCCAGACACCTGTGGCCGTGTTTGATTTCCTCCTTCCCTCACCCCCTTGCTGGCTGCACTTCCAGGCCTCTCTCCCTCCGCTCCTGCCCCCCAGGCCCCGCCCTGCCAGTCTGGCGTGGACAGGAACCCGCCCTCCGGTTCCCTCTTGGTTATGTCCCCATGAGGACACCCAGCCAGAGTGACATGTGACGTGAGCAGAGCCAATACCGGACTGTTTTGAGCATTACAGCTGTGTAGTGTGTTTTGAAATCAGGTGGTGCGATGCCTCTAGCTTTGTTCTTTCTGCTCTAGGTTGCTTTGATAATTTGGAGTCTTTTGTGCTTCCATATGAATTTAAGGATTTTTTTTCTATTTCCATGAAGAAAGGCATTGGAGTTTTGATAAGGATTCCATTGGATCTATAGATTGCCTAAGAAAGTATGGCCATTTTAACAATATTAATTCTTCCAATGCATAAAATGGGATATCTTTCCATTTATTAATGTCCTGTTAGATTTCTTTTATGAATGTCCACGATGACATCTCCCTCCCCAGGACTCCCCATTACTCGTCCGTTTACAATCCATGAACACAGGAACCTGGTGCGTGCCAGGGAGCCAGCAAGGCGCTGGAATGGAAGACTCGGTTATCTGCTGCGGGATCTCACTGCTCGGAGCTGAGGCGGATGCCGACAAGTCGAAACAAGGCGTGGTGGGGCCGCAGGTGAGAGGAAGTAGGGAAAGGCGTGTGGACCCAGCCACCTGGCCATGATCTGGGCCTGCGGAAGTCCTGTGATCAGGTCACGGAAACAGCGGGCAGAGATGCCTGTCACAGATGTACTGACAGCCAGATCCAGGGAAAACTCAGCCAGGCGTCAAGTCTGAGGAGTCCTGAACAACCTGAAACAACAAAAAGGGGTGACCTTCCAGCCAGGTAGGCAGGAGACTCGCCATCCAGGGGAGGGTGCTGGCGGAGGGGAGTCCAGGCTCACAGAGAGCCACGCAGGCTGACAAGAGGAATCACCCTGGGGAGCTGGGTGCAGACAGGCATTCCGGGCCAGAAACCCAGCGCCTAGAGGGAAATTCAAATTCCAGACGTGCCAACCTATGCCAGGAAGATTCATCTGCACCCTGGGCCCTCTTGCTGAAGGAGCTGCGTGTTTTGCCTTCCAGGCAGCACGTGCTGTGCTGGGGTGAGCAGGCACAGGGTGGGCGCTGCGGGTTGCAAAGGCCACAGAGACCCCGGTGCACAGTCCTCCCACTGGCCTGCCCCAGGGCCGGAGTTGACTGTCTCAGCAGGACCGTGAAGGTATTATGGGGACTGCCCTGCTCTGCCACTGGCCCCCAAAGAGTGAGGGTGCACCACCTTCCAGCACAGGAGAAACTGTGTCACTGGGGGTGCAACCCCTGAGTGTGGGGTGCACAGCGCTGGCCAGCCCTGGGAGGATACCTGGGCTGCTGGAGCCAGGGGCCCAGCAAAGCCACACCTGTTCCCGACCCACAGAAACTCTGCGGCAATACATGCTTGTTTTCTCCAGCTGCTAATGTTTGGGGTAATTTGTGATGCCAAAAAAAAAGTAGCTATTATTGCCACATGCGGTGGTGTGAACCTGTAATCCCAGCTGCTCAAGAGGCTCACTTGAGTCTTGAGCATCACTTGAGTCCAGGAGTTTGCAACCAGCCTGGGCAACATAGTGAGACCTCATCTCTACAAAAAAATTTAAAAATTAGCCAGGTGTGGTGGTGCACACCTGTAGTCCCAGCTACTGGGGAGGCTGAGGCAGGAGGATTGCTTGAGCCTAGGAGTCCGAGGCTGCAGTGAGCTAGGCTGTCACCACTGTGCTCCAGCCTGGGCGACAGAGCAAAATTCTATCTCTTAAAAAAAAAAAAATAAGGTAACTAATACAGAGTGTGTTACCCGAAAGTGGTGGTACCAAAACAATCTCTAAAATATGGGAGTACTTTTAGGGGAGCGGGTGGAAGCGTGTCAGTGAATGCTTTGCCTTTGCACACACTGTTGTAGAATTCCACAGGTGGAAGCTTGCAGGAAAGTCAGGGAACCTTACTGAAACCTGGATAGGAGGGGCCCTGGGAAAGTGACAGGATGTCCAGCAACACCATAGTCTGCTGTGCTGGGCAAACAGAAAACAGGAAAATGGTAAAGTGCTAATGAACGGGATCAACGGGGGGGTGCCCCAGCAGGTGCTAGAAGTGCCCCCCCCACCCCCCGTGCTAACCGTTCCGGTGCAGGGCAGGCTCCTTGTTTCTTGGGGATGGAGCAACTGGCTGCTCAGTGCTGAGGGCCCAGAGTGGCAGGGGGCTGCTCTCTCCGTGGCTTAGGTGTTTGACTTTCTTTTCATTTCTTTTTAAAGCCTGTGACATTTTCATTGCTCGTGCCCTGAGCAGCCCCACCCCAGGATCCTATATTTTAAGGAAGCTCTCAGAACCCTAACTGCCCCCTCTTCACCTTCCCCACCTCATTCACTCTTGGGACCTCTCTCTGGTTTGCACAACCTCGTGCATATCCTTCCCTCTTGTCCCTCCTGTCCCCTGCCTGGCACGTCTGGCCAGGGAGGATGTGCAGAGCTGGGGGAGGAAGGACTGTCCCTTCTGCCCTGCTGCACCTGTGTCCACCCCGGTCCTGCCTCGCCGGCTGGCTCCTTTGGATCTGTTGTCTTTGCCTCTCGCAGCAGAGCTGTCCTCAAACGTCTGGTGCCCTCGGCGTCTGCGTGTGTACAAGGCCGGGACAGTCCGCCGCCACTGCTGGGCCAGGTGTGTGGTGAGGTCCGTCACCTGCAGCTCCAACTGGGGAGGAGTCCGCCTGCCCCTTCCCTGGGGGACCCCACTGCCTGCATCTCCACCTTGTTCCTTGGTGCTGGCTGGATCAGACTTTGTCTTGGATTTTCCCTCCTCTGTCTCAGTCGCTGCCTCCTCACCCGTCTGCTTTGCAGCTTCCGGAACTGTCTTGCGTGTCGCTGTCCAGTTCCCTGCAGGTGTCTTTGCAGAGAAAGGAAGGATGTTTGTGCCCGTCTGCTGTCAGGACTTGGGGAAATCTGGATGCTGTTTAGATTCTTCTTTTGTTTCTTGTTAGTTTTTTGAATTTTTGTTTTTGTTTGGTTTAGTGGGATGCGTTTTTCTTATTTTGAAGAAAAATTATAGTCCCAAGTATAAAACAGACCCATCATTAGCTATTATCATTGTTCCAAAGCAGAGAACAGATATATCCTATTTTATAAATTAAAACATGCTCACTTCCCTTTATATTTTAGCAAGTCAGGGTGGGAAGGGGGGTACCTGAAAGACACTGCTAAGAAAGTATTGTGTCATAGTTTAACTAGACGTATTTTGTTCTTTTCATAAGGATAAATAAACTAATGGTATGCTTCTATGATATAGCTGTATATATTCCAATATTTTACAGGTGGAAAATAAATTACAAATGTAAAATAAAATAGGGTCATAAAATTAGTCTGAAAAAATCTTGAAATAATAAAGAAAACTCTAAAAATGAATAATGAACTGAAAATTGCCTATGATGATCTAAATTACCAATGGTAAATAATGAACAAAAATAACCCCAAAATGCAAGAATATACTTTTTTGGCTAAATAATTCCACCCACACTTGCATGTTGAGCAGCCCTCCACATCATATACAGTTGGAAGCCCCAGGCCCTTACACAACCGAATTCCCCCTTAATTAAACATGAAGCTGATGTTGAATACACTGCAAAGCTGATCGCATTGTCTGATTCAAGTACAGATTTCTAAGGTATCCTTGAACCAAGCTGCTTCCTTCTAGATAACAGACGTAGCCCACACAGCCACGGTTTCAGTAGCTCCTAGTAAATCGAGATGTATGTCCTGTGGAACTCAAAGATGTGCATCTTGCCATGTTGCATATGTTGTGGTGGAATGATGACTAAAATTGGCTTGATTGTTCAAAAAAGTGCTTGAAGATGCTCAAACAAGTAAAGAAATGAGTGATTACTTAGGATGTAGAGGAAAAAGGTTCCAAGTGCCTGAGCAAATAAGAGACACACTGAGCAGAGTGAGGCCGGAGAGTGGCAGGCGGATGCCACAATTTCCACCTGCTCCTCTGCCGGCGCCCGCGGCTGGCCCGGCCGACACGCCTGCCCCTTGTAT
Source organism: Varecia variegata (assembly GCA_028533085.1). Lineage (NCBI taxonomy): Eukaryota > Metazoa > Chordata > Mammalia > Primates > Lemuridae > Varecia > Varecia variegata. The sequence continues at coordinate 979,126 of CM052441.1, read as the reverse complement.
GCTGTGGCTCCAGGGCACAGACGTGCTGATTACCCTCCCCTGCCTGCCTTCTCCCACGCACACCTGCGTAGACGTGGACACGCTCTATACATTCGTTGAACATAACGACCCCCCTTTGTAAGCTGTGGAAGACAAACCTGTGAGCACATCCTGCCTGGAGCTGGCACCTGCAGAGATCTCATTCGCTTCAGGGCTCTCGTGGTTATATCACTCACAGGTTTCTTGGGGCAAGTGTCTGAACATATAGAACTAGGAATAAAATGGCCCCAAATCATGTAACTGAGTCTCCACTTTTGGATACTGTTTTCTAGACATGAAAGGAGTTAAGAAATTTGCCTGGGATGGGGGCAAAACCAGCCAAGACCAAGAAGACGCTGGCTTCGCTGGTGAAGGCCAGGACCCCTGGCGTGAAGACCATGCAGCGCTAGTTGGTAAGGGCTGCTCCACCAAAGGTAAAGTCCAGCTGGTGGTGTAAGGACTAGGGACAAATATTTGTCACATCGCTGTTTCCATGACCATGTTGCCCAGTGCTGGGCTGCTTTTTTGAAATACCCGAGGATTTTTATCTTGTATGATGCATTTTAGAGAAGGAGCGAGGAGTGAGTGGAACACCGTGCCAGCCTGCGTGCTGGGCTGGGGAAGGGGGCGATTGCTGAAGGGAATGGAAAGCTCTCTGTATCCGAGTATCTCCTCACACTGCGCTCTGTCGGTATAAATTGTCTCTGTGTGGTCCTCACTGCCCCAGTTTCCTGGCAAGTTGTATTTCTGTTGCCATTTTACAACTTTTTGCCCCTAAAGGCAGCCTCATATGAAGAAAGGAGGAAGGGACCCTTAGGTTGAGTTAATAGGGAAGGAAAATGCAAAAGTAGTTCAGATCATCTGCGTTTAGACTAGGTTGGTTGCTATAAATTTAATCAGTTCTCATTCTCCTTCCCTGAACACACCTTGTGCCTTGATTAGTCTTGGTAGGGATCAGCTTTTATTAGCTCTGTAGCTGATATGGTCTACAAGTTTCATATGCTAATAAAAGCTGCTTCGTGAATGGAAAGGCAAACATGGCTGGGTATGATGATAACAAATGATTTCAATAAACCTGGGATAAGGATAGTAACAGTCTCAGCAAGCTTGGTGGTTAGATGGGATGTCTCTCCCACGCTGCAGCTGTGGCCTTTCAGAAGGGCACAGGTGTCTCCCAGCAGCCTTGGAGGGACGGTCTTCACCGTGAACGTAGCAGTTTTGTATTTGGCTTTGTGAAACAACTTTCTTAGGAAACACTAAACCTTAACTTGGGAAACACTGGAATGGGATTGAAGTATCGTCAATAAGTAAAAAACAACTGCAAAGTGCTTTCTTATTTGTTTGTGGGTAGATATTAAAGACTATGCAAAATAGCGAGTTAGTAGATGAGTGTGTGCACACACACGTCTTTCTGGGTGAGATGACCCACAGTTTCATCACATCTCAAAGGCGTTCATGATTCCAAAAGTCTAAGAACTGGTTATCCACAGGCCGGGCAGCAGATTTTGGGACTCTGTTTCCTCGCTGAAGTTCACAGGCTCTCCTGCAGTTTCCAAGATGTGGAATATTCTGGGCAAAAGATCCTGGACCCTGACATTAAAGTTGAGCTGAATTCTGCTCCTGCCCTTCCTAGTTGCGTGAATCTGGGCAAGTTCTCTAATCTCCCAGGATCTGATTATTATCATCTGTCAAACGATCCCTTTGTAGTTTCTGTGAGAGTTAACTAGATAATGCGTATAAAATACCCAGCACATTCCAGTTGTTTATTAAAAATTTCTGTTAAGAGCCTGAAAAGTATTGTCATAAAACTTGTCCTAGGGCATTTTAAGGAGGAAGAAGAAACTTGTTTAGACCATTTTATTGAGCATGGACACAAATTCAAGTTCTCTGTTACTTAAGCATATCAAGTGGGGAAGGCACAATTCCATTGTCCGCCCTCCAACAGGACTTGCTGGCGCGGCCCAGCGAGCTCAGCCTGCTGCTTCCTGCCTCGGGTGGGACGTCCGCTCTCTCCGGCTGTGACAGGCTTCTGCAGCTGCCAAGCGAGGGCAGAAACCTGGGACTCACGCGGGATCAGGCGTGGTCTCCCACGGCCGAAGGGAACAAAGCGAAGGAAAGAAATAGGTCGTCAGTGAAGAGCAAAGAAGACTGAGACTCCAGGGAGCCTGGTCCCCAGTGCGAGGTGGCCTAAAGGGACAATCACACAGAGCTCGCCTAAGGACTCCAAGGGGACTGTGCAGGCTCCCGTTCCCAGGATTAAGTAGAAAGTAGGAGATAATGTGAGTAACACGAGAGACTGACAGGTGACTGGCAGCGTGGAGCCCACGCTCCGAGTGTAGACGGCGTTCAGTGCTCCCTCACTCACAGTGCGTCTCCACTGACACTCAGAATGACGATGGAGAAAATTCTGGAAGTCATGGAATCAGCAAAGAGACATTTGATTAAACGTGTGCTTTGCATATTGAGGTGGGAAAATGGCTGACAAAATTTTTCTAGCTAAACACGAATTAGCCAGAAATAATAATTACATTATATCCTGTCTATAACAAGCATAAAATCCTTTTGCAGTTTTACCATAGTAAAATAAATAGAAAAGTAAGCCGATATCCAGGATAAAGCATTTTGCTAATGGCCTAGGAGGAAAAGTCAGTTTAGAAATGTGAGAACAGCAGGGTACTTAGGGACTAGCTTCTCCTGCTCTTCCTTATGTGACTTCCACAGCTACAGAAAGTTAAACTCTGGATCCATAGGCCATTTTTCAGAATGGACACTGCATTGCTTATTGATTAAACACACACGCACACACACAGACACACACACATGCTCTTGCAAGAGGAGGGAGCATCTTCCTGTGTCCTGTAGGAACTGTTTGGAAGCACCGAGCTGATCAGTTCCTGTGTTAGCTTTGAACCAAGCTAATTTACTTCTATATTCTTTCTGACGTGACACTCGCTGTGCCAGTAATAACTTTCTTGGAGACGTACAAATGAAAGACAGACATAACTGTTTCCTAGCTTTTTAAATAAATGTATTGTTTCTCTCCATAAAAATGGGACCTGATTATCTCTTCACATTCCATTTCTAGGATCTTTGACAAACTAACATTTGGCTTTCCGGATTTGTGAACTTCTCCAGATTTTAAAGGGTTTTTGAAGGCTCAAACCCTGCCCAATCTGTCAGAGTCTTGGACAAATACATTTCATTTATCTTTCTGAAATTCCCAGAGGATTCTGGAGTTGATCCATGAAAGATGCTGAGATTCTTGGATCCAAGGCACTTCCCCCGCCCCCCACATATCCGGAGGAAGTAAAATGGATTTGCCAGTATTGCAAGTCAATATCTGGATTCTGTTTCTGATTTTTGTGCTTAAGAGATCCGGCTAAGACATTTGGCCTCTTTGACTTTTATTCCTCATTTGTAAAATGGGAATAATTAAGGCTACTCCTTAACTGCCATTCTCGCAGTGGGTGAGGGTGAACAAATGAACATGTTTTCAATCTTTTGTGTTCTACAGAAAAGTGCACAATATCAAATATTTCAGCTATCAACTTATGACACTGTCAATAAACTAGAAAGTAAAAATTCTTTCATGGCAAATACTTTTTAAAGGAGGCATGTCAGTTTTGAATGTAAATTTTCTTCTTTGGATAATCTTAGAATTAAGTAGTGGTATGCAGTATTTATTTATTTTTACCTTTTCTTTAATTTGTATTAAAGTTTCCTACCAGTGATCCTTATTTACTTAATCCTTTGCAGCTGCTTTGCTCACCTGTGCTTCTGGACCCAAAAGCAGCCCCTAAAGAGTTTTATTGTAATTTCCTTCTAAGTCCTCAAACCAGGAGGAATGTGTTTAAATACTTAATAGAGTCTCTGGGCTCTGGAATGTGGGGGCTCCTTAGCATAGCCTCCTTCAGGAGGGGGCCTGTTTCTTTCCCACCTCTCCTGCTGATGCACCTCACTTTCCTGATAAAACCTGAAGACTTCTCCCCCACCCGGCAGGGAAGGTTGGAACAGGACGGCCTTCCTCTCTCAGCAGCCAGTCCCAGAGCTTGCAGATACAGCCTCCCGGCCCAAATTCATAGCCAAAGCCATGTACCAGATGCCGGATGAAAATCAGATTTGGATTTTCTGTTTTGTTCTTTCCCCAGTACCCTGACAAATCAATTGATTCATTGTTCTTGAAAATCTTCACTCTTTGGGCTTTCTGTGTGAGACAGAACTAGGCTTTTTCCCCCGCACAGTTACAAGCCGAGGCTAAGCTATTTCAGCAATGTCGTCTGCGTGGATGTTGTCCAGAGCCTGGGTGTGCAACACTCGCTCGGTTTCCAACACAGTCCCCACGGACGAGTTTACAGCCTTCGCAATCCGGGGCTCGCTGCATAAACACCTGGCAGACTTGGACAGAGCAGTTTAAAAGCTGCCACATGTGTCGGCCAGCGACAGCCAGTCACATTCCCCCGCAGTTGCCGGATCAAGGCTGCAGTTCAAGTCAGACTTGGGTCTCAATCCTGCGGCCCCCACGGGGTGGATTAACCTTAACCTGCATAAAGATGCCAGAGCGCTGCCCGGTAGTGTTTTCTGGATGGTGTGGCCTTCCAGCGCCTTTGCCGAGAGCCAGCTATCAATCAGCATGTCTGAGAGGCCATAGTTGGGGCTGGACCAGGTGGCATTAGAGTCAGAGGTCAAGAAGAACCCCCGGGGCTTGGGGTCTGGCCAGGGCTTCCTGTTAACCCTGTGGACGAAGGAGGCTGATCCTGCCAGTGCCCTGGGGCGGGAGGAGGGCGCTTCGCACCCTGTGCCTGCGCCTGGGAGCCCTCCCGGGGTGGGCGCGCGTGCGTGAGTGCGCGCGTGTACATGTGTGTGCGTGTGCACGCGCGAGGAGGCACGCGAGCAGCACCAACAGGCCACACACAGCCCTCGCGGCCCCTCCACCTCGCCCTCTGCCGACCCGCGCCCAGGGCGGCCTCTCGCCCCAGCAGGCACCCCAGCCAAGCCGGGCGCGGGCAGGCGCGGGGAGGTGGGGCTGGGGGAGGAGAGGGGGAGGGAGGCGGGAGCGAGGCGGGCGGGAGGGGAGGATCCGGGAAGTTCTAGGGGTATTTGACAGGAGCGAGGGAAGCCGCACAGGACGCGGAGGACCGCGCGGAGCAGAGCAGGTCAGGTCTGGGCCGCCTGGAGCGGAGCGGGGAGAGGACCGCAGCAGCCCCTACACGCGCGGCCGCGCTCGCCCACCCGCTCACCCGGCCGCCTCGCCAGGGCGCAGGGCGCGGCCACTGCTCCGTGTGTCGCCCCGCCGTCCCCGCGCCCGGCCACCATGCTGCTGCCCCAGCTCTGCTGGCTGCCGCTGCTGGCGGGGCTGCTGCCGCCGGCGCCCGCGCAGAAGTTCTCGGCGCTCACGGTAAGCCCCGGCCCGCCCGGACCTGGCGCCGCTGGCGCGGCTGGGTCCCTGCCATCCGTCCAGACCTAAGCGTCCAGGCCAAGGGCGCAGGTGGCCCTCGGGGCCGTGGTGGCTCCGCTCGCCCGCGGGGCTCCAGCAGGTGGGGCCCGGGAGGTCCTGCGGCTTGTGCGCCTGGGACTGTGCGGCCACCCGCTGCGATGGCTCCTGGGGACCCTTCCCCGCAGCGGGTTCCTCTGGTTCTATCCTTGGGTCTCCTACCTGCCTCCAGCCCTGACCCCGCTGTGCTGAGCTCTGGGTCCTGCCAGCAGCAGATGAGTGGGAGTTTTGGGTGCGCTCGGGTGTCCTGCGTCCCGGGTTCACTGGTGGGCGGGGCCTGCGGGGTCTGGGAACACGGCGCCCCCGGGGGACCCACCGGGACCGGCGCCCACGCCGCCCCACGCGGCCAGTGTGTCTGCGCTCGGCCGGTGCCCCACGCTGACCCAGTGGGCCCCACTCTGGGCCCATCCTCCCAGAGAGTCTACGTGAGCCGAGGAGAAGCAGATGGCATTAAAAATAAAGATTATTTTTCACTGGCCTACGTGCTAATAGAAGAGCAGTAATGAGCGCTTTCCTTTCTTCTTGGGTCAGAAACCAGAGGGAGGAGGCCGCTGCTCATCCCGCCGCCGCGCCCTTGCCCCTCCCGGCCGGCCGCAGGGATGCTGCGCGCTCCCAAGCGAGTGGGTCACCGCGGTTGACCGCTGTGTGTTTTTCTTTCTTAGCTGCGAGTTCTGTGCGACAGGCTTGGCCCGGCCGAGGCGCTCGGTGCCAACCATGGAGCTATGTATAGGGGCTGAGCCAATTCCGAGCTGGCCAAGCCACCGTGGCCGCTCGGCCAAGGCTCGGTGTCTGCAGCCCCCAGCGCGGGCAGACCTCGTGGGCTTGCAGTGTCTGCAAAACCATAATTAATGCAATCTCCAGAAACGAAAACATTCCACTTAAATGTGTTTTTGAACAAGTGCTTGAGAAAACACGAAGGCAGAGAGAACATCTCTGGTGGGGAGACGCTTTTAAGTGGCCAGGGACTTGTCCTAAAGGTGTTTATTGTATGGAAAATAACAGTTGAAATGAGCTGTGGCTGGTTTCTGCTTTTCAGCAAATTTGGAGCAGTTGTGGGATTGTTTTCCTTTTCCTTTTCTTAGGTTCTTTCTTCCTTTTTTCTTTTCTTTCTCTCTTTCTCCTTTTTTTTCTTCCAGCAGTGCTGGGGGAAGGAGTGCGAGAGTTCATTGTTCATACCTAAAATTCTTCTGCAGCAGGCCTAGGTCACTGCCTTGTGTCTCACAAACGACTTGTAGATTAGAAACTGCCAAGTGGAAGCTTTAAGGGAGTTTTCACAGGCTGGAGACCTTCTGTCTTCTCAGAGGGGACCCCGGAGTGTAGCTGCTGTATGTGCTCATGCACACACACACACACGTCTATGCATCCGTACACACGCATGTAATATAAAACCAGACCCCCCCACACACTTAAAGCACATCAATGGTGCAGAGAAACTGAGACCAAGTCTCAAAATGAGATTGTAGCATTTTCTTCCAGGGCTGTAGCAGCAGGTACCACAGTTGTCACCAATTTCTGAAAGTGCAGAGTAGTCTGTCATCCACCTGCTGCCCTGGGGGGCGGGGGCGGGGGTGGGAAGCCTCCACCACTGGTCGCACCTGGGAAAGAAGAGCCCAGCGGTTAGTGATTAGAACGGTTTGGGAGGAGGCAGCTTTCTTGCCTTCTCCCCGCCCCTCCTTGCTTAGCTGTTTACTTTCACTCTCCCACCTGGCCTCTGCGATTGCTCTAGGGTCACCTGGGCTGCTTCGGTGCCAGCCACCTGTGGGGGACTGTGCAGGGGCTGGCACCCCACCCACTGCCCTCCCCACAAACACTCTGCCTAAAATTCCATTCGCAGATACAATACTCTGCTGTTTTTGCACCCAGGAGAAAAGTTTAAAGCATAAAATACTTTGTTATAATCCTTTCCACTCACTCCTCAGTCTAGAAAATCAGGAATTAATTAGTCGGTTACAAAGTACTTGAGATAAGATTGAGATTTGACTGGTCACTGGGAGAGGTTAAACATGTTGGCTTCATTTTTTTTTTTTTTTTTGTGGTGCTATTTTTTTCAAATCACCTTCTGGTTTTTGGAAATGTCTTGTTTCCAGGGATGCTTATTCAAAGAGGGTCCCTCCCTGTAAGATTTACCCTCTGAGCTTTAATAAATCCGAGAGGCAGTATCTGCCCATGCAGAGGGGTCACAACTCCGTGTCCTACTGGATGTCCCCTTAGGCAAGTTACTTCATTTTCCTTATCTGCAAAATGAGGATAAAGTCATAGCATCTCTTTAGCACGCCATGAGGATTAACAGTAAACCTTCTAATATGCCCAGTACATATTAATTCCACAATTAACATTATTTTTGATGGTGGCCATGCCATTGGTCCAGATGAGTGGGTTGTCATTACCATAATTATCAATTCCTATAGTGCTGTGTCGCTCAGGTGTGTTTGGAAATTGCTGTCTAGGGTTTTTGCTTGCCACTGGCACTTGGGGTTTACCAGTCGGCTCTTGGTTAATGAGCTTAGTTGAGGGAAGTCAAGAAGGGTGGTGTAGGCACATGGGGAAAAAGTGACTCCCTGCACCCTCTGTTCCACCCACTTCTTCCCATCTAGAAAGCAGGGAGACTCGCCAGCTCTCTGGGGGTACTCAGGCTGCTCAGGACTATGCATTGTCGTTTCTACCTGTGACGAGTGTGTGCTGTTTGTGAGCACAGCCTGGGCAGAGCATGCCACTGCTGTGGCCACCTCGGTCACTCTGTGTCCAAGACTAAGAGAACCCGCTTTGCTTGGGGACGATCTTTTCTTTTTTCCCCACCAAAGTCATTCCTTACAAATGACACCACAGGCCCTTTGTGTCTTTGCTTATGACTCTCTGATGGCTTTGTGTCATTTCCTGGTTGTCTCTCAGACCTTGGTGTCACTTCCAGTCAGCAGTTGGCATTCTTAAGTGTGTGTCATACACCCTAATTTGGATGCAAGTCTATTTTCTTCTTTAAAGATGTAGGTGCATTCCAAGGCTAGACCATGTCCATTTTTCTTTTAATTTCTGCAAATGACTGAGACTACAAAATAATTTCTAGTATAAATTGTTTGGGTTACACATAATCATGTTCTTCCAAGAGTAAGCAGACATGATCACAATTCTCCGATTTTGTCGTGGATGTAGCTATATGCGTTTTGATGCCCGACCAGTAAGCTTATTCCTAGATGTTTCTTCAGGTGCAACAAGGAGCAATGTTACCTCTGATCCCTTTCCCAGGACTTCGGGGTTAGAGCCCATGGATTCATTTCAGAAGTGACTAAATGGCATTTTGCCTGCACTTAGAAGGTTGAAGTTAAGCCACCACCCTTCTCATACCTTTTCTTTTTGCCAATGTCACTGCTCTCCTAAGTTCCTATCCGAGACTTCACTGAAGGTATCATCTCCACATTCAAGAGACGAGGAAACTGAAGTTTTGAAAGACTCTGTAAAGGCCCCTGAATACTAAGCTATCTAGAGACTTCTAAATTCACCTGCAGTTATTTTTCTCTCTTCAGGGGAAGCTCCTTGCACTATTTTTTATGTACCCTTGAGGAACTTTGCAGCTCCACGCCGCGTTTCTTATCTCAGAGCGTAGCCAATTTCTACTTTGAACCAGCGCCCGCTCACACGGGGTCTGGCGCAGAGCAATGTCTGTTATTGGTCTGGGAGGATGGGTCACTATGGAGTCGAAATGGTTATTCCCCACCCCTGTTTGGGTTTATTTGCTTTGAAAGAGACTGATATCTACCCACAGGTACATTTTTAAAAATGTTTCATTATTAGCAAGTCCATGACAGGATCGAATACTGATCTTGCTGAAACATCAAAAGTAAAAGTGCTCTTCCGTCTCTGAGCAAGTGTGCTATGGCAGGTACACACCATCCTGTTTCGATGATGTTCTCACTCAATATTGGATACTCAAGGGAATGACTGTGTTTTCCCCTTCCTCTCCCGCTGCAAGCGTGTTGAGTGTGTGGTGCCCGGGAAGGCTCCATCGCACTCGTCAGTGGAAGACGGGCCGGGCCCTGAGGGTGGTTCAGGAGGAGGGAAACAAGCACAGCCCAAAATCTCCCACTGAGAAGCCCATCTGCATGGCGTCTAAAACCCAAACATTTAGAAGAGTCACTCTAATTTTGATTTGAAATCAAGACCATAAATAAAACTATAATCAACTTCAAGCCCTAACAAGATTGTTCAGTAAATGGACATTGTTGTAACATAGGTTGCCAGGGCTCTAAACAGAACAGATTTCTAAGCAATTCTATATGAAAACAAGCCTTGGTGACAATCGACAATTTTGGAATGGGGGCTGTTGTCAAGATTGTGGAACATTGGGTTGGAGTCAAGTGTAACATTTATATATTTCTGAATTAAAGGATACACTATTATACATGTACATGACATGAGCCTAGAATAATAAATTTCCAGCAGGATTTTGAAGTTAGAGAAGGAAACTTAAATACTTTTCTGTTATGCCTGAGTTTATTCATAAAAGATGAGAACTGTCACCTTTATGTTTCCCCAATTGATGATGTTGAGGAACAGAACAAGATTCTACCATTAATCACTGTGTATCTTCAAAGTTTGAATAACAGTTAGTATATGGAGTATTTAACTGTAGTCCACAAAAAGAAAGATTTCAGAATATGAATTAATATTTTCTTGACTCCTAATTTCATATGGGCTAAAAAGTAACTATTCTAAATGTGAAAATAACAGATATTCTTATGTGACAGTCTCAGAATCACTTCTTTTTGATGAACCATAATTATTTCAGATTTTTATTATGTACGACACAGTGTGACGTATTCGCCAATTAAACTGCCATCTAAGAGAAGGTGGCACATGAATACAGCATGTGCACTGCTCTTTCTTCCTCAGTATTTGTCCTTTCTTGCTTTACTTCTTCTTGTCCCTGTCATCTGTTTTCTTTCTCTTTTATGCTTCTGCTCAAATTACAAGGAGCTCCTTTTGCTTCTCCTATTGCCAACATACTGACCATGAATGTTACTACTTCTAGTTTGGCACTAGCTGAGATTCCACAGGGGTTTCCTACTTTCTGTTCCTCACATCCTTCCTCTAAGGGCGCTGGCGAGCTCCTGTCCGCGTGCCCTGCCCTGGGCTGAGCGTGTCCGGTGCGTGGGCTGCCAGTCATCCTGCCCCTGGCGTGGTCACATGACCCCACCCCTCACCAAGCCCCCCAGCCTAGGGCAGAGTTTTCGGCAGAGGGAGTGGGCAAACTATTCACATGTGAGGTACCTGGCAAAGAATCTTCCAGTAGCAGCAAAGTCTCAGAAAGCCTGACGTGTTGTAGGTAAACACAGCCGCCGGTGGCATGTTGGATCTGGGGTGCAGAACGCCGCACTGTGGGACACTCTCTTAGCTCCGTTTCATGTTGTGTGTTCTGAGTCTGTTGGATTGTAGTTACTTCTTAAATAACAAGTTCTTCAGTTTGGTGGCAAAAAGATGCTGTAGGATATAAATTGAACTTGCGTGAGTTGGGGGTTGGTCTGTCTCCTGCTGGGAGTGGTCATCCAGGCTCCAGGAACAAGCCCACCAGCCCGTGTGCCAGGCGGGTGCGGCCACAGCAGTCGGCTCCTTCTTGGGATTAGGAACGTCGTCTGACTTCCCAGGGCTGGTCCTGCCCTGGCCAGTCCCTCCCACACATCAGCCCAGCAGGGACCAAAGATGACAGTCACATTCCCCCGGCCCCGGGCCAGACGGGGTCATTCCAGTGTTCCTGTAAGGACTGAGGGGGAGGAGCCGGTGGTATTGAGGGCTGTGTGGAAGAGATCCTCTCCCGTGAGGGTCACATTGAGCTGGTCTTGGGAAGCCGCCTGGTGGGGACCTGGGGGACTTCCCCTCCCCTCTCTGGCCCTGCCCCCCCTCCCCGCAGCCTTCGAAGGAGCTCGGTGCTGTCCATCCTCTGCCCTGTGCTCCCGCTGATAAGCGTGATGAGTCCCTTGGTGCACATTTATGTTTAATGAAATGTTAAAAGGACTGATAAATATATTTGTGGCACCTTGAGGAATGATAGAAAAGTGCATTATTGCAGTGAGTAGACTGGCAATTCTAATTTCTCAGGGCACTTCTTTAGCTTTAGGGCAGGAAGATTGAAGTTACCTTAGTGGGGCCCGTGTTTGGCAGACAGACGTCAGCAAATCTTCTCCAAGGTCGTGATGTTGCTGTGCTGCGATTGCACTTGTCATTGTAGCTCTAACAGGCAACTCAGAACCTAACACTAATGTTCAATTTTTCATATCTAATGACCTTTTTTTCTTTCTTTGCTCACATCTTACCACCTTTGTGGCTCATCTCCAGAAAAACTGAACATGAACTTGCCTTTCCCTCATGGTCTCATTACTGCTTTCTGATTACTGACGTTCATGCAATATTCGTCTCTCTTCACAGGAATTTCACGCAAATGCTTGCTCTTTTATTATTCTGCCTCATCTTTTATAACATTAAGAAAATACATAAATCTAAAGTAACATCACAGAATCACTGTTACAAACTCTTCTCACATTTCTACTGACCACAGGAATGTTCTTCCTCACACTAGAAATCAAATTGTTAGTAAAAAGACTTCATGAGATGCAGTCACTTCTATTTATAAGAAAGAATTGCTTTTACATAGGTGGTAGAAATTTCAAAATAACAAAGAATTTTACATATATACTTATAATTTAAAAAATAATTTTAGAGATTTGCATGAAAATAATTAAGTAGAAATTAGTATATATGTTTTTGTTTTCAGTTGTATATTAATTCATTCCAGATAGAATGTGGGTCTGTGTAATCACGAATTTGAAAAAAAAAAGTACAATTAAAATTAATTTTAAAAATTGACCTTTGGAGAAAGGGTAGTGTCCTTCCATTTTTGTGGTGGCTGGAAGGCTTAGGACTGTCAAATAAATGGCATTTGAAAAGACCATAACCAATTTTGGGCAATAAGGTTCCAGGCAGTGTAGCTCCCTGTGTGTAAAAAACACTCTCTGCTACCCTTTCTATTGGTTTCATGAACTTTAATACAGTGTGATACAACGTAGTATGCATTGTACTTTCCACCGTGCTCCCATGTCTAAGAACAACCAAGTTAAATATCTTAATATACCTGTTTTAAGAGGGACTGTCATATTTGTTACAGTGACATGGCTGCTCAAAGAATAAACCAACAGTGCCATGTCAGACCCCTCTCCCACTGGTGAGGACAGAGTTCCAGCTTGCTGGCAGTCCTGTGTCCCCAAGGGAAGGCCAGTGTCAGTCAATACATTGGAGCTGCTCCCTCTGTCAGATGTGCTCATCTGCGAGGAGGAGGAGGGGGAGAAGAAGGGGGAGGAGAAGGAGGAGAAAGAGGAGGAGGAAGAGAAGGAGAAAAAGAAGAGCGAGGACAAGAGGAGAAAAGGAGGGAGAAGGAGAGGGAGGAGAAGCAGCAGCTTGTTCTGTTGAACCAAATGGCGTAACGTGACATCATGGCTGTTTTCAGACAGTCCAGGCCTTTGTGTGTGGAATACAAACACATGTAACATTTCAGACATTGAAAAGGGGAGCTGGCGTGAACATACCGCCGCCTGCCCCAATGCCAGTTTCCGTAGAGCAAGGATTCGTCTTGGACCCTATGTAGGAGGTTGTCAGCCGGAAGTGCTGGGAGAGTTTTGTTTCAATGCAGGTTGAGGGTCATGTAAACTTTACGACACGTGTCTATTAATGAATCAGCAAGAACTGGCATCCTCTGTTTTCTGAGGGCCATTCATTTACATATTTAAGGAGGATGCTTAGGTCATCTGAGGACAGGACCCCTCCCAGCACATCCATATCATCCCTGTCCCTGTCCCTCCACCACTTATTCTCAGCCCGCTCTCTGCAGGGCTCTGAGTGCCTCACGAAGGTTCCGTGAGATGTCGTCAGTCAGCAGAGTGAGGGTCATTCACTGGCTGCCCCTTTCAGTTGTCTCTGCCTGAGCCACTGTTCTCAGCTGGGGCCCGTCAGCCGCTGGCTGGTCAATAGCCTTTTAAGACTGTGACCCTCAATCCAGACACGATATGTCACAAATAGCTGGACACTACATGCAGAACATAACCTTTCAAGGTGGCACTAGTTTGTGGTTGGCTAATGTTCCTAAGTGACTCACTAAATTCGAGATTCTGTTAAACTGGTCTCTACCAGTAGTTGTTTTTGTAAAATGTTTAAACCCATACAAAGTACTTTATACATTATTCTTATTAAAAGTAGATTTTCATCTTGAGTCCATTATCCCAAACTGGAAATGTCCCCTGCAGTCAATGCCAGTGTGCTGAGTACTCCTGTTTCTTCCTGCAGACGCTCAGCCTTCCTGTACCTGAGCAGGCTTGGCTAGGGCTCCTCCTGGGCGGCAGAGGCGGGATTCCTCTCCACGCCACACTGACCACTGTCCCCGGGGGAAGCCCCAGGAGACTTGGGGACCTGATTCCCCTGCCTCCAGCCACTGCCCCAGCCAATGATTTAAAAATCATCAATAAAGTGCTAAATTGGACTCCCTAGTACGTGTAACGGGAAATGTTACTCTAAAAAGCTTACGCTAATCCAGTAATTGACACCTTGTGGACAAGGTTGTTCAACCAGCTCTGAATGCTCATGACTGTCTCTTTACCCCCATCCCACCACAGGCAGGGGCCGTTTCCTGGAAACATGGGCACATTCTTCTAAGTGACAGGATGATGCATTTGATCCGTGGGATTAAGGTGCCTGAAATAATAATAAACTGTCTTTACATGCTGTACCCTTTTTCCTAAAATATGCCAGAGCCAACTTTCTGTGCTTTCACAGATATTATCCTATTTGTCTTCCTACGATCCTGCCAAATAGTTCTCTGTGCATGTGTGTGTCCTGGGTGTGTATGTGTGTGTGTGTCTCTCTCTCCTGGGTGTGTATGTATTAGATTTTTGCAAACGCCTGAGGGCACAGAAAGCGAGCAACAGCTCCAACCTGAACACACATGTTTGTTAAGTTCTTTCTTTGCTGGATACACAGATATGTGCTTATGTTAATCAGTTCATTCTTAAAAGATTTATCTTTTGGCAGGAGTTGCCAAGGATAGATCTTTCTTTTTATTCAGAGATATCATCCAGGTGGAGTCATGAATTCTTCTTTCCTACTCTTGGCGTCTCTCCTACTTTCACCCTGCTTGAAACGCCCGGAGCAGCTGCCGCTGGTGTGAGGAGAGGCCCGATCTTGACCCACCACGGGAGGGAGCCCGAGAGCAGCTGACCGCTGTCCTTTAGGGGAGGGGTCCTAAGGTGGGCTGGGTTACGACCACCAGCAAAGTTTCTGCCACATTGATTTTAAAAATAGCCCAAGGACCTGCCACGTCATACAGTTTAACTTTCCAGTTTTAAAGATTTGGCTTATGAGGCAATGTGCTAAATGAGGGAATGAAAAAACAGGGACATTTTTACTTGATGTTTCTCGTGACTTTATTTAGAAGTCTAGGGCTTGCGTGTTGAATTCAGTATTACCACCCGCCTATCAGATAAGAGCGTTAAGTTATTAAAGTAGAATTTAGGTTTTAAAATAACCAAGTCTGGGAGGAATTCGAGGTGCGGCTGCCTGTGGGGCCCGGGACTGTCCCAATATGATGCTGTTTTCTTCCTGCCGAAAAGTCAGTCCCCTGAGTGAGTTGAGTTTTATTTAAAGCGATGGCTTCACTTATTTTACTTGCTAAATTAATATTATATTTCACTGTTCTCCGGTGATAGGAGTTCTCAGACATGTCATTTTTAACCCAAGAGAACAATAAATGCAGCAAATCAAAACGTTGTGCACAGGCTTTCAAACATTTTTCCTATTGAGCCTTTCCCAGTAAGGTCTTCACACAACTGTACAGGAAGGAAAACTTTGGGAAGATAAATTGCCAACCTCTATTTAGATACATTGTCATTAGATACTTCTTAGGAGATACATTGTCATTAGATATATTCTTATTAGATACATTGTTCTTACATATGTTCTTAGTAGATACATTGTTATTAGATGTGTTCGTAATAGATACATTCTTACTATTAATGGATATGTTGTCACTAGATACATTATTATAGATGCATTCTTAGTAGATACCTTCTTAGTAGATATTTTGCTATTAAATGTGTTCTTGGTAGATACATTCTTAATATTAACAGATACATTGTTAGTAGATACATTGTTATCAGATATGTTCTTAGTAGATACATTCTAACTGGTGCCTCACTGACATCAGGCTTAGAAACCACTGTGCATCCTATTTATATTTCTTTGTATCCAAAAATCCGAAGGAAATTTTTCAAAATCATTCGTGGCCCCATTTAGATTTAAATCACCGTTCTTCTTCCCACATTTCTACCACTTTTTTTTGTTTTATTTCTTAAGTGCCAGACGTGTCTGCAGTTGTCCTGCCAACTCTGACTCTAGAGTCATGGGCGGAGCAGCGGCTGAGGCTCCTGTGGGCCCTGCCCTGGTCTCTTCCGGAGCCCACGCTCATCTCCGCTCGGCTGGGCCTGACAGCCGTTCACCTGCGTGTCCCTGTGCGTGGCTGTGTGATCCTGCGCAGGGTGACGCAGTCTGCGGGCTCCAGGCAAGGTCTGCTCCTCCCGAGACCCTGAGAGCAGGATGGGGCAGGGCTCACTGGGAGGTGGTCTTGGGGGTCACAGCCTCTGTCTCTGCAGCAGAGTCCCCTGGGGCCTGAGCAGGACGCTGGGTCAGGAGGGTAGCCCGGCCTGCCCGCGGGGTTCCGGGCAGGGCGGGGTTCAGTCTGTCTGCTCAGGTGCAGGCACAGCTGGGTGCAGCCGCACGTGCTGAGGTTTGCCTGAGATGTGGCATCTCTCCTGCGGGGGCAGGAACAGGGACGGGGGATGCTCCCGAGAGGCCGTGGGGTCAGCGAGCGAGGGCACCACACTCAGGCCGTCACTGTCCGCGGTTCTGTCTTCCCCGCTGTGCCCGTGTCTCTGGATCTGCTCCTTCCCTTCTTACTCTGCCGTCGAATCTGACGGAAATGATCAAAGAATTTCCCTGGCAAAGCCAAGGTGGGGAGGTCGAGGCTGATCTCTCTGTCTCTCTCTCCCTCTCTGTCTCTGTGTCTGTCTCTGTCTCTGTCTCTGTGTCTGTCTCTCTCTCCTTCTCTGTCTCTGTGTCTGTATCTCTGTCTCTCTGTCTCTGTGTCTGTCTCTCTGTCTCTGTGTCTCTCTCTGTCTCCGTGTCTCTCTGTCTCACTCTGTCTCTGTGTCTATCTCTCTGTCTCTGTGTGTCTATCTCTCTTTGTCTCTCTCTCTGTGTGTCTGTCTCTCTGTCTCTGTGTCTGTCTCTCTGTCTCTGTGTCTGTCTCTCTGTCTCCCTGTCTCACTCTGTCTCTGTGTCTGTCTCTCTGTCTCTGTGTCTCTCTCTGTCTCCCTGTCTCACTCTGTCTCTGTGTCTGTCTCTGTGTCTCTCTCTGTCTCCCTGTCTCACTCTGTCTCTGTGTCTGTCTCTGTCTCTGTGTCTGTCTCTCTGTCTCCGTGTCTCTCTGTCTCACTCTGTCTCTATGTCTATCTCTCTGTCTCTGTGTGTCTGTCTCTCTGTCTCTGTGTGTCTGTCTGTCTGTGTCTGTCTCTCTGTCTCTGTGTCTGTCTCTCTGTCTCTGTCTCTGTGTGTCTGTCTCTCTGTCTCTGTGTGTCTGTCTCTCTGTCTCTGTGTCTATCTCTCTGTCTCTGTGTGTCTGTCTCTCTGTCTCTGTGTCTGTCTCTCTGTCTCTGTGTGTCTGTCTCTCTGTCTCTGTGTCTGTCTCTCTGTCTGTGTCTATCTCTCTGTCTCTGTGTGTCTGTCTCTCTGTCTCTGTGTCTGTCTCTCTGTCTCTGTGTGTCTGTCTCTCTGTCTCTCTGTCTCTGTCTCTGTCTGTCTCCCTCTGGCTCTCAGGCGCGCACTCCCAGTGCCCCTCTCACTCTCCTCCCTGTCACCGGCTGTCCTGCGCTGCGTGGCGGGCCGTGTGCACACGTGGTCTCAGCGCGCACAGGCCACAGGTCCCGTGGGGAGGACATAGAGCCCGAGGGCTCTGGGGCCGTGAGCTGCCTGGGGTCCCGCGGAGCTGTCTGAAAAGAAGAATTGAACTAACGCAGACAAGCTTCGGAGCCAAAATCTAACTGGCCTTTGTTTTTAAGTCACAATTTTTTGTTCACCTTTCCTTCTCCTAATGCTTTCTGGTTTCCTGGTTCCACTCAGCCCTCGAGCACCCTGTGACTCTGCAGCAGCGCGGGGTCCCCAGAGAGCAGGCCGGGCCTCGACGCCTGCGCGGGCCTGTCCGAGACCAGGTGTCTGCAGGTGGACACCTGCCCTCCAGCCCAGCCCGGCGCAGCTCACTGGGGGGGGGTTTCTGAGTGCACGTCCTGGAGAGCAGGGGCCACGATGGAGAGGAGGAGAGAGACTCACAGTGCGACACGGGAGGGACCTTGATGTGCTGGACGGAGCCAGCGACTTTGCCACGAGACAGGTCTGAAGGGCCAGGTGGGGGCTCCGGAGCTGAGCCCCGTGGGCCTGGCCTGGGGGGTGCCAGGTGCAGAGAGCCGGGCCAAGAGGGGGCTCTCACTGGGGCCCCAGCAGGGCACAGGGGGCAGAACGGGGCGGCTGAGGGGAGCCATCCAGCTTGCGGGGGCTCTCGGTGTGGCCTGTGCTGCTGGGGGGGACCTGGCTCTGCCCTTGCACTGAGGCCGGACAGGGCCAGGCTGGGGCAGCTGGCTTTGGCCTAGTCTAGAGTTTTCTTTAAAATATGAGAGAATTAAGTGGTGAATTTTGTAATAGACTTGTAATTTTCACACGTGGCCTTTTCTCCTAACAGTTGCTGTCTCTGAGCAGAATCAGAAATGGCGGGTTTTTGGGGGGTTGGGAGTGGCAGGAAGGACACTGGCCCAGTGGCCACCCAGACCCAGGGCTGGCCCAGCAGGTGGGTGTGGGGGCTGCCTCAGCTTCCCTGGCTGTGGGGCGCGGGCTTTGCCGGCCTTGGCGTTTCTCCCTGGAAACGCTCACACCGTGCCCGTCCTCCTTCCCTTCTCAGAGTTCGCTTCTGAACAATGTGTGGTGCTTGTTCACCTTGAAAAGGTTGCACAGCAGAATCAGTCATTTAAAAATAGCAAAGCAAACGACACAGATTTCGTCATTATTTCTGGGGTCTGAGTCAAGATTCCTGGTGTCGAATGTCACAGCAAGGACAGAGGACTGCTGTATGGCGGGTGGGTCAGAGACTTGGCAGAGGCAGAGCTGATGAGTTGGGAACAGAGAGACCTACCCTGACCTTGTGCAGACGACAGCCCTCGGATAAGGTTGGAGGTGACAGAACCAACCTGCCCAAAGCACCATAGCTCAGCACCATGGAGGGAAGTGGAGATGACACATGCTCTATAAACCCACGTAAAATCTAGACAGAGTCGCAGTGTCACTTCCCCTATTTTAGGTCTAATCCAGGGAAAGCACAGGACTCTGGCCGGGGAGGAAATGGCCGAGCCCAGCCTTGGGGCTGTGCGGTGACCCGGCCGGGGGCCAGGCCAGACGCCTCATCCAGGCCAGGCTGGCTGGAATCCAGCAGCAGAGATGTGGTGGGCGGGTCCCTCCCAGCCTCGCTCCTGCTGTTCCCTGGGACCCCACAGCCCCTAGCAGGGCCTTCTTGGCACCAGATGGAAGCAGCTCTCTGCTGTGGGGCTTCCTTCTCTTGGCCTGGAACTGAGGCTTTGGGGTGGACGTGGGCTGCACACACGGGCTCTCCAGCTGGTGCTGGGCCATCTGGCTGTGCTCACCAGTCTCAGGACCGGGACTTGTGGTGTCTGGGCAACAAGTGCCATCAATAGGAAGCAAAGCTGGACTCCCGGGAGGGGACCCTTCATGCCTCCCTTTAGGTCGGGGGCAAAGAGCCTGTTGCAGAGCGTGGAGGGGAAGCGGGCGGCTCGGAGGGGGTGGGGCGGGGTCGTCGTGTTCACAGCAGCCAAGGAGCTCTGGGGCGTCTGGGGGAACAGCAATCGCAACGTCACGGCACTAAGGCTGTAGGAATTTGTAAGGAGAACTGTCCAGGGACAAGCATGCACACGCGTGTTGGACAGGGTTAGCGTTCTGCATTACACCTGGGCTTTTCCTCTGGCAAACCACACACGGTTTGGGAGAGACGCCAAAGCCTGGCCTGGGTATCCTCAAACTTCCCGCGACTGCACAGGTGGCTGAGCCCCTCCCGGCTCTGTGTCGCCTTGTCCCCTGGGGATGGTGCCTCCTCTACTGTCCACGTGGGTGTCAGGAGGAAGAGGCACTTAAACACTTCAAGCAAAAACACGGGGCAGATCCAAGGCGACATTGTCCATCCTCCGCACTGTAAAGTCAAAACCGAACTTAAAAGCAGCCCCGGCCCCAGCGTGAGCCCTGCTGCCATGGACGGGATGCCACCCGACCTTCTTAAACAGGCTGGCGCAGTGTGTGAGGGGCTGGGCTGAGGACAAGGGATGCGGTGACAAATGGCACTCAGTGCCGGCACTCAAGCTGGGTTACTTAATGCTCTTGTGTTGCTTGCGGGGTGACCGGCAAGGATGAAGTGACGTGGAGTCGTCATTTGTAAATACGCAGGTGCTGGGTCCCAGTCATGTGCATATGGTGAAATAATCGTCACGGATCACGAGCCGATGACATGTCCCTCAGGCCGCGGTTGTGACGGCTGCCGGGGGTGGAAGCTCGGCCTGGCGAGGTGCCCTCCCCGCCAGTGCGAGTCCCATGACCTCTCTGGGGGGGGGGACGATGCCACGAGGTCGGCCTGGCGGTGCAGGCGGGACACAGGCAGCGCGAAGCTCTGGAGTTTCTCCGAGAGTGTTTTCTTCTCTCTTTCCTTCCCTAATTAGCAGAATAGAAACACTCCTGCTGTGACTCTTTTTTGTTTTTAGCATTTTGTGGGTGACTCCCGCAGCCCAGGTGCCGTCTTTCTACTGAGAGTCGAGGCCCAGCCCGTGGCCAGTCTTCCCCACCCGCAGGAAAAGTGGACACTGTGGGGCCCTGTCACTCGACGTGCTCCGGCATGGACTTCAGTGCGACACGGGCCTGTGACCTTGTTCTGCAAAGATTTATTTACCGGGACGTTGGAGGGACCTCATGCGACACAACCCTATGGGTGTGATGATGCCAGGGCTGAGTCCCTGGTGAGTCTTCACACCCGAGGGTGCCGCCCTGGGCCTCCCTCGAGTTGGCTGGGCCACCAGGGATGCCCAGTGGCCCCCAGGCAGGGGACATTTTGTCAGCTTCCTTTGGAGGGAGAAGGGCCTGGTGCCCACGAGGGGCATCGTGCTGCCCGTCCCGGGGGTGCCAGCAGCTCCAGTGTGAGCTCCAGATCCAGTGCTCACTGTGGGCCGGGCTGGTGCTGGGTCTCAGTCTTTTGTGCTGTGAAATGGGGCAGGATGTGCTCCTTCGGCCACCGTGCCGTGTGATGTCAGTGTGCCCTTCCCTGCTGCAGGGTGAGGCCCAGCTGCTCGGGGGAGAAGCAGAGGCCCCCGGACCTGGGGCAGCCTGTGCCCTGCGGTCTGCAATGAGTGCAGTGGTGCCACCCTCGTCCTGCCGCAGCCCTGGCCTCGCCGCGTGTGGCTGCGCCACGTCCCCTGCTGCGGGTGTTGGCCTCTCCTCCTCTTTCTGCCACTGGTGCCGCGTCTTGGAAGGCGGCCTGGACTCGGGACAGGCCTAATGTCCCCTCCTCAGTACACAGGCAGCAGGATGCTGGGACACTTAGTTAGGCATATCATTATATTTATTCTCATTTTATAATAGTTAGAAGCTGATTTATTTTATTAAGTGCATCTTGGAAACTGGCATAATGTAGAGATTTGATTTTTATGGGAGTTAAGTACTCCCCGTGTTGTGATGAATAACGTGGAGACGTCAGTCCCCACAGGCCGTGTTCTGTGGTGTTTGCTGTCTCCAGGCCCAGTTCGAACTGACTCACCGTGTTGAGTCCTCAGGCCCAACCCCGTAGGGCCTGCACGTATTCACACATTCGCACCGCACAGATGCGAAAACCGAGGCGCAGATGAGCAGGGTGACCTGCCCAGTGGACGTGACAGATTGAGTCCCGCAGCCGCCAGGGCAGGGCCTGGGCCGACTCCAGGCACTGGGAGATTAGACGGGAAAGTCACGTCCGAGGGGGACTCAGAGCCAGCGGTCCAGGCCTCGTGCACAGAGGGCGTCTGGGGTTTCGTGGACCTGCTTTATCAAGGCCACAGACCCCGCTGGGTCCACAGTGGCGGACCCTGGGTCATCTGCAGGAAGCGCAGCGTCCGGGCACAGCCAGAGAGGACGTGTCGGCAACGTCTGGAGGGAGAATTCTCCAGACGCCTTGGCCAGGTCAGCTCAGTTCTGCCTGGGATGGGCCGAGGGAGAGCCGCGAAACGCGATCCTGGCGTCCAGTTGCACAGAAGGAAACGCGGTCTGGCCCCGGGCAGGTGCCATCCCGCTGGGCACGACCCCGGCAGGCTGTCCATGCTGGCCTGGGGTTTTCCTGTGCTTTGGTTTCCTCATCTCTGAGTCACGTGGTTCTCCCAAGCAACAGGCTTCCATGATCTTGACTGATGAGTGTTTTTCTTGCTGAAATTTTCAACTCTTTGGAAAATCTTCAAAGATGCTTTTTAAATTTTGCCAATAAGATAAAACTCACCTGCAGTGACTGATGCCCAGAAGACACTCCCAGGTGTGCTCATTTGCCTGGACCACGAGGCTGCACGCGCAGGACAGCCGGGCACACTTAAGACCATTGCTGAAATGATGAGAAAACTCAGATGTAATAAATCCCCTAGACCCCAGTCCTCCAAGCGGTTGCTCTGAAAGAAACTATGAGAGATTCTCCTAAGGAGAGTAAAGAAAATCTAGAAGCAATATAACCGCATAACAGGCATTTTCTAAGGATGCTGACCCATCACGGTGCCACCCGATGCTTTTGGGCTGTGCCCTTCCAGACTTTTCGCATGTGGTTTTTAAAAGCATTGTTATGATGGGAACATGCGTGAAACGTTATCTCTTTTTAACTCAGTAATTTTTAGGGTCAGACCCACTGGAGCCCCAGAGTGTGTATTGGGGGTCTGCCTGCCCAGGCCTGGGGGTCGGGGTGGGGCCGGGTGTGCAGCCCAGCGTTTGGGACCAGCCTCTCCAACTTCCTGCCAAAATCCTTGCTGGCTTGGATTTAAAGTTCAATTCTTGCCTCGCTTTAGCATTGAAGTTGAAGTTGGTTTCCACGTCCAAACCCTCCTGGTATCTTACATTCATTATTTTGAAGAACTTATTTTGGTAGAAATGTGTTAACAGACAAAAGCATCACTTGTTAAAACCAAAGATGCACGATGATGTGAACACATTGTGGATTTCCTTTGATTAAATACTTGTTAAATAACGAGTGACTGTCTGTGCTCAGGGCCGGCGTGAGGCGGGGCCATGGGACAGCCCGGACTGCGGCTCCGAGCACGGGGACTCCTGGCTGTGTCTGCAGAGACCGCAGGCTTTGGGGCAGCATTTTGGTTGGCGGGATAAGGAACATTTACCTCCTTCCCTGGGGTTGTTACAGGCACTGTGCATTTAAGTGAATAACTTGTAAAATTCTGGGTACCTTTTAGAGAATACCTAAAAATCACAATTTATAGGACAACTTTTTAGGCATTCGCTTGAAGCAAACTAAGGCTTAACGTTCCAGTGACTTTTCACTTGACGATTCTGTCCCTTTCCCTAACGCTTTCTTTATGTTTAGTCAGAGTCTGATGTGGAGTTTCAGAGCAGTTGGAAGCATTTCGGACGCTCACTGGAGTCTTCACTCCAGCAGCACATTTAACCTGGTGCGATCTTGCTGTTTCACGTGTGGAGAGAGATGCCTGGTGGGAACAGTGACACAGACTCACTCGCTACCAGGGGACTTTCCCTACATGCTTGTTTCCAAGGTGCTCCCGCCCTGGGAATCTGCTTCCAGGGCTGCTGTCGTCTGGGCAGTCGTGGTGTCTAAGTCCAGAGCGCAAACATGGGAACGGGCAACTTAGCAGTGAGACGAGACTTTAGTTCTCTGGGAATTTAGTGAGACCCTCTGACCGTCACTGATCATTCTTTCTTTCCCTTTTGCATAGTTTTTACTGATAGAGGATTTTTTACGGTGGTTCTCCGTGTCCAGGTCAACTAAGAGTTGTCAGCTGTGCCCTTCCCCCACCCTGCTAATCCTCTGATTCTTGCCCTTAACTTTAGGCAGTTTTTGGTTGCTCGAGTGATTTAGGGACCAAGAACCCATCCATTTAGCCTGCTTCTTAGGAAACAAGGATTCCATTTCTGTGAAGTATAATGAAGACTATTTCCACATTCTGAAGCTCATGCTAAGCTGTGACAAATTGTCTTTGGGGAAATTTTGCTTTTGCAGTGAAGCCGCGATGCAGTCGTGAACATGTCCTTGCTGGAAGTGCCCAGTGTCGGCAGGCACTTCCAGCAAGGACATGTCCCCGTGCACTGCTCAGGCCTGGCCCCGTCCTCCGAGGTCCTGCCAGCTCCCCTTCCCTTGACACTTCCCAGCTCTCTCGGGTCGGGCTGCTGCTCCAGCTGGTGGTCCCCACCCTTCTCCCCAGGGGTCCTGCGTGGGAGACCTCACCTCCTCCTGGCTGGAGTCCGCAGACCTCGCGTGGGCTCCCACTCGGCCCTTCCCAGTGGTGGGTTATGACGAATGGCAGGAAGTCACACGACTTGAATGTTCCACAGAAATGAAGTCTGCAGCACTGCAGAGATATTTAGGTGGAAGAATAGCGAATTTAGAGGATTTAGGGAGAAAAACGGTTTGGGTCTAAGCGTCTCCATGTTACTGAGGTGCATCCTTTCCGGAAATGACTTGAGCTCTGGCACTGTCGACCCACTCTGCCAACGCTCTGTGGAAAGCCGCAGCATTCAGGGAGAGGGTGGAGGCCGGGCGCACCTTTGGGCAAGGTGCCGTCCACAGTGCGCTCAAACTCACGCAGTGGGAAGGCCCCCACGTTTATCTGAGGACAATCTTTGGATCAGATAGTGGCCCCCTTCCTACAGGAAAGTGGAATCGGCTGTCACATAGAGATTACTCCTCGAGTCCCTGCCCCCCGCCTCCCGCCCCCCTGGGTCTCTCTTTAAAACACGCTACTGAACAAAACTCAAACCAAAGGAAATGTTGTAAATGCAGCATGAGAATTATTTTCTTACTAGGGACTAATAGACCCAGGTTTTCTATATTTACCCTAAGGATAATCTCATTTTAGTAAATGTAAAACACTGGCCATGAAGAAATGAGGCTACAGCTCTAGAAAGTTTTGATAAACCCAGTGTCGGCAGCTGGGCCGGCCTCTGTTGACGATCTTGTGTTCGACATAACACAAGGTGCCCTAACAAGGCGTCGGAAAAGCAGTAATTTTGAGTGGTTTGAGAGGTTAGTAAAATCTGCTAGTTTTAAGTTTTCCAGTCAATGCACGTCAGCGTTGGGGGTATTTGCTTTCAGAACATGGAGGGACGTGAAGATGTGGGGAGCGGGGTCGCCCCAGGAGTGAGGTAAATACCGCGAACGGAGTGCGATGTCTGGGAACTGAAGAAGGAAGATCAAGGCGCTGCTAGGTGATATCCTGCGCTCACGGAGAACATCATCCTGGAACGTCATCTCCTTCCCGACACCTCTGCCCTGGCCTCTGGGGACACACGTGGGACCAGGCGGGGGCAGGGCACGTGGCTGCTGCTGTCGGGGCTTTCCCTGCAGAGACGCCGTGCGATGGAACTCGGACCGGGCTCTGCACCGTATCACATTCTGTCACCAGGGCTTCAAACCTCCTCCACGTCGGTACCAGCTGTGGGGCGGCCTCGGAGGCTCCGTAACCGTCACGGACGGTGCTGTCGTGCCTTGAAAGTCTGCCAGCAGGGCAGCTTGTCTAGGGCCATTTCTGGGTGGATTATTTTTATTGTGGAGGGATAGACACGTTCTCCAAGAAGGAAAAAACATTTTGGGATCATTAGCGAGGGACTGGTTCAGATATAATGTTTCATGAATGTTTAATCAGGTTTTCCTATTTTTTTTCAACATGCCTTCTGCATCTCAGGTTCAAAAACCAAAATGCCAGATAGAACTATTGTAGTATTTCTATTAAACCACCAGTCAGTAACCCAACCCTGAAACTATCGTGTGCCACAGCTTTTTATAAAATTTGTTTCTGAATGTGTAAGTGGTAATATTTTGAAGGTTTCCAGCTTTCTCTCCAGCTTTTACTAGTTTACTTTATTCTACTATCCTAGAAACAGATACCTCTGAGACAATTAAAGAAAACCACTTGGGGGAGGAATAAAAATAACGGACCAGGTGGAAAGCTCTCAATCAGACGGTGGGTACAGACGTGCGCTCAAAGCCCAAGAGGGGCCCTGCAAGGCCGGGCCACAGACGAGCCAAAGGGCCTTGGCCGCCGGGTGTGGTCCAGGGTGGGCTAGAGCGCCAGTGTCCGCGAAGGACCTGTGGCCCCGCAGATCGTGGGACACCCCTGCCCAGAGAGTGAGCTGCTTACTTCCGGGAGGCCTCGCGCCTGCCCCGGGCAGACCGTGTTTGCAGAGCTGCCCCCGTCAGAGGAACGGACCTGACCATTGCAGCTTCCTGCTGCTCTGTTTCATCTGCTGCTTTTTGCCAAAGCTTCAAACACACATTCTTTTCTCTTTTTAACAAAAAATGAATTTCCCTATTTGTTCACCTATTCTTCACTCAGTAAAAACTGGCTGGACCTGCAGCTATTTTCTGTACTTTTTTAAACTCTCAGCTATCGGGAGAGTCCACCCTTTGCTTTTCGGTCTAGGTGATGAGCCAGCAGACTTGGGACACTTCTGTTTCCCTCCAAATTTCTAAGCTCCTCATGTGGAGATTTGCTCTAATTGTCAAGACTTAAGTGAAACTTAGGGGCACAAAGTTCTATACTGATGAGCCATCAGCTGAAAAAAAAGATTTGCGGGAATTGCTGAGGGAATCTGAATCACTCTGGGTTGTGGATGGACAAATGAGTGATGTCTAAAAATGGCATCCTGTCTCCTGCCAAGAGATTCCTTGTGCCAGTGACAGGGTGGGGGTGCCCTGGCCGGGTGAGATGCTGTCCCTGGAGCCCGAGTCCCGCTCGTCTGCCCCGCTGTGGAGGCTCCACCGCGGTGTGTGGGCTGCTTCTGCCAGCAGGTCGAAGGGGCGTGTTGGGGACACTGGGGACAGCCTTCGGAAGGGTGGGGGTCAGCGGCCAGGCCACTGCCTGCTGCATCGGTGCATGAGGAAGCCTCTCACCCTCTCCCTCTGCTCTTCTTGGCTGCAGCGAGTTTCCGAGGGCCCCAGGCTCACGTGTCACAGTACTGGTGCCTATGCGTCGCCTGAGCTTTCTGTGTCTGTCCCAGAGGACGCATGCTTCAAACCCCGCTCCTGAAGGGTGCACCTGCCGTGTGTTTGTCTCCACCCCAGCCAGGGCTGGTGTGTGGGCAGGAAGGGGGGTGGGGACCGGGGCCAAAAGTCAAAATCCTCTCAGAAGCCTGGCTTCCCCCAGATGTTCCAGTTGGGCCAAGGAATGGGGACCAGTGTGGCGGGGCGTAAATCCGGCGCCACACCTCTGACGTTCCTCTGGAAAAGGCAGCTCTGCTGGGGCTGTCTCCTCGGCCCCAGCTCCGCACAGAGGGCGGATGGCGTGGCTGGGGCTGCGCCTCTGAGGGCCACGCGGCTCCTGTGGCCGGACAGGCTCTGGGCTATAGGCAGGGTCTTAACGCCTCAGAAGTGACGGGGGCCTACAGTCCCAGCTGCAGTGGGAAAGTCACCAACAACCAACTCAGTACAGTCAAACCGAAATAAAAATTGTATTTTTTACCAGGATGAATTTTATAGTATGGGAAATATGTCTTAATGAAGCTGTATAAAGTTATATTTTCATATAAGATGTTTTATGGAGTCACTCAGTTACCATCCCTGTTGCTCAGGGGTTATATTTCTTTTGATTTCCTAGCATGGGGTATTTTTTTGTTTGTTTGTTTGTTTTTTGAGACAGAGTCTCGCTCTGTTGCCTGGGCTAGAGTGAGTGCCGTGGCGTCAGCCTAGCTCACAGCAACCTCAAACTCCTGGGTTCAAGCAGTCCTCCTGCCTCAGTCTCCCGAGTAGCTGGGACTACAGGCATGTGCCACCATGCCCAGCTAAATTTTTTTTTGTATATATATATATTTTAGTTGGCCAGATAATTTCTTTCTTTTTTTTTAGTAGAGACGGGGGTCTCACTCTTGCTCAGGCTGGTCTTGAACTCCTGACCTCAAGCGATCCACCCGCCTCGGCCTCCCAGAGTGCTAGGATTACAGGCATGAGCCACCGCGCCCAGCCTAGCATGGGGTATTCTTATTCAAATTTTTCTTAAATTCAATGTGTTATCTGTTATGCAAAAAGATTTACTATATATGTAATGAAATTGTAGCCCCAAAAGCTGCAAAATCCATGTCCATTTCTTAGGATGCACCGTGTTATATTTGTTTTTAAACAATAACAGATGCACTTGATTAACAATGACCCTGTTGTACAAGTAACCCTGGGAAGCTTCGAGGCTTGTGCTCTCAGCTCACGTGACGCTCTTGCTGGGCCAGTGTCAGAGGCCACGGCGGAGTCGGCAGCTGCAGACACACCGTCCACGCTCGCCCACACTTGCATCTCGGGGTGGGGGGGCAGACGCCGCACTGGCTCTCACGCCCCCAGCAGCGCCAGCAGGTGAGGACCGCGTGAGGCCAGGGCTCTCTGCCAGTCTTGCTGGAATTCTCCAAGCACGCGCTCTAAGGTGACAGCAGACCGTTCAGGCCAGTGATTGTCAAGCCTTTGGAGCCAAGGAACCCCCCACTCAAAAGGTGCAGGTGCTCCCCGGGAAAGCCTCCCCTCCCCCGCCGCCTCCTCCGCTGCCGTGGCATTGAGCAATATGTCATTATTCCGACTGACCATCTCGATAAGGAAGTTTTTTTACGTGCAAAGCTCATTTCTGCACCTCTCAGTAAGGTCTCTAAATAGTAGTTTAAAATGTAAGTGGTCTTACTGATGATTCTACTTTCTTTGGTCCCCAAAGAAAATGATGGTGACAGTGTAACTACAACCATTAGGTGTAGAAGTCAGCGTTTTGGGAGCAATTGTCTGAGACAGGTCTGGCCAACCGTGGCTGGTGGGTGGAACGCTGTTTCCCACAGCAGCTTCCTCGTGGTCTTGCTACTCCCGGACCAGAACCAGCTGCAGAACTGGCCACACTGCCCCCTGTTCTTAGTCTCAGAGACGCTAAGTGTCCCTGCCCTGGCTGGCGAGGCCCGGACTGGAGGAAGGTCTTTATCCACAGACAGGAGCAGGCGCTTCCAGAATCTTGCCGCCGCCCCCTGGAGAGCGCAGCCCGGAGGAAGCAATTTCAGCTGCAGTTGTGCCTCCCAGAGTTTTCTATTTTCTTGGAAACTCCCTAACTGGGCAGTGCGTTTGCCAGTGAAGAGTCTGGCAAAAGTGCAGTGAGTGAGGCTTTGCTGGGGTAATTTAGCATGTTTTGTAAACAGACACGGGTTCACCAGTTTATATAAACATGAACTTAGGAGATCGATAGCATTCAAAGGCTCAGGGTTTGAATACAGAAGCAATTTTCTAAATCTTTCTGTTTGTAAATGGTGTCCCGAAATCAATAAACTTTAGTAATTCGAATCATCGTGCAAATTCAGACCAGTACTGGAAGCCAAATCACAAGCTTTTGTGGTAAAAATAAGCAAAGCCTTTGGTTCTCCACCAACTAGCCGGTCGGGGCCAATGACATTTACCAAGGCGGAGAGCACTTACCGCATTACAAGCACTGCCAGGACTCCTGGTCCTCATCTCGTTAGAAAGCCTTCCTCATCCCTTCAAGAACATTGAATGGAAATTTCCATTTCATTCAGTGAAATTGTGCATTTGTCTTTTTCCTTGTCTTTCGGCTGCAGGACTAAATTAGAAACAATAATTTTCTCTGAGTTTGATCTGCTTAGAGAAAATGCAAAAGAAATTTAAAATATATTCCTTTCCCCCACATTGGCCTTTAGAAGTGACAGTGTGATTTACTGCAGCCCCCCCTGGTGTGAGCCAAGGCTGATCTTGTCAGAGCACTCGTAGGGGGTGCCCACGCGTGCTTGGTTTTAAGCTGGGCTTTCTCTGGGGGGGGCCTCCCGCATGCAATGTTTCAAAATCGCAGTCTTAGCATGCTTAATGTGCTTGTCGTCTTCAGCCAGCCCTTTCAGACGTAGACCCCCACCGTTTCCTTTATAAAGCATCTCTGCTTGTTTATGAAAAATACCTGTCAGTTAAGCTCTTCTGCCATACAGGTATAGTTTATTATATATTAAAATCCAATTTTTTAATTGGTCTTCTTTGACATTTCTTTGTTCTATGTTTGAAAAAGGGTAACCAAAATTTTCAAAAGAATTTCTATTTCAGAATTCCATAGGGTTTTTTCCCTGACATTTTATTTCTTAATGAAGTCATTTTAGATACATCTACATATGTAGAAACACAGATGCCAAAACACTGAAGCCTGGAAGTGCAGATTCTCTGCACTGCCATTTGAGGTACTTCCAGGAAAATTTTTACCCAAACATGAAACAAAAAAAGGAATATCACATGTGAGATACTGAGAGTTTATTATATATAAATTCTATTATATCTACTAAGTTTTATAACACTGTGATTTTCATATATACAAATTATTTATTAACGATTTTTAATTGAGGTAAAATACACATAAAATTTACCATCCTAAGTATTTTTTCATCTTAAGAATTTTTAAGTATAAAGTTTAGTTCTGTTAAGTATGTTTATATTGTTATTCAACCAATATCCAGAACTTTTTCAAGTTGCAAAACTAGAACTTTAACCATTTCTCCCTCCCCCAGCCCCTAACAATGCCACTGTAGCTCTGTCTCCATGAACTTGACGGTTCCAGCTGCCTCCCATAAGTAGAATCATACAATATTGCTCTTTTTGTGACTGGCTTATTTCACTTGGCATCGTGTCCTCAAAGTTTATCCATGTTGTAACATGCGCCAGAATGTCCTTCTTTTCAATGGCTGAATAACACTCCATTTACGCACAGACCACGTTCTGTTTATTCCTTCACGTCCACGGACACTTGAGTTGCATCTAACCTCTTGACCACTGCGAAGAGCGCTGCTGTGCACACGTGTGTCCTCTAAGACCCTGCTTTTGATTCTCTCAGATGTATATCCACAAGCTGAATTGCTGGATCATATGGTTACTCTGAATTTTTCAAGATACCACCATATTATTTATTTTCCACAGTGCCTACAGCATTTTGTATTCCCACCAGAATGCACAGGGGGAGTTCAGTTTCTTCACATCCTCACCAACAATTGTGATTTCTGTGTTTCTTTTCCTTCCTTTCTTCCTCTCTCCCTCCTTCCTTCCCTCCCTCCCTCCCTCCCTCCTCCCTCCCTCCTTCCTTCCTTCCTTATAGTAGCCACCCTAATGGGTTGGGTGCAATATCTCACCTAAAGGTTTTGAGTTGAGTTGCATTTCCCTAGTGATGTTGAAAATCATTCCATGTGCTTGTTGGACATTGTACATTATCTTTGGAGAAATGTATATTCAAGTTCTTTGCCCATGTCTACTGGGTTATTTTCATTGTTGTTGACTTATAGAAGTTATTTATATATTCTGCATAGTAACCTCTTTTTACAGATATGAGTCACAAATAGTTTCTTTCATTCTGTGGGTTGCTTTTTCATTCTGTTGATTGTGTCATTTGATGCACAGAAGTTTTGAATTTTGATGTCCAATTTATTTATTTTTGGTTTCGTTACCTGTGCTTTGGTGTCATACCCAAGACGTGATTGCCAAAGCCAGTGTGGTGAAGCTGTTCCTCTCTGTTTCTTCCAGGAGTCTGATGGTTCTGCATCTTAGCTTAAGATCTTTGATCTATTTTGGACAATTTCTGTATGTGGTATTAGGTAAGGGTCCAACTCCATTCTTTTGCTTGTGCATATCCAGTTTTCCAAATACAAATGGTTGACAAGACTGTCCTTTCTCCATCGAATGGTCTTGCCGTCCTGTTGAGAGTCATCTGGACGCATACGTGTGTGTATTTCTGGGCTCTCCGTGCCAGTCCATTGCTCCATGTGTCTGTCTTCGTGCCAGTGCCAGTATTTAAGGTTTTTAAGGTTCCCCTTTTAAAAAAGTAAAGTTTTTTTTCCCCAAAGATCTGTTAGATGAGATCTGATGCATTCAGGGTGGTTTGGCCGTGGACTCAAAGATCTTTTAAGAAAAGTACTGGAGAGATGGATGTGGGGGTGCATATCTGTGGTCCCAGCTACTCGGGAGGCTGAGGCGGGAGGATCCCCTGAGCCCAGGAGTTGGAGGCTGCAGTGAGCTGTGATCACACCACTGCACTCCAGCCCGGGTGACAGAGCAAAACTCTGTCCCTAAAAAAAAAGAAAGAAAAGGATTGGAGACTGTAGCATAGGCAGTAGACTTCCATCTTTGAACTATGTGTGTGGCTGGGTAAGGTGACAGTCTCTCCTGTTTATTCAGATAAAACCTTCCATGTTGCTGCCATACCAAGTTGCTGTTGCCTTTGGGCATCTTGACTCTTTGGCAAAAGTGTCATCCTTCATGAAGATACAGACGTTTTTCTCTCGGAGGCATAAATTAGGCCCCACGTCACGCACATGTCTTGTAGGTGGAAGGGCCAACGCTGAACGTTCACTGTGCGTAAGGAGACGGTGCTGATGGCTCCACTGGCCTGAAGCTGTCAGCTGGGGCCTCCTGGGGGCACCTTTAGTGGCACTGCCCTCTTTGTGGCATTTCTCTCTCAGTGCCGCTGATGCCACCGACTCCCCAGATTTTGTCCTGGGGCTGATTGATCCCTTTCGGCCTCCTTTCCAGGCTCAATCTCCTGCCCTTGAGCTGTCTCTGTTGGTTCTATCTGTCCCCTCTGCCCTTTCTCTGCGAGCTCGCTCTCTTAGTAATGCCACCCTGTCTGCGTCTTTAAATACTATCCACAGTCTGATAATTTACAGATATATCTGCCCAGCAAAGCCTCCAGATGCATATACAACTGCCTCCTTGCTAGCACTATGGCCACAACCACCAGGCACAGTCGCACAGGCTGTGCACTGTTCAACCCAAGGGCATCATTTATATCATACACATGATGAAACACAGTAACTAGCCAGGGTAATAATTCAGAAATTGGTAGTTATTGCTGCTATTGTTCAGTTCAGAAAACGTGGAATTAATGACATTGTCTTAGCCTTTTTAGGCAGGTTAAATTTTTTAACATTTGGACATTGAAGTTCATAAAGAGGTTTAGACTGTTAGACTGTGGTTTCATAGTTATTGGAATGTATTATTGATTCATTTTCATTTTTAAATGATACTATACTATTAACCACATAGAAAACTAGCTTCAAGTCTTAGCACGAAGGACCCAGATACATTTTTAAACAGAAAAAAAGAAAAAGAAAATAATGTAAGATGGATTTGACTGTAATTTCAGATTGGGTTGCTTTATAGTAAGTTGACACTCGTGTTATAAACTTTTGTCGGACAGTTTCTCACTTTAAGAAACCACGATCCGGTGGAGAGTTTGCAATCACAAAGACTGAAGGTCAACCCCCGGCTGTGCTGCTGGTGGCCGGGCCAGGTAGTTAACCTACTGAATCCCCTTCTCCTCATCCACCCAGTGAAGACGGTGAGGTTTCCCTCGGAGTCCGGCCGCGGCTGAGACGCTGCGTGCGAAGGCGGCTGGCCCGGCTCTGGGCACCAGGTCCCCTGCTTTCCTTCTCTCCCTCTGGGAGTTGATGATGTCCACTCGCTCACTCATTTATTCCGGAAGCATTTGGAAAGTGGCGTCCCACGCTCCAGGCACACGTGGAAGTACCTGGGTGAACAAAACGTTGCTCAGCGCCCCCAGGCCCCGCTGGTCCCCCGACTCCTGAGGGCACAGGCTCAC
Source organism: Varecia variegata (assembly GCA_028533085.1). Lineage (NCBI taxonomy): Eukaryota > Metazoa > Chordata > Mammalia > Primates > Lemuridae > Varecia > Varecia variegata. The sequence continues at coordinate 945,658 of CM052441.1, read as the reverse complement.
GTGGGCTCCTATGTGCCAGCAGGGGTGGGGGGCGGGCAGGCAGCCCCCCGAAGTCTGCAGAGCCCCTGGGAGAGGAGGAGGCATTGACGGCCTCGCTTAGGGAGGCAGGGACAGCACGTACCCCCGGGGTGAGGTCAAAGCAGGGACCGAGGGCTGAGAACTGCTTTCCGACCACACAGAAGCAGCTGGAAATACAGGGCAGGGTCCTGAGTTATAGATTCTGGGAGTCAACACAGACAGGGTGGTGGCAGTGATGATGGGCATGTGTCTTTGAGCCACAATTTGCACATATGGGTGATCGCTCATCAGTTGAGAAAATGACATCTAAGCTTATTTGTAGGGGCGAAGAAATTTGATTTCTATTTTTCATTGGATATTTTCTGTATTTACTTTTTGCTATTATTTTTTAATAACTAATATTTTTCTTACTTTGCTATTGAAACACGTACAGTTGGGTAATGGGCATATAGTTAGTTATACACTTTTAGTAGGTTTGAAGTATTTCATAAGTTCAAAGTAAAAAAGGCATGTGAAAAATGAAAATTTTTTTTCTTTTTAAAGAAAAATATTTCAGGTCCATTGTAGAAATTTGGGAACTATGAAGTCACAAGGAAAAAAGTACAAATCTTCTATAATACCACTACAGAGAGATTAAACACTGGTATAATATCCTAGTACTGAAAATTTTGCAATCTTCTATCTTGTGTGTACTATATGTACATGTGTGTATATCTATGTGTGTGTGTGTATATAAAATTGGGGTTATATTCTACATTTGCATTTTTAAATATTTTTTGTTTGAAAATATATAAATACTTTCTATAGTTTTTATATAATATAAAATTAATTAATACATTTCTGGTGTATGGATTTACAGGAATTTATTTAGCCAAACCCTTATTGTTGGATATTTAATTTCTTTCAGATTTGTTATGAAAAATAATATTGCAGAGAGTAACACTGTACATAAAATTTATATGCATTTCTGATTTTTTCTTCACATATTTTGGGTGTGAAGACGTTGAGTCAAAGGGCACCAACATTTTAAAGGCTTTTAATACATATTATAGAATTAGGGTTTCTGAATTTATGAGACATTTGGAACTGCTTGGAACAAGTTACTACTTAAAGTTCAGAATCAGCAAATTTATTTTCCTTGGTTTTTGATCTAAGAGTCTATGTTCATTATAGACTTTTGCGTGCAATAATACCAAGGACTCCAAACTTTTAACCAAAGTTGAACTAAATTAGAATGCTTTTGAGTCTCAACTAAGGTTGGTTAACTTTAAAAGCTGCAGTAGATGTAGTTTCATTTTCATGTGGGTCTGCACTTTTCAAACCTTGGTGTCAACTAGGAACAGATGGGCTCAGATTCTGAAAGCACAGCCTTTCCTGTGGACACTCCAGCCCACGCTCAAAGACAAAATTGAGAGTTGCTCAGATAGATGTCCAAACCTCAAGCATATGTGTGGACCGCACAGTTGAGGTCACCGGCCGCAACCTCGTGCCCACATTAGCTGGCCTGGCCTGCATCTCTGAGTCGCAAGTCTTATTCATCACCTTTGCAATTTACGGAGCATGAGAATGCATACTGTGGGCGTAACGTAGGGCTTAGTTATTAAACATGTGTTTAGATGGGCTTCCAGTTATTTCTCTCTTTCTGCTGGAAAGTATGACCAGTTGGTATTTTTATAACTTCTGTTTTCTACTAAGAGAAATGACAAGTACAGTGGAAAGTTTTAGGCATACAGCAGAGACTTTCTCTCTCTTTGGTGGACATCTCCAGTCCTGAGGGAAAGTGCTGGTGGAGCAGGAAGGTCCGTGGTGAGGAGTGGCTGTCACTCGTCGTCTGTGAGCCCTGCTGTTGACATGTGGGAGCAGCTTGGTGGACATGTGGGGGGGGGAAGGGAAGTAAGGAAAGTACTTTGAATGTGGTTCTCTACAGAGGCATCCCATAATATGCTTGACTTTAGGGGTCCACCCAAGGTGAAAACCAAAAATACGTAACAGAAGTAATTTACAATTCTGCAGCACTGCGTACCCTCCAGAGTGTTTTCCACATGCACAACCCCTGACTCTTCCTACAGCCAGTGAAGATGGTGTCATTGTCCCCAACTCCTTGTGAGAAAACTGCTCACCAAGGTCTCTCCTTATCCTGCCACTCTGTTTCTCCCCCAGGGGAGCAGCTGAGCATGAGGGACATGCACTAGTCTTTGTTATAAGGGTCCAGTGCACGCCATGCTCTGACAGTCCCTGCAGCACCCGTGGAGCCCAGAGGGCCACGGGGGGGACACTGTGGACACCGGCTGTGAGCTCGTGCTCAAGATTAGGAGTGAGGGACAGAGATGGGGACCACGTTCTTGGCCTTGAAGGCCTTCAGTCCGGCTGGGAGGCTGAAGGGTGGGGACTTGGGCTCACAGGAGAATAGCTCACAATGGTCTGTTTCTCCTGACACAGCTAAGAAGGTAACAGTTTCAGGAATTTAGATAAAGAAAGGACAATTGTGGTTGGGGTGGTGAGCAATAGACCAGAGGCAGAGTTCTAGGTGAGACTTCCAAGTGTAGGACGTACATCTGTAAGAGCAGGTCAGTAGGGCATAGGGTAGCGTTATTAGAAAAGATAGGAAAATGGTATTAAAATAAGTGTTTATAAAGAATCAAAAAAAGATTAACTTCCTGAAACAAAGGTCACCTTTTGCAGAGAGTCGTGGCAGGTAAGGCTGACAAATGAGGGTCCATTTGAGGGGGACATTTAAACTCAGTGGTTTTCCAGCCAGCACAGCTTCTTAGCTTCACGTGCTGTATGGGAGAAAGAGTGATCGTGTTGGATGTGCTCTATCTCTGTCTGATTTATCCCAGAGAAAGAAGTCAGGAGCACTGAATAATATACAGTGTCTGGTCTCAAAATCCATGGCTTACAAAGAATGGTTCTGCTATTGATTAGCAATTTAAGATAAAATATTTGATTTATATTTGTGAGTATTGGCAAAACTATGTATAGGTGATTATTTATAAACCTATTAAAATTTATTTATAAACTTTTTATAAGCCATCTCTGTTCCATAGCTTAATGAGAATCAAGAAATTAAAAATGCTGGTAGTTTAGAGAAAATGGCAGAGCACAAAGCACCAGGGGTGTCTTCCCGCCTAGACAGTAATTGCACTGGCAGAGTCTGTCTGGAACCCTGGAGTCCATTAAAGACTTGCAACTTCCAGGAGAAGGCCTGGTAATTTCCATCAATTTCCCTCTTATCACAGTAGCAGCTATCCATCCTGCACCCCAGCCCCATGTGCACACACCCTGGGAGCAGCTGGCATGCAGTTTGTGAGGGCCACAGTGAGCAAAAAGGACTTTGTCTTCCAAATATCAGGGATCTGTGCTGTGAATGTTGATTTCAGCTTTTGATCATGAAGATGCTGACAAAGATGTGGCAGGCATTGTTGTACCTCTCCACATTGCTGCAAGCCGCTCTCCTCTGGCTGAAGTGACTTCCAAGGGGTTTCAAGGGCTGGTGCACTTTTTATCCCCACCCTTCATTTTTCCCTTTTTCCCCTTTTGGAAACCAATTACTAGGACATTCCAAAGCAACTTCTTATATGGTGAAAATTATTACAGAAAGTGACTACACATAGCCAGGGGAAGGTGCAGGCACAGAAGAGACCTAAGAAGAGCTTTCCTGGCACAGAGGCAACAATAAAAAAAATCTCTAAAATTTAACAGGAAAGCCAGCAAACCCTGGGGAAAAGGAAGAACCTGATTTTCAGAGTTACCACATTATTAGATTCAAATACGCAGTTTCAACAAAATAATCTCAAGATATACAAAGAAACAGGAAAGTATGGCCCATTCAAAGAAAGAAAATAAATCAAGAGGAAAATGTCCTTGAAAAGGACCTGATGGCAGATCTACTTGTCAAAGACTTTAAAACAATTGTCTTAAATAGATTCTCAAAGAACTAAAGGAAGACATAGAGAAAACCAAGAAAATAATGTATGAAGAAAATAAAAATATCACTATACATAGAAAATCTAAAAAGAAATCAAGAAGAAATTATGAACAGAAAAATAACTACAATGAAAAAAATCACTGGAGGGATTAAAAGACATATTTGAGTAGACAGAAGATACAATCAGCAAACTTGAAGTTAGGACAATATAAATTATTGCGTCTAAGGCAAAATATTTTTTGAAAAATGAAGAAAAGTGGACAGAGACGAAGGAACCTGTGAGACACCATCAAGGAGACCAACATACACATTATAGGAGCACAGAAGGAGAAGTGAGAAAGAGAAGGCGGAATATTTGAAGAGATCATGGCTGAAAACTTCCCAAATTTGATGAAAAATGTGAATATAAACATCCAAGGTCAGTGAACTCCAAGTAAGATGAATTCAAAGAGATTCACAGAGATGTTACAATCAAACTTTCAAAAGACAAAGACAGAGACTCTTGAAACCAGCAGGAGAGAAGCAGATCTCACATACAAGGATATTCAGTAAGACTCTCAGCAGCTTTCTTATCAGAACTTTGGAGCCAGAAAGCAGTGTACATATACATTCAAGGTGCTAGAAGGAAGAACAGTCAACCAAGAACCCTGTATCCAGCAAAACTGTCCTAGCCTTCAAAAGTGAAGGACAGTTCAAAACTTAAGACATTCCCAGGTAAACAAAAGCTGAGGGAGTTTTTTGCTCCCAAATAGATTGAAAGGAAAGAATGGAAAAAGATATTCCATTCCAATAATACCCATAAGAGAGTAACCGAACACTTACAGAACAGAGTAAAACTATGCTAATGGGAGGATTTATAGCTATTCATGACTACATTAAAATAAGAAAAATCAAATGTACAACCTAAATTTACAAGTTGAGGAACTAGAAAGGAAGAACAAACTAAACCCAAAGGTAGAAGAAGAAAGTAAATAATAAAGATTGGGGCAGAGATAAATGAAATAGAGAATAGAAAAATAATAGAGAAAAATCATTTTGACCAAAATAAAAAGAACTATAAAAGGGCACTATGATGGATAAACTAGATAAAATCAACAAGTTCCTAGAAACTCAAAACTTATCAAGACTAAATAAGGAAGAAATAGATAATATGAATGGACCTATAACAAGAAGATTGAATCGGTAATCAATAAACTCTCAACAACAACAAAAAAACCCTGAGCCTAATGGCTTTCACTCATGAATTCTATTAATACCAAACATTTAAAGAAGAACTACTACCAACCTTCCCACAAAATTTAAGAGGAGGAAACACTTCCTAACGCATTCTATGAGACTAGCATTACCCTGATACCAAAGCCAAAGACACTGCAGGAAAACTACAGACCAATAACCCTTATGAGCATTGGTGCCAAAATATCCAATGAAATGCCAGCAAGCTGAACTCAGAAGCCTGTTGAAAGGATTATACACCATGATCAAATTTGATTTATTCCTGGAATGCAAGGATGGTTCAACATATGAAAATCAATCAAAATAATACACAACATTAACAAATGAAGGAAGAACAAACATGATCCTTTCAACAGATGCAGAAAAGCATTTGACAAAGTTTATCACACTTTCATGACAAAAACTCTCAACAAACTAGAAATAGAAGAAAACTACTTTAACATAATAAAAGCTGTATATGAAAAATTCATTGCAAACATTATACTCAATGGTGAAGGACTGAAAGTTTTCCTCTAAGCTCAGCGAGGAGAGGATGCTGCTCTCACCATTTCTACTCTACATAGTTCTGGAAGTTCCAGCCAGAGCAATTAGGCAAGAAAAATAAACGGCATGCAAATTGAAAAGGAAGAAGTAAAATTATTTCTTTTTGCAGGTGATATGAACTTATGTATAAAAAACCCTAGTGATTGTACACACACACACACACACACACACACCTGTCAAAACTACTAAATGAATTTAGCAAAGTAGCAGGATACGAAGTTAAAACACAAAAATCAGTGCACCTGTGTACACTGACAATGAACAATAGGAAAAGGAAATTACAAACAAAATTCCCTTCAGAATAGTATCAAAGAGTGATACACTTAGCAATAAACTTAACCAAGAAGATGAAAAACTTGTACAATAAAAATTACACAACATTGCTGAAAGAAATTAGAGAAGAGATTAATAAATTGAGACACATCCATGTCCATGGATCTGAAGACTCAGTATTGTTACTATGTCTATGCCACCTAAAGAGATCTACGGGTTTAATGCAATCCCTATTAAAATCCCAAAGATCTTTCTTTTCTGCAGAAATAACAATGCCCATCCTAAAATTCATATGGAATCCCAAGGGACCTAGAATAGCCAAAACAATCTTGAAAAGGAAGAAGAAAACTAAAGGACTTGCACTTCCTGATTTCAAGTCTCACTACAAATCTACGGTGGTCAAAACGTGTGTGGTGCTGGCATTCTGACCCCGGGAGCAGAACAGAGATCACAGGAATAAACCCTCACATGTAGGCCAAATTTTTACCAAGGGTTCCAAGACCATTCTAAGGGGGAAGGACACTATTTTCAAAACATGGCACTGAGAAAACTGGATATTCCTATGCAAAGGCTGAAGCTGGACCCATACATGCTGCCAGGTGCAAAATTCACTCACAATGGTTGATGACCTAAACGTTAGCCCTACAACTATAAAACTCTTAGGACAAAACATAGGGTAAAATCACACCGTGGGATTCGGCAATGATTTCTTGGATACGATGCCAAAGGCACAGGGAAAAAAAGTAAAAATAGAAAAATTGGATTTTTATGAAAAATGTTTAATATTTGTGAATCAAAAGACACTATCAACAGATATAGGGCATCACCCAGGACGGGAGAAAATGACTGCAAATCATGTCTGATGAGGAGTTAATATCCAGGACATACAGAACATTCCGAAAATTCAACAACAAAGAAACGGGCAACCTTATTTTTAACTTGGCAGAAGACTGGAGCAGACGTTTCTCTGAAGGAGACATACAAGTGGCCAGTAAAGACGGGAAAGACCCTCAGCACCAGTGGTCGCTGGGGAGCTGCCAGTCGGAGCTGTAGGGAGACGCCGGCTCACGCCTGTCGGGACGACAGCTGGAAAGAAAACAGAGTCACGAGTGCTGGGGGGACGTGGAGAGGGGACCCTGGGCAGTGCTGGGAGTGTGTAAGATGGCGCCCTGCTGTGGAAAACAGGACGGAGGTTCCCCGAAAAGTTAACAGTAGAATCACCGTATGCTCCATCGGTTCCACTCCGATTCTATACCCAAAAGCACTGAAAGCAGAGTCTCAAAAAGGTACTTGTCGCTGGCGTTTGCAGCAGCGTGTTCACAATAGTTACAGCTCGGACGTGAGCCGACAGTCGGCTGGCAGACGGATGGATAAACAACATGTGGCATGGACGTGAAGGAGAATGTCATTCAGCCTGGAACATTCCGACACACGCCACAACACGGCTGGACCTTGAGGACATGGTGCTAAGGGATACAAGCCAGTCACAGAAAGACAAATACTCTTTGATTCCGTTTACAAAAGGTACTTAGAGTTACCAAAATCTTAAAGACAGAAAGTAGAGCCTGGTGGCCAGGATGGTGGGGCGGCGGGAGCCAGTGCTCGCTGAGCAGAGAGACTGAGCTTTACGAGGGGAAGGCAGGCGTGCAGACGGCGGTGGCGGTGGCTGTGGCACGTGCACCACTAACGCATGCACTTAAAGTGGTACGATGTACGTTTCGTGTTATGTGTGTTTTAACACAATAAAAATAACTGCATAAAAACCACAGTGAGACACCACCTCACACTCACTAGAATTAAAAAGCCAGAGAATAACAAATGTTCATGACTATGAGAAAAACCCTCGTGTGCTTCTGTGAGAAATGTAAAATTGTATAACTACCTTGGAAAACAGTTTGGCAGTTTCCCAAAGTTTAATCAGAAAATTATCTTACGACCCAGCAATTCCATTTCTAGGTACCCCCAAGAGAACCGAAAGCAAAAGTCCTCACAAAACACGTACACAGATGCTCACAGCAACATTATTCCTAACAGCCAAAGAGGTAGAATCAACCTGAATATCCATCAGCCAACGAATGGACAAACAAGTGTGCTCTATTTGTGCAGCGGGATGCTGATTGACCACGAAGAGGAGCGGAGTTCTCATTCCCATTTCAACCTGGTGAACATTGTGCTGAAAGTTGTCACAAAGGACCAGGTATCATGTGAGTCTCTCCCTGTAAAATGCCCCGCGTGGGCAAATCTGTAGGGACAGAAAGCAGCTTAATCACTTACTAGGGCTGAAGAGGTTTGGGGGAGACAGAGGTGTGACTGCCAATGGCTGTGGGCTTTTGGGGAGATGATGGAAATATTATCATATTGATTGTTAATTGTGTTGTGCAACTCTGTGATAAACTAAACAAAAAAACATTGGGGTGCACACTTTGAGTGGATGCATCGTATGATAGGCGAGCTGTATCTCAATAATGCTGTTATTTAAAAAACACTAGCAGTTTGTACAAGCCTCCCTTGCAGCTTTGACTCCTCATCAACCAAACGTGCTCTGCAGCACAGATGGTTTTGTCATGTTCTGCGCAGTTCAAAACTGAGCCACAGAAGATACAGAGAAATTGGGCAAGAGCTGGGTGGCTCCTCCTCTGCTTCTCTCTGACGGCGCGTGTGCAGCTGTGCTGGAGCCGGTGCTGCCAGGTGGGGAGACGGTTCCTCTGCTCCTGAGCGCGGGCGGCTCGTCCCAGCGCCCTGGGTCAGCAGTGCCCAGCAGGGGGAGAGGCCCACCCAGTGCTGGCTGGACAAACACGAGTGAGATATAATATCTTTCCCCAAAACACTGGAAAAAAGTCTAACGGCAGAACGGGGGAATGAGATGCGGGATGTCTCATTCTCAAAGCAGCACG
>CM052441.1:916933-936269 GCA_028533085.1 Varecia variegata | reverse complement strand
TGGATCATCTCGCGGCTCGCAGAGGCTCAGCCCCGCCAACCGCGGTCTCCCCTCACGCCTTCGCTGTCGGGTGTCTGAGGGATGTGGTGCTTAGATCGTGGTCCGGTTGAAGCTGGGTGGATTTAAGCTATGAAGAGTCAAGAAACATACAATGCTGGACAGAAATGGACTTTATTTTAATTAAAATCACAAGTTAATCTGTGCATGTGAAAGTTTGGATGCTACCATAGTATGAAGATGGCAGCTTCTAAAACCTTTGCATCGTGGGACGAGGGTGAGAGCAGGATTGGGGAAGGGGCTTCCAGGCCTCGCAGGGGGCCGGGACGTGTGACTCTCTGGTTTCAGAGGCTCATGATGAGATGGCCCATTGGGTGTCAATCCAGCCCAAGGTCCCCAGGGACAGCTTCCACCAAAGTCAGTCAGAGCTTCATGTGTATATCTAGAGATCAAAATTATTATTGCTAATAGCAATACAGTGTTTAGTGAAAATTTAAACCAAAACATTAATTTGAGACTCCAGTTAAAATATCTGTGCATACGAGCCATTGGGATGTTTCTAATCTTATCATAGATGCAGAAAAGCTGTCCGCATTTCCTCGGTTGAGTTCTGTTTTGTTATTTCCAAAGCGTTCGCCTGTCAGTCACATCACAAACTAAAATTGGGTGGGAGCCTCGACTGCAGAAACTATAAACAGAGTGAACTGTCTGTTCAACGTCTATAGTCTCTCCTGGAATAATCCGAGATATTGCAACTAAATGGAAAGACTATTTTTACCCATTCTCAGGCCGCCCACACACTGCCCCTCAGCTCTTCTCTTTGATAAACCTCATTTTCTAACTTTGAACACGGCCCCTCTTACTGGTCTGCACCTGGAATTCCTAATGAGTTTACTTAGATAGGGTGATGTCTCCTCGGTCTTTACTTGTGGATAAAAATTACAGGTTGTATTTGAAAGGAAAATTTCTCCTGGAAGCTTATCTATCTGAATTAGAAAAGTCAATTGTATTTGAAATGAAAGTTTCAACTTGCAACTTGCATGGGAACACTCTTGGCCCGGGCACCAGAGCACACACATGCATGCTGCTTATCTTAATTCTCAAGGCTTTCATCCACCTGCCCAAACCTTTCAACCCTACCTTGTGTGTTACAGGCCAGAATGTCACACAGACAGGAAGGAAGCCCTGCCGCTCCCAGCATGGGGGACCAGTTGTCACAGCGATGAGTTCATCAAGGATAACTCATCTCAGCTGACAAAGTCCCTCCTACAGGTGTGTGGAAATCAAAGTCACAGTCCAGTGTTGGAGGTGAAAGTTTTGCCAGAAAACATAAGCATCAGCATCTGTTACAAATTTCGTAGTCATTACCTCAAGATTTAAACAAAAATTGCTGTGGCACGAGGTAGGCTTATCTAAACTGACTTTTTTCCCAGTCACGAATGACGTGATCCGTGGGGTCGCTGACATTGCAGGAGATGGCTCTGTCTTGGGGTGGCCTGTGGGCGGTGCCTGTCTCCACACCACGAGTAGTGCTGGTCACTTTGGACAAGACGCGGCATTTCTCTGGCTGCAGCGTTGCCCTCTGCACCAGGAGGAATGTTCATTGTTTCCTTGGGCCGTAGGCTTGTTAGGAGTAAGTGAGATAATACAGGAGAGAATTCTTTGTGTTTTGGCGTCACCCCAGGACATAATAAGGTTGACTTTTCTTAAGTTCTTTGTAAACTGTGAAGTAGCTTCAAAGGAAGAGTTCACAACTTTGAATAAAGACAAAATGCTGGAATGTTTGGATGTGTCAAAAGTGGCCTCTTGGAAGGGCAGCTGACTTGAACTCTGACCCGTGTGGGTAGAGATTTGCTGACAGCCTAGTTCCTGTTGCTGGGTAAACTCACCTGTGCGAGACGTTACGTGTCTCTGCACACGACAGGGCGAACGCTTGTGTGTGAGGCACGGGTGGTGCGTGGCTGGTGTCCTGGACCCGCCGAAAACCGACCTTGGAAACAGAGACCGAGACGGCTCTAGAATGGACGCCCATGTGGACAAGATCTGGCTTACAACCGTGTTGCAATTTAAAATTGTATTGGTCTGGTATATTAATATCACAATTTTAGGGATATTAAATTCTAGTTAGTTAAAATTAGATTTAGACAAACAAGTTGACAATGTGGACGTTATTTTTCATAAAAGCATATAAATCCTAGTTTTTCTTTTCCCAGTTAAATGACAGCTAAGAAAAAATCTGTTTTATCTCAGGATTTATTTCCTCAGACATATCTAGTTTTTAACTGTCTCTCCTGTTGTTATTTTAATTAATTCTTGAGATTCGGTGTTTTTTGACAATAATTTCCACAGCAGTGGCACTTCAGAAAGCAAAGTCTGACTGTACGCCGTAGCCACGCTCGGTAAGTCTTGCACGGCCAACATTGCAGGGTCAGCAACGTTAAAATGAGCGTGGAGTCATCCTGATGTCCTTGGAGCTACCCCGGATTAGAGCTTTCTCCCTGTTTCCATCGTAAACCTCCTTGTTTCCTCGGCTTGACCGTGTTCCAGGCACAGTGGTCTAGCTCTTGGCAAGTCCGTCACATGGTTATACCAGATGTCGTCAAGAGCAGTTGTCCTTTTAAGCTGCGGAGTGGACATTTTCTTCATGACATGGAAAGTACCTGGTCTGAACCGGCCGCTGGGCGGGCGTGGTGGGCGTGTGCCGATCCCATCCCAGGTCTCAGCCCGCACCTCCACAACAGGCTGGCCAGGTAGCAGACAAGTGTGAACAATGAGAGTGGGTGGTCTCCTCTCTTTTCCCCTCTCCTAGTCTTCTGATTCTAACACCTAGGTAGCGTTTTTCTGGACTTTAGTCGAAGCACTTTGCTGGGATTCAAGAGCCCACCAACACCTTTCCGGATAGATGAGCCCACAGAGCACGTTTCTTGATACATTGTCACCGTGGAGCAGATGGGGGTGGCTCTATACACACACGGGGCGCTGGGCCCCGTATTCCCGGAGGCAACACCTTTTTCACTTACTCTGCATGGAATTCAACTGATGTCCTGGGGCAGGGAGCCCCAGGACTGTGAGAAATGTAGTTTTCCTCACATTAGTGTTTTGCGACTCTTTCCCAAAGTCGGGGGGCCCAGGCTGGAGCAGCCCCATCCCGGCACCAGGCACCTGAAGGACGGCAGGGAACCGCTGGGCGGGACGGGTGCGGCTTCGCTCCCGGCCTCAGAGCGGAGGGAGATGCTGGCCGCGGCCAGGGCGGGTGGTCCCAGCTCCCCCGGCTCCCATGCGAGTCACCCAGGGCGTGTTGTGGGCAGGTGCGCACTCTCTCCCTCACCTGTCACCTGCAGCCTCACCTGTGCACACCCACGGCACAATCACCTTTTTGATGGCAGCAGAGTGCCTGCTCTCCCACGACCTTCCTCTGAAAGTCCAGGCTGGGGCGGAGGCTGGGGTCCAGCGTTCAGGAGGACGAGTGCGTCACCTTCCAGAGGGACGGCGCTGGTGCCCGTGGGGCTCCCGGAGTGCTCACACCTATCGCGGAGACGGTGCTTGCGCCTTTCGGCAGCGGTGACAGCTCTGAGTGGTGACGGGCAGCCGCGACGCCGGGAACTGTGGGAGAGCTGTCCTGGCAGGAGTCCTGCCCCGCTATCTCTTAACGTAAACAAAGACTGTCAAAAATTCCAAGAATCTATCTTGACATGTGGCCCCAGTGAGACGAATGAGCTGTTTCCCAAGCGAGGAGAGGATGAAAACCTTTCCAATGGGACGGTCTACGGCGGGTTGCGGCAAATCCGCCGTCACTGTTCCTAGCGTCTCCCGGGGCTGCTCTCGCCGTCCACGCTGCGCAGGTGCCGAGGGATGTCCCGGCCCCTCTGGGTCGGGTGCCACCGTCGGGTGGAGGACAGAGATATGGGTCCCAAGGCCTCTCGGACTTGCAGGGTGATGTCCGAGGGCCACAGGAGCTCTGTGCTGGTCTTGTCAGAAAGCCCTAAGCGGGTGGGACCAGGGACCCACCGGGTTTTCAGGACATTGCTGTCATCACCTCACTGGCAGCCAAACACCCTTAGTTTTGAAATCTTTCCTGGGGACACGTTTGGACTCAGGAAGGGCGAGGTAAGGGCGGCCGGGCAGAACTAGGGAGACGGGCGTGACGTGGGGGTGTAGGTGGTGTTTAGAATAGCGTGAGGGTGTCCCTGCATTCAGACAGAGACGTGGCATGGACACTGCCCAGTCTTGTTCAGAGATCCGAGACCCCTGACCCTTCCAGAACATATTCATCCTAACACCTATGAAAATAGAAGTGGCTGTCCTCATAGGTGAGCCTTCCTGCTGTCTCTCAGGCCTCGCACAGGGGAGCGATCCCTCGTCACCTGCCTGAGTGGGTGGGACAGGGGACCCCGCCAGGCCGCGCCTTGGGCGGTGTTTGCAGCACGGGTCTGTCCTTCCGTTTCCCATCTTTAATCCTTCAGTTACACAGGAAGTGATTTCACCATGTAACACGCAGTCTCCACTGAGGTTTGGCCGAGAAACGTGGTCTGGAGTCTCAGTTTGTGGCTTCATTTCCCACTTTCCAGGTTCCTCTCGTCTTCTCTAACGTGTATTTTAGTGCAATTTGCCCTAAATGCTTGCAGTGAGCAGGGGCCTTGACCAACGTCATTCCTCACAAACGCATCTGGTCTTCCAGGGCACATAAGGCCAAAGGCAGCGGTGGTGTCTGTCAGTTAGTCTGGCTGCTCCAGAGAATGTTGATGCTATTAGGGAATTTATAAATTACATATTGCCATAAAAATGGAACTATTTTTTAAACGGCACAATTTGGGTGTTTGGGGTTGCGCGGTGCCCTCGCTGGGGACATAGATCCAGCATTTTCTCACCTCCCTCCTTGCTGTGTGGCGGAGTGCTCAGTGACACGGTCTGCCACACCCCTGAGCACACGTGTCACCCCGTGTTCAGCATGTGGCCATCACACGGGAACCCCTGGGTTCCACAGAGCCCACCGAGTCAGACTCAGGTGGAGACGGGCAGTCTGCAGCCAGGCGCAGAGCTGCACACTGGCCCCGAGGACTCCGTGGTCCCCGCAGGGCGGTGTCAGGAGACGTGTCCAGCAAGCGCTGCTTGGACTCATGTCTGAAGTTGTTCCTACTTTCATTTTTAGACACTTCTCACTCACCCTCTTTGATCTTGTCATCCAGTAATCACTCTCTGGGTACAGTGTTTGTTTTTGATATCACCAAATGTCGGAGTTTATCTGACTTTTGCATGTTTTAGCCTGGGGTCCTGGGAGCTGCACCTGAGACACAAAGGTGGCACTGGTGGTGGCTAAACCACAGGTCAGAGGTCGGGACTGGCTTTTTCCAAGATGGTCACAGCAGAGAATTCCAAGTGCATGTGACCTCCCAAAGTTTAATTTTCTTCTATATGTGCACAAAATGTTTATGCATTTTCATTGTTTATATTTTTCATGGGAATAATATTTTCACGTTATACCAAGTTATGACACTACTTTCTGCTCAGAGCCCTTGGGGAGCTGCACGTTCACTCTGTAATAAGCGGCAGCGGCGGCCCAGGCCTGGAGCCAGCGAGGGGAGCCCCTGCGCCACGGACGGGCAGGTCAATCCCTCAGTCTGCTCCCCCTGTCCCTCTGTCATGTGGGTGGATGGCAGCATTTGGTGCAGGGGGTCGAGAGGTCAGAGGAGAGAGCATGTGCAGTCAGGTTTTCAAAACACGCCTGTCCCATGTTGGCTGTGCTCAGGGTCCCGGGGGGGGGGGGAGCAGCCCACCAAGACGAGATCCGAGGGGGTGGAGCCAGAGGAGGGAAGGGTGAGAGGACAGGAGACTGGAGGCGGGAAGAGGGCGCACCCTTGGCAATACAGCTGTTTCCGTGTGGCACAGAGCAAGTCTCCTGCTGACTCCGTCAGATGGAAGGGACGGTGGCCATGCTGGGGACACAGGGCTTCCCCGCTGCTGTCCTCCAGGGCTGGGGCTCTCTCACCACCACAGGTCACACCCACAGAGCTCTTCAGGCAGCAGCCACTCGTGGGCCCCAAAGCAGGCCAGAGCCCGTGCTGGGACCCCAGGGCCACCTAGGCAAGTGGGCACTGTCTCCACCCTCGAGTCACCCTCCTGGGTGGTCAGGAGTGGTCCAGCATCACTGTCAATGTTCCTCTGTATCCCAAACGCGTGCTGTCAACAAAGCTGCAGCCGAGGAAACGTGTCTGCTGTTAACATCACCTGCACCTTCCTGGACTCGCGCCGCGATCTCAGAAAGAAACTGGTGCTTAGTTGTGGCTAAACCAGTGCCCACCACACCCGAGGCTGAGCCGCCTGCTGTATACGCCTCTAAGTGACCAGGGTGTGAGGAGCACCCGGGTAGACGAGTGCTGCTTGTAGTGTTTTAGTGTTTCGTGGGGTGTTTGTAGGCGTGGACAGCTCAGCTCTGATCCCTGAGAACAACGACCAAACGCGGAGAAAGGCGAGTTTTTGTTGCCAGAGATGATTCTTGCCTTGAGGTAACACCGTCCACAACGTCTTATTAGAAGAATTTTAGAATTACAAAGTGTCTACTGAATCTCAAGTAAACATAAATCTAGAACAATTAATAACCCAAGAGTGATCTCCGAACATTAAAAACAAGTTGCAGAAATGCTACTGTCACCATGGAGACGTGCTGGGTGTGGAGGCGGGGCAGGAAGTGGATGCAGGTGAGCGTTTTGGAGACGAGAGCTGCAGGTGGGTCGTGCCGCCCTGGCCCTGAGTCGGGCTGAGGGGTCAGCGGGACTAAAGGGTCGCAGGATGGTTGGGTCGGGGGCCACGGCCAGTAGGAGTCTGTAAAAGCACTTTGGAAAGTTTTGCGCCCACTAGAACAGACGGCAAAGGCAGTGTGGTGAATACAGAGAAAACAGCAAAGGCCCGTCTGTGCCCCGTTTCCGTGGCTGGATCTCCCGCCTGGCAGCATCGCGGGGCTCCTGGGTGCGAATGCGCCCGAGGGGCCTGGCCGCTCCCCAGGAGGGGACCCCGGTGCCGGGTGCTGGGGCGCTGCCCTCCGGCTCCCGGGTTTTCCTTCCTCTGTCTGAAGCTTCCCCGAGAAACCTGCTTTCTCTTCCTGAACCCCTAATTTCACTCCCTTTTTTTTCTTGCCCCTAATTTTCTCCGTGGAAAGGATCTCCAACAGGAGCCTCTTTGTGCTTGTCCCCCAGAGCTGAAATTCTCCGCTGTCGGGGGGTGCCGGCCACCGCCCCGCGCTCTCGGAGCAGGCAGGCTGCGCGGGGCTTACCGCAAATATGACACTGCTCCCGCCACTTTCCTGTGCAGTGCCCGTCCTAGCCCACACCACTCTCGGGGACACAGGCGTCACCCAGAACCCTCCTCCCGGTGAACGTCCACGCCTCCCCGGGGCAGCTGCCAGGAGGGCCCTGCCAGAGCCGGGAGCGCACGCCGGCCCCGCACCACGGCCGCCCCCGCGGTCCTCCTCCGCACTGTGCATCTCGTCACCTGGATCCGCAGCATCTCGGGGACAGGCGGAGAGCGTGGCCACGCCCACTGTGCAGACGAGCCAATCAGAGAGGCTGCCAAAGTGGAAAAATGCGGAATCAAAATTAAATCTCAGTCTGTCGCTTTAGAACCAAGGGGTGTCACTGACCTGCTAGTGGCTGCGATGGCCGCTGAGTGTCCCGCACAGACCCGAGGTGGCCACAGAGGTGGCCGACAGTCGGTGCCTACGCATGTCGCGACTTGGTCTAATGCGTTAGAAGGAATCAAAAACAGGACTAAAAATGCGAGGAGTTTGTCCTCTGGCATCACCTGTGTCGACTCACGTCTGCGGATTTGTCCCCCGGGACCGGGTCTCACATCTCTTCTCGTTCTCAGATGATCGTTTAGAAAACGCTGTGATCCTCCGAATCAGATTGGAGGCCCCCCCAGTCAGCCGGGGCGCTTGTGTTCCGCCTTCTGCCCTTGTGTGGTCGTTTCCCGCTGTCCCCTCTGCACCTGCCAACGCACGGCCCTCGGAATTCCCACCTTCCTGCAGTTGGGCAAAATGCCCTTTACAGAAAGCAGCCACTTAATAATGATTGAATAACTTCGATTCAAGCTGGATCTGACTTTTGAGCCAACTTAGAAAGATGAGGCTTTATTCTTAATTAAAGAGAGGAGCAAAAGGAGGCAAAGACAATGAAAATATGAGGTAAGGTGTTTTTAAAATACAACGTGGCAAAATTACTTCCATCAAATAAATGAATGAATGCATGAAGCAGTGAATGAGTGAAGTGGCAAAACATCCTGTGGCAAGTCGTGCTTCACTTTAACATTCCAGCTTCTGATCACTGGCTCTAAAAAATAATTTTCACAGTGGCATCGTAGATTCAGATTCTCTCTTCTACTAAAAGAGTGGGAAGCTCTTCCCTGAAGCCTGAGCAAGTCCAGGCTCTGAAATGGAGAAACCACTCTTCACAACAGGCCTGACTTTGCAGCCGCTCTGCCACGAGTCCCTGGTCACTCTCTCGACCACCCCCCCTCACCTTCCAGATCTGGTCCCTCACCAAGGCCAGGCTGTCGCCCCAGCCCTAACCCTAACCCTTCCATCCTAGTCCTTGGTGCACACCTCCTCCTTGGAGAAAGCAGACACACTCTGGGACACTGTTGTCACGTGCCTGTGTCCTAACATCAAGAAGAACCTGCTTTTTCAAATCTTATGACTACAGAATTGTGTATTTCAGAGCTGAAATTTTCTTAATGTGGTCTCACGCCATATGATGTCCCATATCATAATCAGTAAAAAAAAGATTTTACTCAATATTACAGTGGGAAAAGTCATCCATGTTAAGATTGAGGAGTGTTTTAACCCATTTCTTAAATGGTTTGATTTTGTTTTAAACTTTTCCTTCTGGCTTGAAGCCAGGAATTTCTGAAGAAAAACACAGGCCTTGTCTTTGATCCATTGTTTGATCTCCTGACTTTCTAATGTGAGCTCCTCGGGTCCACAAAGACGCTTCCTGTGCACCTCACAGCCTTCTTCCCCCCTCACCTTGCACCTGTGCAAACAGCACTGCTTTGTGGAAATAAAAAGAAATGGGAAACACCTGAGATCCTCAAGGTTTTTTTTTTTTTAAAATAAAGTTGCTCAAAGTCTAATTGATTGCATTCTAAATTTGGCAAAGTGCCTTTGATCTTGAATTGGTTTGAAGACCCTCAACGAAGTTCTTTTAACAAATAGTAAATTCTTCAGAAAAGGAATGTTTATTTTTCTTTAATGGGTTCTGTTTATTAACGAACACAGTTACAAACTTACATTCTGCCATGCACTGTCTTCCTTGAAACTTAATTGCTGTTAAAAACGAGGAGGGGAGAGATGTGTGCACAAGGTGTGTGTTCTCTGATTTCTGAGAAAAAAAACTTCCATTGTTAGTTCTACACCGTTAAATCGTCAAGAATTGTGGTCACATTCCAAATGCCGGAATTCCAGGCTCTTTTTTTTAAAATAAAAAGTTTAGCGGCTGTCTCTAAGTGAAAATGGTAATTACAGTGCCTCACCTAAGTCCTCAGCATTTCCTCACTTAGAGTTTTAGGAAATGCAAATAGATTACCTCTTAAACATAAAAATTAATAGGATTTAGGTATTCTGTCTTTTCATCTATTAACAAACTAGAAGGCAGCAGTCCATGGGGGTGGCTCTTGTTCCAAACCAAGGGACCTGCGCCCACCCAAGTGTGTCCTGTGTTCGGAGCCTCCTTGCTGTTGTCCCTGTCCCAGGCGTGCGTTTGGGTGAAGTGAAAACGTGCCCTGAAGCTCCTTGGTGGTTTAATGCAACCGTGCGTGCTTATGTGCTTGTGCTGCCCATTTTTAAGTAAAAACACAGACTTTTGCAAAACCCTGAAAAGGCAGTGGGTCTGTTCTCACTAGACTCTTAGCTAAATTAAGCATGGCTCCTTTTCACAGGTGAACCTATTCTTAGGGAAAATCAGAGCCTGCCGTGTGAAACTGCACACGTCCTAAAACCAGCGTCGCCTTTGTCCTGGGGCAGCCTCTGGCGTGGAGGCCCCGGCCCTCAGGGGCCGCCCACCTGCCTCTCGGCTCACGCCTTCCCCAGGCATCAGCTGGGAGGGGGCCCCTGCCCGGCTCCCACGGGAACACGCTGGCACCTGGGGTCGGCCGCGCCTGCCCTTTGGCTCTGCCGACCCGGCCGGGCCGTGGTTCCCCAGGGCGGCCCCCCCACGGGGTCTCTTCTTCTCCCCCTGACTTTGACTCCAGCTTGAGCTTTGAGCCAATCTTTATTTTTATTTTTTTATTTTTATCTTTTTAAGGTTTTTTTAAACCTTAAATTTTTTTTAAAAAAATTATGGGTAATATTAGACGAAACTATTTAACGTCAATACATTTTTATCCAAAGAACTCATGTGTTGCGATTCTCCCCACTGCCCACCAAGTTCACCTGAGTTCCTAAGAGCTCGAGTCAGGACTCACTTTCCAGGCGATGCTTTGTGAAGACAGACGCTTGCTGTGCAGTGCCCTGCAGCCCTGCGTGACAGCAACACAGGCGCACGTCTGTGTCCCCAGAGGTGCCACCGCACGCACACGCCTGGTCACCAGCAGCCCCAAGGCCACAAAGCAGGGGAGCCAGCAAGGCCAGTCGCTAGACAGAGGCCAGAGACACTCGGACGTCAAGGGGGGACCATTTGTTAACCACTCAAGGAGCGAAACATCCTGAGTTTGAGAATTTCTTTTTTCTCTCTTACCGATGAAGGGACAAGGTGATAAGGGTCCCTGAACTTTCGCTGGAGCCCAATCCTATTTTCCCCAGCTCAGCCTGGAAGAGGTGAGGGTTGTTGTGGTGAGCGAGCACCGTCTCTGTCTCCCTAAGTGTGACCAGGGCGACCAACCGGTGCCCAAGAACCCTGCTCCTATACTCACAACAGCCAGACGGTCCAACACCGCCACAGGTTGTTTAAGAATAACCACAGCTCCCTTTCCTCCCTTCCCTCCTCCATTCCTTGCCTCCCTCCCTCCCTTTTCCTTTTCCTTTCCTTTCCTTTCCTATGAATTGTTAATGCTCCATAAACCACAGAAAACACATTCGTGGGACATGTTATATTCCAGTGACCAAAGGTTTGTCACAATTCTGTTTGTCCTGAGTGTCACCTTTAGACTCACCTTCTTTCTGTTGCTTTGTGTGGCCCGATGCAGGACTAGACAGGACCGAGGCCGGGGGTAGGGGCAGGACAGCCCGTCACTTGTCCAAATCTGAGACTCCCTGGGAGTCTTGGGATGTGGGAGGAGCCAGTCGAGAGCAGAGGCCTTGGGCAGTCAGCGCTGTGCAAAATGACCCTTAGGGACATCTGCACCCCCAGGCTCCGGGGAGAGTGTCTTCCTGCCTGTAGCCACTTCCAGGGGTCCTGGGTGGGCAGTCACCCCATGTGCTGTCTTCAGCTGGGCATTTTCACAGAATTAAGCAAGCTTCCTCTGCGCAGGGGAACCCTCATTTATTCGACAAACATTTATCCAGGGAACAGTAATCCAAACAGGTGCACACGAATGGATCCTGAGAGTGTAGACAAAATCCTGTGCTGCCCTTTAAGCTGGAAATGTTACCTCCCAATTCCCAAGGGGACATTCCTGACGCTTGCAACTTCCAAAAAGATGACACAATATAAAATTGAAGTAAATTAGCAAATTTAGCAAATGAATTTACAGATTAACAGGAAAACATCGCCACTCAGAACAGTAAAGGCAAAACAGAATACGACTGCCTCCCCTCCAGAGACGAGTGGCTTTGAATGTCGCTCTGTGTCAGACGCCGAACGTTGACTTAGAGAATCACCAAATTACGGAGGTTGTGGACACAGATGACGGCCTAGGCGTTTCAGAGAGGCTCACGTGGTGTTTCTGGCAGTGGTGAAAAATGAATAGTGTCGTTCCTCGCGGTCTCATTCCCTGGCCATGAAGTGGCCTTAGACAGCCTGTTTTCCGCTCCTTCCCAGAACATGTCTTTAAACTTGTTTGGCTTCTTTTTTTTTTTCTTCCCCAAGTTTTTGAGAGTTGATCAAGATAAAGACAAAGACTGTAGCTTGGACTGTGCGGGCTCTCCCCAGAAACCTCTCTGTGCGTCTGACGGAAGGACCTTCCTATCCCGCTGCGAATTTCAACGCGCCAAGTGCAAAGACCCTCAGCTAGAGATTGCTTACAGAGGGAATTGCAAAGGTGAGCTGCCCTGGGCTGTGGATCCAGAGATCCGCAGATCAGTCATGAAATGCTTGTATGCATATTTTATTTTCACATCTGTAAATTTTTATATTCGAAAACTTGAGTTATGTTTGTAAATTTTTTCTAGGACATGTAAGGAAGAAGAGTAATTTCTACAAATTGCAAGAGCAGAGTCTTGTTTCACTTGTTCAATTCGCTTTGCTTAGAATGTTTCATGCTATCACAAAACAAATCTACCCAAGTATTTTATAGTTTTTGTTCCAAAGTCTTCTGACATTATTCTCCCCAAAGTTTACTGCTGTTTCTTTCAACTCTTCCTCGTTCTCTTTTTAGTGAGTGGGATGTGTACCGTGTCCCTATGCAGTTTTGAGTGATTTTTTTTCTTTTGGTGCTGATTTTACACTTGCAGTTTCAATGTTCATAATCTGAGAGTCAGATTTAGAATTAACTAGTGTGCTTAGAGCAAAACATTGAAATGCTTCCCACATTAATGAAGGGTTTGACTCAGTAAAATGCGCTCGTGTCTCAAACACAAATAGAGTCATTTTCAGAAAGAGATTTACCTTCTTTCTCTTATTATCTAGGAAAAAAGACCACACAGACTGAAAAAGCCTTTGGGAGGCTGTTCTGCGTTGTCTAGCTATTAGCTGCAAAAATCCTTTGAACAAAGCAAAACCCCAGCCCCCCAGCAGGCCCTGGAGTCGGTGGTCGCAGCCCCCCTCAGCCAGGTTTTGACCACAGTTGCACCTCCTTTCCTGGTGCAATGTGATACCAGGAGCACAGACCTGAGCTACTGTTTCAGGTGACAAAGACAAAATTTCGCCATGGTCTTCAGACCTGAGTCCTGCTGCTGACATTACAAAGGAGTCTCTGTGTACTCGGATTCAGAGCCCTAAGCAGACGAACAACTTAAAACTCCACTGGAGCCCTGACCCCCCCGCCCCCCGCCCGTGCACCTGTTTGCCACAGTGGCCACAGACACCCGGCGCCCAGCCCTCGCTCCCGCTGACGTGCGTGCGCTTTGCCATGAGCGATGGCTCCACACCATCAGGGCTTGCTCAGGGTACGGTAGGACGCTCAGCCGTGGACAGCTACAGAAAGCCAGCAGCAGCCACGGCAGGAGGCAGGTGGAGTCCCAGTGGGTCCCTGGGGAGTTACTTCCTGTCTGAAGGCACAGGAGGAGAAAGGTATTGCAGAGTCCCATTCTGATCCTGTGGTCAGACGCTGTTTCTGAAATGTTCCTCACGCCATGGTGTTGTCTCCCCCTTGCCAAGAAAGGCGTGAAGACCCCAGGGCAGGATCCCACTCAGAGGGGCCAGGAGGAGGGGCCGGAAGAGGTAGGTGGAGCCAGATCAGGAGGCCTGGAATGGGGGACTCTGCAGGCTGCTCTCACCTGGGGAGGTGGGGGACAGTTCAGTCTGCTCTCACCTGGGGAGGTGGGGGGACAGTTCAGTCTGCTCTCACCTGGGGAGGTGGGGGGACGGTTCAGTCTGCTCTCACCTGGGGAGGTGGGGGGACAGTTCAATCTGCTCTCACCTGGGGAGGTGGGGGGACAGCTCACCCAAGTAGATTTTAGCTGGTCTTGTTCCAAAACAAGTAACTATGTGAGATGACAGATATGTTAATATGTGTCACCATAGCAACCATTGCACTGTCTGTACATATCCCATAACATGTCAGAAACCTCAAATATACACAATAAAATTTATTTGAACAATAAAGTAAAATACAATTACAAAACAAGAGAAAGAAAGGGCCGGTAGCTGATGGGTGATGCTGACTCCAGAGAACCTAAAAACTGAGCAACTGATGTGACCGGAAGGAGTTTTCTTCCAGCTTCAACTCAGATAGAAAATGATGGCACCTTGGAAATGTGTTCAGGAAAAGAACTATAATTTTTTTGTTTGAAACCAATATTATTCACAAGTCAAATTTTACCTTAGGGAAAAACAGTTTAATAAAACACATATAAAATACTTTTCTATAGAAAATTCCTATAAAAGTAAAGAACATAATTCAAATCAACAGCATTTGAAAGTATTTCATTGAATTATAGAACTTGTATGAATTGAACTCTCAACAGTAAAAATATACCGAAACTCTGAATTTAGAAGCAGGAGTCATTTCTCCAGCTTTCTTTGTAGTGGGGGGCGGGGAGCTGAACACGCCATCTAAACAGCATTTGTAAGTGACAAATGTATTTTTTTCTCCATAAACATCCGTTTCTATCTGTGGTCTTGAGTAATATTTGCAATAGAATCCCAGATGCCCACAGTGACCCGCGGTCCTCAGGCCTCCCCTGAGGGGACAGCCCGGCACTGTCATGGAAGGACCCCACACACCACGCCTGGGCACCGCGTGGCACGGGCCACACGTGTGCACCAGGGGGGCCTCCTGGGCACAGGGAGGGGTGCGTGTCCCAGGCCTGGTGGTGCCTGCATCATGGGGACCATGAACACAGGACCCCAAACGTCCGTCCCGCCCAGCCTCCCCGCCAGCCTCAACACTGGGCATTTGCTAACTTGGCCTTCGACACGGAGCCAGTCAGCTCATTGCTTCGGAGAGCAAGTGACATGCAGGCTGCGTTTTCAAGCCCAGGGACACGCGCTCACCAGGAACCGTGTGTCCCTTCCACATCCCGCCTTCTCAACTGCAGATGCTCTGTGCGGAGAGTTCTAACATGCTTCACCAGGAAGGACAGTCGTTCCGGGTCAGCCTGATTCACGGAGTGCTTTGCCACGGAAGCAGCTGTCGTGGGTTATGGAAACCCGTGTGCGTGACAAGCATGTGCGGGACACATACCCTGGAGGACGTGCAGATGTGATTTTATGCTTTGATGGTAGTTAGAAATCTCTGCTGTCTGCGCTGAGAAAAGAGAAACAATTTAAGAATAAATTTAAATTCAGATGATGTACTCTTCAGAGAAACTTCTAGAAGCCATTGCCTCTGCAGTCTTAGCTTGTAAACCAAGTGCTGTGGATGATGGTGTGAGTGTGAGAATCACGTGTGTGTTTATGTGGCTGTGTGTATGTGTGTGTGTTGGTGTGAGTGTGAGAATCACATGTGTGAGTGGGTGTGAGATTGTGTGACTGTGTATGTGTGTGTGATGGTGTGAGTGTGAGAATCACGTGTGTGAGTTTATGTGGCTGTGTGTATGTGTGTGTGATGGTGTGAGTGTGAGAATCACGTGTGTGAGTTTATGTGGCTGTGTGTATGTGTATGTGATGATGTGAATGTGAGAATCACGTGTGTGAGCGGGTGTGAGTGTGAGAATCACATGTGTGAGTGGGTGTGAGTGTGAGAATCACGTGTGTGAGTGGGTGTGAGCGAGCGTGAGTGTGTGTGTGACTCTCTGTCGGGGTCTCCAGGCCCGTGCTGTCTCTGGCCCGCGCAGCGCCTGGGGCAGGTTTCTTTCCTCCCACGGACACAGCTGTGTGACGCAGCTCACTCGTCGCTGTCTGGTCTCCTGCGGGAACTTGACCGCAGTCGTGTTGGCCGAGGCTCTTTCGCAGTGCTCTAACAGGTCTGATGTTCGGAAAGGCCTCTTTGCAGACGGCGGCAGACACGACAACAGGCAGCGCCTCGCTCTCACGTTCGGGCCTTGATCAGAAACCCAACAGAACATTCCTGGCACGTCACTAACGGGAAGATCTTTCTCCGTGCGCGTCAGCAATACCTGTGACCTCAAAGCAGCGGCTCCCCCGGGAGCGGGCGCCGCATAGCACAGCGCAAGGTGGTGGTCAAACTTACAGCAGAGAACTTGGCGGCCACTGCCGCAGTCGTCTACTAATGTCTTGATGCGTCGAATCCTGGTTACTACCATGGAGACGGTCATGATCGCTTGTTTCTTCCGTAAGTATTGGGAAGATTGTCTGAATACCGTCACATGTTCTCGCAATGGTTTGCCGTTTGCCTTAACTTTCCCTTTACAATGTGGCAACCCCGTTCCACACCTAGGGGTTTCCTAGGATACTGTTGCTGCTGCTTTTGTTCATTTACAAGGAGAATCCTCATCTAAAATGAAAATGTCATTCCTGCCCTCCTTGCCTGAGATAATGCCTTGTTCATTGGGGTCAGGAGGTTTGGTAGACGGGCCAGTCTGTCGTGGGGACGCACCTTGGGCCCTGAGCTGGTGGCAGTGGGGAGCGCCTGGCCTGGACTCCGCGGGCTCCTCTCCACGCGCATCGGGGTCGGGCAGGATGTCCCACCCATGCTGCAGGGCACCGCAGCTCCACTGCTAGTTCTTCTCCAAGTCTGGCCTTCAAAATTAGGGCCGGGTAAAACAGGACAGCGTCTTCCTTCATTTGCCGCCAGTAGAAAGGGAAGGCTCTGAGGGCGTCTGTCCCCACGGCACCACACGGGCGAGCGCGCTTCCTCAGCTCGGGCGCCCTCTGTGCACTCGGTCCACAGTGTTCTCACCCAGCTGTGTCCACCCTGTCCGGTGCCAGGTCACCAGGAGACAGCAGTGGAAACTGGCCTCGACCTCAGAGAGTGTGCACACCTGTGCCCATCAGCAGTGGCCGTGCTAGACCTGGAGTCAGAGCACCTGCCAGCCAGGAGAGCACCCAGGCTGGCCCCTTGCTCTGTGTTACGTGAGTGGGACGCTGGAGCTACGCATTTCCCAAAGGTTTCTCCCTATTGCAGTGGAAGCTTGTTGAGTGGCATCAAAGCCTTGACTCGTTATCTCTGGTGTAAACCAAAACATCATAGGAGACCAGCGGGCAGAGTTCAAGGAAGACTCGACTCCCTTTTGTCTGGCTTAGTGTGTCTGTGTCGCCCCGTCCTGGCGTGGACAGGGTCCCTGAAGGAGGAGCTCTCTGGGCTGAGGATGGTCGAGTTCAGGGTCACCTGTAAATATGACCGTTTCATGACCTTGTTTTGAACAGGCGACCTCAAAGCTTCCTTTAACCTGTTCCTTCTCATCGTGGCTTTCCAAAATCCTTCTGCGTAAAATATGCAGCCAAGTTCTCTTCTGAATATGCTTAATCCTGTTTTGAGAGATTTTAGCAAAGCAGGGGATTATTTGCTTCCTGTTTAAAAGAAAATCATAGACATAACCTTCATAAAACGCTGTTGTTTATTCCCGGTGTACAGAGAGCCTCACGTTCTGATAGTTTCCGTGACTAACTTATCTCGATACCCAAACAAGCCTGCATCCCTATTTTACTTTGCAACTGAGAGGGGAAAATCAACAACCTGGTAGAAATAAATAAAACTCATTAACCAAAAATTTGTGAAAATTTTCTATTAAAAACCTGTAGTTATTGATGCCTGCTGAGCACAGGGATGACTTTTTTGCTGGTGAAGTCCTGGCTCTTTCAGGTAAGAGCAAAAATATTTCCCCAAATTTGCATCCAATAGTTTTTCTTTGGTTTAGTAAAAAGTGATTAGAGTCTTCAATTAGAAGGAGATTAAATTAACAGTTTTATTTAATTAAAATATTAATATTACAGTTTTCAGTTAAGATAGATTTTCCCATGAGGTTAGTATTGACCAAGTAGAAAAGGACTATGATCCAAAATATTATGACACCACTTCATACCCACTGAAATGGCTGTCACAATTTTAAAAAAAGACAAAATAAATTTTGGCCAGAGAATTGGAATACTTTTCCACTGTTGGTTGGAATGTAAGATGGTTCAGTCATGATGGAAAACAGCCTGGTGCTTCCTCCAGAAGTTAAACACAGAACTGCCGTGTGACCCCTGAATTCTACTCCTGGGTATTTACCCCAAAGGCTTGAAAACAGGTGTTCCAACAAAAACGTGTATGTGAATATTCAAAACAGCATTATTCACAATGGCCAAAAGATGGAAAACCCAGAGTGCATCAGCAGGTGGACGGACAAACCGTGGTCTCTCCGTACGAGGGCGTATTCTTTGGCCGCAGAAAGGAACGGCGCTCTGATATGAACCTTGAAGACATCGTGCTGAGTGGAGGAAGTAGACGCGGAGGCCACAGACTGCAGGATTCCACTTCCATGAAGTGTCCAGAGCAGGCAGATCCAGAGACACAAAGTAGATTAGAAGTTCTGGGGGTGGGATGGGAGGGAAGCAGGGAGTGACTGGTTAGTGGGCACAGGGTTTCCTGCTGGGGTGATGGAAACGTCTGGAACTAGACAGAGGTGAAGGTTGCACAACATTGAGAAGGTATTAAATTGTGCACTTTAAAATGGTTAAAATGGTAAATTGCGTTACACATAGCTGTACCACAATAAAAAATAGTTTGCTTATATTTTGAGGATTTAATATCCAAACAGTTGGCAGTAAAGCGACCAAAGAAAAATCTCAAAAGGCCCCTGAACAGTTAGGGATCTGCTCAATTTTAACTTAACCGCAAGCATCACACACAGTAAGGGCAGAAATTTATCCCCTGTAAGTAAAGTGTCAGGGCAGATGTAGAACCTTTCTGTTCCATTCTTTCAAAACTGATTAAGAATTGGGAAGTTGGAGATAATATAATTTGAGGGTGTGTGTAACATTCTGATTTTCATAGAGAAGGCGTCTAACCTAGACCAAGTGTGCACACTGAGCACATGCAGTTGGAGCGGGAGTGACGACAGGGGGTCCCTGTTTGCTGCGAATCCCCCCGTGGTTTGCCGCCGCTCAGCAGGCCGGGTCTGGGTGGCCGCTGCTCAGACTTCTCAGTAGTAAGGACCCTGTACCTGATTTAACACAGTATCTGGAGTAAGGATAACAAACAGGTACAATGAGCCATAACAGGAGGTGGCTGTCTCACATTTCTGTTTAATAAGGTGACCTCAGACGGGCTCGGGGGGGACTGACGCAGGCTCCACACTTCGTGCCACCGAGTCCTACCATCTCCTGTGACTGAATAGTCTGCAGGATGCTAGACATAAACTTGGAATCTAATAGTCTATGAAAGCAAGGGCTGCATGTCTGAGAACTGTCTGATCAGTGGCAAATGTGAGGTCTTTACAAGAAGGCTGAGCCGGGAACAAAGCCCACAAGTTGTTTGGAAAAACGTATGCTTTTCTGGCATGATCCGTGCCAGAAATATTAGAAATATTAATATTAGAAATAATTTATAGCTCCACCCCTGCCCTGAGTCCTTGCAAGCTGGAACCTGTATTGCTTTTCCTTTTAGACAGTCAAAACCACAGGTTAGACCAAAAAAAAAAAAAAAAAAA
>CM052441.1:858688-916433 GCA_028533085.1 Varecia variegata | reverse complement strand
GCTGGGGCGTCTGCACCACGCAGTTAGGGGAGGGCGGTGCCGGGGGTGGGCCTGGAAGGACAGCACTTTCTGCGGGAAATCACCGTCTGCATTTAGAGGTTAGTTCGTAACGAGCCCCAGTGGCGTAAACAGCCGTGCAAGTGTCTGTGCTGAGTCCTCAGCTGGCTCCGTGCTCCGCCCGCACCTGCCTCACTCTGAGTTTACCCGCGGCAGCTTCCTCCTGTGACCTGCCCACGGCTGAGAGTTTAATTTGGGTTTAACTGTGATGACAGGAGCACACGGAAGTCACACGGCGTCTGTGCCAGGAGTGAGCTCCCCGACGCTGAGTCCGAGCCGACGGTTCACAGACGGAGGCTGAGCCAAGTCAGTTTGTGCTCAGATTCGTAGCCAACGGCGCTGTTGGGGGCATAACCCGATGCTTTACTCAGATGTGTCAGTGCAGTTATTCTTTAGTAGGAAAAAGTCCCTAAACTACAATGCTAGCTAACACGGCGGCAGGAAAACAAAAGCAGAGCCACGCCTGTGATCCACCAGAGAACAGCGCCGGCTCTGCGTCTGCAATGGTCTCTTGTCTTTTCCAGGACGAGGGGAGGAGAGCGAGACCACGCAGAGGGCTGGTTCTCGCCGGTGGTGTCTGGGGTGGGGGTGCTGGCCCTGCCGGGGACCGACGGGGGCCCTGAGCAAGTCTCCTGACCGCTTCGGGCCTCAGTGTCCCCATTCGTAGGACTAAGGCTTGGGCTGTGTCTCGCGGGTCGTGAGGCTTAGACGCTTCACGCTCCCCGGCACGTGCCAGCAGCTCGGAGGGTCCGTCGGGGAAACCTGGTGGTCTAGGGCGGCACCTTGTCCCCACGTGTATGCAAAGCAGCAGCGTCAGGGGCACTGGGTGCACTGACACCTGTCACCTGTCTGAGACGATGCTGGGGGGTCAGAGTCGGCCTCAGAGCGGGAGGGGCTTCCTGTGCCGACCCCGGGTAGCTCACCCCCCTGTCCCCTCCCGGCAGGTCCAGTGTCACAGCTACACGGGATACTGCTGGTGCGTGACGCCCAACGGAAGGCCCATCAGCGGCACGGCCGTGGCCCACAAGACGCCCAGGTGCCCGGGTAGGTCCGACTCGACTTCCAGAGGGGAACGTCCGCGGGCAGTAGGCTGCCGTCTCTTCCCGGCGTCCTGCCTGTGCTGATTCGTAACTCGAAAGGAGATGCAGCCTGGGTGGACTGGCAGCAACCATGGGTGGGGGCACGGACAGAGCCCAGAACATTGTGCGACGCTAGTGTCTGAGAGGAGAGAAGCAAAGGTGCGTGTGTGCACACGAGGGCAGCGGGCAGCTCAGCCAGACACCCGGGTCGGAACCACGGTGGGTGAGATTCGGGATCTTAAGTTTAAAAATAACCCAAGTCACCCGTGGAAATGACCAACTGTCTTCTTTGGCCAAAAAAGTGAAAATTTCTGGTTTCATATGCATGTTTTCAAAGAAAAAGTGGGTCATTCTTCATCGGTCAATATCCAAATGGTTTATTTATGTCATTTTGTTACTCAGAAGAGGGCTTGATGTACTGAAAGTAACAAAATTAGCAGGATAAAAATCTATAAAATGTTCTCTTTTCCATTACTGTTATATTGAAAACGCTAAAGATGATTCATATCATTTTCATCTAAAAATAATCTGCAGCCCAAGTTTGATTAACTTGTTGGGGAGAGTTATCCAGACCATAGAGCCATCTGTGAAGAAATTGTGTGATCTGTCTATCCAAATTCCTCGATTATACAGATTAAGATAGGTAGCACATTTCATTATATTAACATAATAGCTAAAGTGCAAAACACTGTTCCTAGCTTTTCATGTAAAATATTGAAACATTTGCGTTTAGAGTTTACTTTTAGACTGATTTTCTCTTCAAGTGGCAGGCGTCTTATAACTGGGAATTCTGTTCATGATGCAGACATTCTGAGCAACCCAGAGCCCGGCACAGGGCTGTCTACAGGTTCTGTGAGAACGATGAGATCTGTAATTCACAGTAACATAAAGCCGGATATTTCCAGTGACTGGTCATTACTGAAAGGCCTTGGGGTGTGCAGCACGTGGAACTAAAAATATACTTATTTTTAGAAACTGTTCTATAATCCAGGGCCTAAAAATTGCTGAAAATGTAGTTTTAGTAAGCTAACATTCACATCTAATAGTTCTTTTACAAATTCGTGGGGAAGAGAAAAAGCAAACAGGACATGATGAGGTTGGCCTCGGTGTGTGCCACCCACTCGGGAAGACGGTCTCACACGCTGTTTTGTTCCTTCCGTGTAGTGGGGCGCGAGCTGAGCCCTGTGCTATGAAGGAGAAAGCAGCGTGGATATCTATTTTTGTGATTTTAGTGATGCCATCTGAAAAATTAAGAAGTGTCCAAAAGAACTTTCTTAGAAAACCATGCGCAAAATCAGTTGAATTTCGTACAGTCTCCAAGTATTGCTTTGTCTCTGGAATCAGTGCACTGTTCACTTGCGTTATTTTTTCCAACCAGGTATCGGCAACATTTCCCTACATAGAAATGGCCCAGTTTTTTTAACCACGCGTGTTGGTTTTTTGGTTAAAGGAGTGGATTAGGGAACAAAGAGTTCTGTCCTCTTAAAATCTGCTAGGTATTGTGTGGAAATGCTACTGAGTAGGGAGCCGAGTGTCCCGGATTAAGCGTGCTGATTTGGGGGGGCAGTCTCCCCCGAGGAACCTCCTGCAGGCGGTGAGTTTCCGCTCCGCTGCGCGGCGCTGGCTGCAGCCGGGACGCCGGCCTGGCAGGTGTCACCTCGCACCTGCTCACCCGGTCGCTGTGACTAACATGCTCCGTGTCTCCCACAGAGTGACGGAAACTCTCTGACCCACAGCTGCCGTCGGGTTTATTCTGGGCACTCATGGGCGCGGGGAGCAGGTGTCAGTGCTGGGAACACTCCGGAGACCTTGTGGATCTGTGGGGAGTCGCTGAGGGAGTTGGAAATTCCAGGGAGGGTCAGGGGAGCCCTGAGCGCACCCTCCTCCCCGCAGGTGAGGAGCCCACAGGCTTTCCGTAGTGCAGTTTAACTTCTTGCAGACGTGGACACGACCCTCACAATAATGCATGCAAGCAGGACACGGGCACCACCTTGCCCGAGACCGTGACTAGTTCCGTGGGCCACAGCTGCTGTCCGCAGACACCCGGGAGCTCATCTCGGGCACGTCCTCAGTGGCTCCCTGCAAACTCGGCCAATACACACAAGTGCCCTCCATGGAGGATGGGAGTGCGTTTTGTCCAGTTTAGTAAAACTGAGGCAACTTCAGTGCTCGATGAGTATCTTTGGCCCCCAAGTTCACACCACGCTCACCACCATGTAAGTGAACTCTATACAAATGTAAAATCTGAAAATAGGATTGAAAATGAGCGCTAGTAACTGCCACTTAGAAGGTGCACCTGCGTGTTTGTGAGCAGCACAGGTGAGCACCCCGGCAGGCCATGGGGGAGGGATATGCCACCCGGGCGCTGGCACAATTCCCGTGGGACGGGAGAGGCCTTGACCCAAATCCTGCCGCCTCTCAGCTGTCAGAGAAAAACCTTTCCAAGGGGATGGATTCCTTTATTTCACAACTATGTATTTTTAAGCTATCGATGCAAAATAGCTAAATTCCTATCAGTAGTAAGAAAAATGAGATCATGGGCCAATCTTGCAGAAAAACGGTCAAAAGTCCTAAACAGGCAGCATTTTATAAGGAGGAAGCATAATGACCAGCAAAGGTGGGAAAAGCTGCTTCGGATCCTTAGACCCAGGGAGATGCAAAGTGACCCCGCACTGTGACCCCCACACCCACCTGCTCGGCAGGAATGAAACGGCCTGACTGTGGCTCACGGAGAGGACAGAGGACAGACGCTCGTGCGCAGCTGGTGGGGTGTGCACCGGCCCCACCCCACAAGGTCAGCTTGTCACTCCGCATGCGGAGCAGCAGCAGGTGCACAGGGCAGGTGACACTGGCCACCCTCCTGGAGGGGCCTGGCCCAGCCGGGCCTCACAGCCCCGTCCACACCTGCCGTGGGCGCTGCTCCTCATCGAGGAATTGTGGGGAGGGCGGGACCTGCGCAGGCAGGTGTGTCATGTGATCGAAAGGCCCCTCCTGGTGGGGGCTGGGGCTGCCGTGCGCACAGCTGTGCCCGGTTGCTGCTCACCACGTCCCGGGCGCCCACGGCATTCAGAGACGCGCCCCAGGTCAGAGCGTGTCCACCCTGTGGCATCCCAGGTGGCACGGTGACGCTGGAGAGTAAACGTGGGAAACTCCAAGAGGAGTGAGTAACGTCAGGGTTTGCTCACCAACCCCAAGGTCTGCCCTTGGGAGTGTTGATGGCACCTGAAGTCCAGAAATGTCTGCATTTCCCCTCGTTTTTCATGTCCACGCTGTGTGGGATTAGGAAATGTGGACGGTTTCCCTGTTTCCTGCCCCGGTTTCTACATATCCCTGAGCCAGAAAACTTAAGGATCTGTGATCACCAAGCTCATTGTGTGTTGAAAACCATTTCTTACCTAGTGTAAAGTGCTACTTTTTCTAGTATAGCCTTTAAAGACCCATGAAACACGTGCAATTCATTAAAGCTAACTCCGTGCAGTCTACTGATACCGGAAACCTCACGGTGTCCAGAGTGGGCCTGGAACTAGCTTTGAATCCAGATCCACCGGGACCAAGAGGCACTTGCGTCTGGCCTCGATGAAGACGGCACAGTTAATGGAACACAGGTGTCAGCCCGGTGGGTGCACGAGGGAGGAACAGCCCCAACTAATGACATGGGATCCACAGCTGGGCAGGGCCGGGCGGCCCCGGCGAGGGGCTGGGAGGTGAGCAGGGTGCGGTCCACGCTGCTGGTGGGCACGCTGCCTGCTAGCCGGTAAAAATCTAAGCCCTGGGGTGACCCGCCGGCACCTTCCTGGTCCTCCTCTGCCAGCAGACGGGGCTGCTGGTTAGCACGGACTCCGCCCCCAGCGCCGTCCCGTCCCTCCCACTTTTGCACACGGCCCTTCTCAGCCCCTCTCTCCACGACTGGGAGTGCGGAAGGGGTCTGAGACCACGTGTGCATCGAAGCCGGCCAGAGCCTGGGACCCCGCGGTGCTGCCGTGTGCCGGTCTCTGCTCCCTCCCGCCGCGCTGCCCACTTGCCGGAGGTGAAGGCGCCTGCCCAGGGCACAACCCAGGACACATGTCCCTTGCCCACGCCCTGCCCTCTGTCCACGCGCTGCGTCGTCAGGACTTGGCACGCTCTTCCCGTCACCGTCACGGTGTCCCAAGAGGGAAGAGGCAGAACCGCCCGTGGCCCCCGAGCAAAGCCAGGCACAGAGGGAAACGCTCTCCGCTCTCAGGGCAGGAAGAACTCGGCTCGGCGCTTGCTGTTCTTTGTACTTTTTCTGTCTCCCCCACCCACGGCCCCAAGCAAAGCCGTCCCGGGGAGGCGACGCTCTCAGACGGGGCAGCGCACCGTGTCTAACCGCGCTCTGCGGGAGCTACGCAAGCTGGACAAGGGCTGACCTGCCGCCAGCTGACCTGGTATCTCCCTCCGTCCCCTCCTGCCCTGCACACCGCAGGCCTCTCCCTGTTCACATGTGACATGCGTGTAGTACTCACGGCAGGAGCTTGCCTCACAACACCAGCCCTATCAGCAAATGCCCTCCCTCCGTGGGCTGCTTCGGCACCGAGCGGTGATTGCCGCGTCTGGCTGGATTTGAACCGAGTGCTTAGCACTGCGCAACTTAGTAGCTCATCACTCCTCCCTCAAACCAGAGACGTCTTCCTCACGTGTATTTTGTGGTTTTCTCCACCGGAAATGCGTGCCCTCATTGCCGAGATAGCCATGCCCTTTAAAACAGCATCCAAATGGGATGAGACCTCACGCACGGGAAATACAAGTGTGTCCTTCGGAATACAAGCCAGAGGAACGTCACTTGGCGGAGTCCTTGTATCTTCAAACAGTGATCGGCACTGAAGGTGGCACCCGGCCGCGGAGCCGTCCCTGCCTACCCAGCGCCGTGATGTCACCCTGGTCTCTGCACCTGCATCTGGGAGCCTTGCTGTGGCAGACACTGGGGATCAGACGTACCCCGTCTCCAGAGAAGTAGAGTCGGATAGGAGCAGTGTTTTGTTGCCAGATTCACGTTCGTTTGCTCAGTTGCGCTGACATGCGGAGAGTGACCTGAGCTGTTTTCCCGTCCTTGAGACCGAGGTGGGGAGGTTTGGGGACGTCCTCGGTCCCCAGGCGGCTGGAGGAGGAAGTGGATCCTTGTCGGGGTCTCCCCCAGATTCTGTTGCAAGACACTTGGATCTCAGAGCCGGTTATCACGGGACAGACGCCTGGTTCTATTTTAAAATTATTTCTTATTTATGAAAACCAAAGTAGAGCTATTCTTGTATGGGCTTATTGAAGTAAATACCGACTGAATTTCGGAGCCCAATGGGCGAGCTGCCGGGCTGGTCGGCTCAGGGAGGGACGGGCGTCCTCGGGGATGAGGGTCCCGCTGCCAGTCGCACCCTCCGCCACTAATCCAGTCTGAACCCGCGGTTCGCACTGCTCTGCCCTTAGGTCACAAAATGTCATCTAGATTCAATGGAAGGTATGCTAATTATTATTTAGCATTTTCACATTTCATTCACAATATTAAAACCTATGTAGTTATAGTCAGAAATATTAGCGAAGTGTCATCATCTCTAGTCAAAAGGAGAAGATATTTTTTGACTTATTTTGGGAACACGTGATAATAACAGACTGGTGACTAAGAAACGTGGGCTTGTTCCGGAGGCTGGATGTGTGAGGAGGGAGACACAGGGGGACACAGCCCGGGAGGGTCTGGGGGCTTCCTGGAAAGGCCACACAGACTAGTGTCGTGCCCAGGGTTCTCGCCGGAAGTGAAACCCTGTGTTTTGAGGCCTGGACGTGACGTAGCATTTCACCAAACAGTGACAGCAACGGCTGGGAAGTAAAGGCTTGACTCGGTTTAGAAAGTACCTAGAACTGGTGGACAAACAGAGGAACCGGGAAAACCGTGTTCCTTTTTATCCATCGGGACGCCAGGTTTTCACACGTGCGTTATTGGGCTGTTTCTCAGATACGCGGCCCCAGGTGGGGGTGGGGACGCCGGCGCCTCCCGTACAAATGCCCTGCAGACCGCCGGGGTTGGCGCTGCCTGAGAACATGGCTAGAAGGGAGTGTTTCAGGACGGTTGCATGTGCTCCCGTGAGTCACCTGCTGAGCCGTGAGCTCCCCCCTCTCTGCCTTCGTCAGGACCTTGGGGGACCTTGGGGGGCCTTGGGGGGCCTTGGGGGCGAAGGTCCAGCGGCCGGGCTGCTTCCCAGCCATCCCAGGGCCTCTCCACAGAGATTCACTGCGGGTAAATTTTCTGCTGTGTTACCACCACAACTCCAAAAAACAGGATAAAAACACCCCCCAAAATGCCATAAACTTTATATCTTTAACGTACCTGCTAATCTGTATTTCAATGTCATATTCAAAATTGAAAAAAAGGAAATTTCTAGTTCTGAGATACTTTTGCTACAGAGGGTTTTACCTAGCATGTATGTGGCCGTGGTAATTCTAAATTAATTCTGAACAGAACATTCTGAACTCATCAGGAGATAAACTTCTAATTAATTCTGGACAGAACTTTTTTTTAATTTCTTTGAGTAAGTGTAATAATGATGAGGGAACAGAAAGATGCCTATAGCAGTTTAAGTCTATTGGAAAAGAAAGAACAGCACTTTATAATATAAATAGTTGGCATTATATAAATGTTAAAAATATTTTGTCACAAATTACTCAGTATATTTCCTGTACTCCAATACAAAAAGATAGTTCCTCAATTTTAATATCTATAAATCAGAATCCAACTAAACCAGGGTTAATTATCTTTAGTTGCATAACATTTTATTATTATAACATTATGTTATTATAACATTTCCTTTTTACCTACTGTACTTCAGTACCCAGCGTGGTGAGGTATGTTAAGAAGGTTAGGACGACATTTTCAGGTGAAGGAACTGTAATATTTTGGCTAAAGGGCCTTGTAGACATGTCCCACTACTTAGCACGGGAAGTAGAATCTGATCATGGGTTTCCTAGTCCAGGGCTCATGACTTAGGGAGACCTTGTCCCCTCAGGGTACCAGGCAGCTTGCAGAAGTTAACCAGAAACTGCCAGAGCACTGTGAATGAACCAAAATGGAGCAAAGTATTTGCATAATGTATTCTCTGATAACCATTAGATACTCCAAACTAATTTTGTTCCTTACTTCCCTCTTTTAGGTTCCATAAATGAAAAGTTACCCCAACGGGAAGGCACAGGAAAAACAGGTAACTATCTTCAAATAAATTTCTGTGATGATATAGAACATCTGACCCAACCTGTACCTTAAAATCACTTCTCAAGGTTAAAACTTAAACAGATGCCAGTGATGCCAGTGAGGCTGAGACAGCCTGTTGGTTCTTTATTCATTCAACAAACGTGTATTCAACCCTTGCTGTTGCCAGTTACCTTGCTGGGGTCGGGCATACACTCTGCTGGGAAACCCCGGGTCCACGTCGGGGGTCCTCAGACGTGGCTTGTGTCGGGACTACATGTGGATACTGCCGGGTAGCACCTGGGCCACGTGGGCCAGAGCTTGTGGGAGGGCTCAGAGGTTCAGCGTCTCGCTCCACACGGAATTCTGATGTCTCGACCCTTCCTCGCGAGGAGGAGGGTGCTGTTCCCGTCTGCAGCCATCACGGCCTCTGGGACAAACAAGAACGGAAGAGAGTAGTTGACCAGTTTTCTCATAGAAACCACTTTGTGGCCCCCAGGCTCGTGTCTCAGTGGCAACCACACGCCCAAGACCTGCCGGGAGGGTCCCCGCCACGCTCTCTGCTGTCCCTGGCTACTTCCTTCCACTGCAGGGACAGTCTGCTTGCCTCTGACGTCAACCTGGAAAGTCAGAAATTGCTTTCGAGACAAAATGAGGTTTAATTACCGAGATCTTCGACACTTTCTCTGACATAGGTTGTGGTGTAGGGAACCAGTGACAGAGAGACAGGAGACCCGGGTCTGTCCTGCCCGATCTTGCACATGTAGGAACCGGGCCAGCACCGTCCCTGCCCTGGGAGATCATCTGTGACACGGTCTCTGTGTTATCAGGACATAGACGTGAACAGGGACAAATTGTCACGGAGCGAATCTGGGGTATCCAGAGGGCTCTCACTGGGGGTTCAGAGGTGGCATTTCCACGAAAGAGGAAGTTTTTACCAGGTGTGACATGGAACAGAGCAAGCCTCCTCGTTGAGGAAAATGCCTCATTTCTGAGCTCATGTCCCTGTTACACCTGCCGTTATTTTCCAGCTGAGCATGAGCTCACGGTGGTTGATATTGTGCCCACGGTACGCAGATCCTGGAACTGTGACACGGGCACAGAGGTGAATCTCAGCGGCGAGCAAGCGCGTGGTCCGACACACGCGTGCAGAAGGCAGGCTCGCAGACGGGCGCGAGGCACTCAGCAAACCCTGACAGAGAAGAAATGAAACGTGCGCAGCTCTCCAGAACTTTTGTTTCATTTTCTTAAGGCCGAGTTTGGCAGCTGCCAGGGTTTGCTGTGTCGGGACAGAGATATTCCGGGTCGGGCGTGGAGCGGCACTGAGTGGACCAGGTGGCAGGGGAAGGAGTGGAGACAGAGCGGAGCGGGGGCACCCTGGCGCTGCCCCTCACTCGGCATGTCCTCGGGCCGCGCCCTCCCCTCACACGCAGTGTGGGCTGGGCCCCCCAGTGCCATCGCCCCGTGATTTTGGGAACAGGCTGGTGGCCCCTGAGTGGTGACCTGTTTAGGCCTCAGCAGAAATACGCCAGCAATAATGTATTTGATTCTCGTCTTTCCAAAACCTTTCAAATATGTTCTTCTAAGACTTGATCTTATGTTCTTTTAAGACCTGTAATATGTCAAATATGTTTTAAATATGTTCCCCATTTCATTGCATTTTCTTAGAAGGAGATTGCAAAATATTTCACAGCAAAACATTTCTAGTTGATAGCCATTATCAACGTTAGACTTGGATGTTTCAAGCAAGTGATTTTGCATCTTTGTCAGCATTTTGACAGCTAACAAACTTTTCTCGATTGTTCAATGTTAAAGACTTTTAAAGAAATCCTTTTTTTAGTTTTCCCCTAAAAAAAAAAGCCTTCTGAGAAACTTCATTTTTACTCTTCAGACGGCTGTGAAAGTACGAATTGCAGTTCCCCGCACAGCCCTGGCAGCTGTCCTTGTCCCTAGAACCCTTCTGTGTATTTCCGTCCTGAAATCACCACTGAACGAGACCACAGAGCGCGCTGGGGGGAAAACAATTAGGCTGATTCTGGGGGGCCCCACCAGTGCCTTGTGGCTGCCTCCTGGGCTGGGCCGGTGTCGGGGGACTCCCGGCTCACAGACCTGGCACCTGTGAGTCTCCAAGCGCTTCACAACCTTAAATTTCCCAGGGACACCAAGGATGCTTTTCAGTTCATTAAATAAAGAGTCTTCACACGAAAGATGTGGGTGTGGCCCACAGGACGGGTGGGGAGATCTCTTATAACCCCCTGCACACCTCCCTCCGTTCTCTGACCCTCCGCCCTGGTCCCCGTGGCCCCCACGTGGAACCTCGGATGCTCACGCGTGTCAGCCACGGTAGCGGTGGAGAGGGAGGCTGAGGTGTGCACACATGCGCAGGGAGGGAGCCCTGTCCACGTGCTCTAGGCCCTGCCTTTCCACCGGGGACAGCAGCGCATTGGGGGTGTGAGGCTCCAGCCCCTCCCCCGGCCAGTGTCCCTTGACAACATCTGGTGACCTGACTCTGCGGCTTGTCTGACTTGACGCCCCTGCCCACGTTGTTTCTGTTCTTCCTCATCCAGCCCACGTCCCCTCGTTGGCTCCCGTAGTTTGGAGCCACGTTGACCATTTCCCTCCTGCCCCTGTCTCAGTGTCAATCTTGCGTCCGTGTTGGGGGGTGGTGGGGGATCTGGGGGGCTGCGTGCGAGTCCTGCATCCATCCTGTATGCACACTTACCTCACTTACTCTCATAATTGTAGTCTCCTTGCAAATCTTTTCCGTTCTGAATTCAGATGATGCCGCGGCTCCGGCGTTGGAGACTCATCCTCAAGGAGATGAGGAAGGTGAGCCGGGGGACGACCGGTGGCGGGAGGGTGGGCGTGAGGGTGGCCATGCAGCTGGGCGGGGAGCGTCGTCCGGGTCAGAGCTGCATCTGGAATGGCCCTAAAAGCCAGAAGGAAAACACTGCTCGATCTCACCTGTACACAAAGTCTGATAAACCGAAAGACAAAACTCAGATACACGGGAGCAGAGAGTGGAAGGAGGGGGCCGGGGAGACGGAGGCAGAGGGAACCAAGCTGCAGCTGTGCAGGACAGATGAGCCACAGGTCAGAGCAGGCGCAGCACAGGACACACGGTTTGTGGTAACGTCTTGTGCACTGCCAGTCTCCGAACCACACATGCAGAGCAGCTGCGTGAATGGTGCACACTCTGATTTGCTTTACTGCTCAAGTTGTCTCGCCACATACATGCAGATGCAAACACCGTGTGGTGCACCTTGAATGTAGATAATACGGCAAACCAGCGAGCAA
The DNA here is from genome assembly GCA_028533085.1 of Varecia variegata. Classification (NCBI taxonomy): domain Eukaryota; kingdom Metazoa; phylum Chordata; class Mammalia; order Primates; family Lemuridae; genus Varecia; species Varecia variegata. Next base: position 904,814 of record CM052441.1, on the reverse strand, counting down.
AAACAGATTGCGTTTGGCCATTTGCAACTTGAGGAGGACACCCACTATTTTCCGGATGACTTTGGGTCTCGGAGCTTTTAAATGTCGCTATGGTGCTTTTATATAGCAGAGTGCTGAGTTTTTTTTTTTTAAATAAAAACTTCTTAGTTGACATTTTACAACTTGGGTAACATAAAGTGTATAGTTCAAAGGGCACAATAACACATGCCATTTTCTGTTACTGTTTCCCATCTTCACAAGTAGTCACGAGAAGGACAGATTTCCTGTTTGTACCTTTCGTAAATTGTCTCAGGTATTTGCAAAGGTACAACAAATCCTCAGAGCAAACGGGGACAGGATCTGAAGGCAAAGTATAAAAAATACACATTATGAATAAATCACAGACTGAAATATAGAATCTCACGGGGCTTTGCAAATAGTAACAGTAACAGCTAATGCGTGAAGTGCCTCACAGCATGTGCTCCTGCTCATCACCTAACTGAGCTGCCAGGTGCCAGTCCACAGACGAGAACGCAGAGGTCATTTGTCCAAGGTCATGTGGACGGTGAACGGCAAATGGGTCCCGCTTGGGGTCTGTGTTCTCAGGCACGTGACAGTGACCCTCACTGGAAACACGCAGTTTTGTTTGATAAACAATGTTACTACAAAAGATGTGTGCCTGAAAAGTGTTAGGCAGATGTTATATTTTACATATTGCATCTTGTATCAAATCTTTTACCTGAGCGAAAACCCTGTATGTTATGTGTGATAACCATTTTTGCCATACAAGGTTATATTTTTATACATTTGGACACTTTTCTAAAATCCAGTTCTTTTAAAGTAAAACCTGTCTGGATCCAAATAGCTTGTAATTATCACACTTTTGGATAAAGAAAAAATATGCTAAAATAATGTCTTAAAATGTATATTAATATTTTCTTTGTCTTATCCATATAATCATTTTAACAATTTCTTTAAAAATGCACAATGCATATTCATTTATTTTATTGAATTTTTTGGCTTTTAGGCTACCTGCTGAAATCTTTAATTGAGGACTTTGTGCTTTCATAATGAAATAAAAATAATCATCATTTTATTCTGGTTCCCTAGATATTGCATCACGTTATCCTACCCTTTGGACGGAGCAAGTTAAAAGTCGACAGAACAAAACCAATAAGAATTCAGGTAAGATGGGGCCCAATGTTACTTTGTAAGAAGTGATTTAATAGGTCCAGAAAATGGTTTTGTTTTCTTGGAATTCAACGTATAGAGCAGCTGATCCTTGAACAACAAGGGAAGAGGGACGCCGTCCCCAGTGGCACAGTGAAAACTCCACATGTAACTTGGACTCCCCAAAACTTAACTGCTCACAGCCTGCTGTTGACCTGAAGCCTTATTGACAGCATAAATGGTCATTAACACACGTTTTGTGTGTTACATGTATTATGTGTTGCATTCATACAATAAAGTAAATTAGAGAAAAGAAAATGCCACCAAGAAAATCATAGGGAAGAGAAAATACTTTTACTGTTCATGAAACAGAAGTGGATCATCGTGAAGGTCTTCAACATCATCATCCTCACCTTGGGTAGACTAAGGGGAGGGGGGTCTTGCTGTCTCAGGGGTGGGCAGAGGCGGAAGGAAGCCTGTGTGTAAGTGGACCCATGAACTGCAAACTCGTTGTTTAGGGCCAACTGTGTATCTTTTTCCTGGGCTACTGAGTCATGAAAATACTTCTTCCAGCTTGATCACCAAAATATATTTCCAATTTTGGCATTTTTATTAAATTTTTAAAATTCTTCAAAAGATTTCTCTGTATGTGCCAAGCAAACTATAGTTTTAAGTATAAAAATGTAAATTATTAGTATTTGCTTTTGACTTAATTTCAGAGATGTCAAAACACTTGGTTATTTTAGTTTAAAGTCCTCCAAATTGTGTGGATTGGGTTGGCTACAAACCAGTGCTTGGTAGAACTTTACCTCTTAAAACTGACTGTTTCCATGCTTTATAGACAAGCAGTGGGTTACTTCATCTTTGGTGAGTGACTTTGACTGTTTTCATGAAAACTGACTCCCTGTAGTTTGCATCTGAGCCCTCGGGTGACTGCTGGTGTGTTTCCTCTGGCCTTTCAAGTTGAGATTTCATAAATTCTCACTGAAGGAAAGAGTCATCCAGGTTCGAGGCATTCAGCTGCTGAGGGAGCACAGAATTAGCAACAACACGGGTTTTCTACAATCAGCTTTGAGTGGAAAACTTGCAAACACATGGAGGAAAACTCTGCTTGCAATAAAGCTTTGTTATCTGCAGTTAGCTGTTTTCCTTCAAAGTATATTTTTAATATCCACTTACAGAAAGATAAAAAGGTTCAGGATCCTAAGAGCCGTTTGATTCTCTTTTCTCCCACCTGTGCCCTGGACTTGTGCGTCCTTTCAAGGACTGTTGAGGGGAGACGCCCGAGTCCTGAGATGTCACCGGCCACCGCAGCACCCCGTGAGGTAGGGGCATCTCAGCTGCAAAAGGTGACATGAGTGGCTCGTAGTGCTGCCATTGGGGGTTAGGAGGGGCGGGTCCCGTGCGCTTCCTGTGGGATTTCCACCCACGGTGTCCCCATCGCCACCTGCCACCCCTGGATGGCGACTGCTTAGCTGCACCTTGTTACCCGTCAGTGATGTCCCTTCGTCCCGGGCTGCGGTGAGACAGGGCTAAGCCCGGGGGTTTGACCATCACATACATGCATACAAATGGCAGGAAAATTAAAGACATGTTTATAGAATTTATTTTTTTCAGAAATGATTGTTATGAACAAGTATTCCCTAAAGTGTAAAGATACTAACTTGTATGCTTCTCATGAACTTCAGAGACTGAGTTTTCTTCCATTTTGCCACCCTATTTTCAGAAGTTCTCTTATTTCATTTGCTTCTGCACCATACAAATCAGTCTTGGGAAATGTAACTTAGAACACTGTATGTTTCGGATTTACTGGTAGATTCTGAAAGCAACATGGGAACACCTAAACTTAACTTGAAAAACAAATATAAAATTAAATACAGAACTAATATAAACAATGGCACTGGAAATATATGTTTTTTAAAAAAGCAAATTTAATTTTTAGTGGGACACCATTTCGTGTTAGCTCACGGAGGAAGGAGGCTGCTGAGTTCCACCTCTCACTCTCGGCTGCCAGATTTCCGAGCATTTGCAAGACCTGCCAATTACAATTAACCAGTAAAAACTGAGCAGGCTTTTAGTATTTAGTGGGATTGAAAATAATGTTTCAGGAAATTCCTGTTTACACAAGTTACCCTACACTATAATTTGATTTAAATCACCCCAAATGAGTGGAACACAAAAAGATGACATTGAGTTGATTTGTAGACACGGGGAATGAAATTGCCGGATTACGTATTTGTTTGGTGCTGGTTGTCCAGCTACATGTTCTTTTTGAGGGTCTGAAGAAAGACCTTGTTGGTATTTTAAGCCATTAAAAATAGTATTTAATTTATTAAGTTTTAACAGTGAGATGGGAAATGATCATAGGGTTTACAAAATGATCCCTGTTGTCAGTGAAATTTCAACATCAGAATAATCTCCTTTGTTTTAATTTTTATGTTTAAATAATGCTTTACCTGATAATCAGCTTTGGTAGATATAGACACAGTTATTTAACAAAACATAAATAGTCTGTAACTTGTTTATTATTCTGTATTTTCAAAAATTTACTTAGCTTGCAGATACTCTTTTGTGTTTTATAAAAAAGGCCAAACGAGGAATGCATTGCTTTTTCGTTTTCGCTCATGTCTCTTTATATTAGCTAATAGTAGTATTTTTCCCATAAGTTTTTTAAAAATAACATAATATTACTTTTGTTACCAAATACAGTCTGATTGCCACGCATCAGAGTGTGGAAGGAGCGTGTACAGTGATGGTGGGATCGTGTGCTTTGCAGCACATGGTGGTGGTAGATTTTTTTCTAAAAAAAGGGACCACCCTTGCAAAGGAAAATAAATTTCCCCTAGTCTATGAAAAATTGCACATGGTAGCTACCCAATAAATATCTACTTACTAAATTTGTAATAAAGAGTTCTACCTTCATGTTTCATGGGTACTCCAGTGGTATCTGCTTTTATTCCCCCTAAAACAAGCTTAAATGAAACAAAAGTAACCAAATGGATAAATAACTAGAAAAGAGAGGTAATTTAGGAGCCACTAGAGTTTGACTATTGAAATTATTTTGATTGAAATACAATATAAATATAAAAAAATATTCTCCTGTTGGTTCATTTAGTAAGAACAACCATTTTCACTATGTGAATCAACATACATTAAATAAATGAGTAAAATCTGAAGTTGCCGTTCCCCAAGAACGCATTGCTCATTTTTCCTATCAATATAAAATTGAGTATTATTTTTTTACTATCTTGAATCATCTTATATTCAGTTTTATTATTCTATTGGTAGAATATATACAAATTAATTATAAGATTTTATGAGATAAGATGTTTTGCAAGATGCTTTTAATTATATAAAATGTATTCACATATGTATTTAGTAAACAAATACAAATCTACTTGGCACTCTTTTCCTGTGGCGCACTGAGAGCTTTCTAGATTTCTGCCCAACTTCCTTCATAACAAATCTAGAATATTTAAGAGGGGACTGCAGTTTTTTTCTCAGTTGGACAATCTATTAATATCATCACAGAATTACAGGTGCTGTTCACGAATCACAAATACCAAGTGCCTGGGGTTCTATATCCTGTCCGTAATAAAAGACATTTTACTTTAGAGAAAAGACACGTGATCAGGACATTTTAAAACAAATGTGGGGATCTGGCCTATAGGGCCGGGGGCTCAGGTGACAGTTCCTGTGTCACCGGTACTGGTTTTCATCGTTTGCCGCGTGACGCGGCCTACGAGAAGCAGAGCCCGGACAGAACGGGGCAGGTTTGAGGAACGTGGGCAGCTGCATGAAATTTTGGTAGGAAGATTGTTCAATGCTTGTGTCCGTACTTACGTGTGCGGTGCGCTCCCCCCGCGTCATGAGCTGTCACAGAAAAACAACACGAGAGCCTGGTGGCCGTCCCACGGTATTTCAGTGCCGTCATCTTCCGCAAAGTGCCGGGAACCAGGTTACCGTCACCTCACTATTTTTACTCCAAACACGAAGATTTCTTAAATTCATGCTAAAAAAATCTTGTCTCAATCCCACCGGTTACCAATAATCAGTGTTCTGGGATCCTGCTCTGGGTCTGCACGTGGCACTGAGGAACGCGTGAGAGGAGTTAGGAAACAGGTGCGTGAACTCAAACACGTCTGTGAAAACACTTCTGTCTACACTGGGGAATCGGAAGCCGTGGGCTGGGCTGGGGGGGCCGTGGCAGCCTCGCCTGCTTAGCCTCGGGGCGGACAAGGTCGGTTCTGGGACCTGCGGGGCCGGAAACCACGTCGATCGTCGGGACAAAGGGCCAGACGTGGACCCTCACGCCGTCAGCCGAGCTGGCGCAGCCTCGGTGGCTGGCGGGTGCCAGGCAGCCGTGTCTGTGGCCTGCTGGACAGGCCAGCTCAGCCTGACGCGAGGTGACTCTGCGGCCTTTCAGCTAACACCGTGTGCCCACCTGTAACGCGACGGTCGATGCTGCCAGGTGCTTCGTCACGGGGCGGAAGTTCGTGCCTCCTTCTCCTCCGAGTTGGGTCTTTTGGGGTCCCGGGTCAGTGCTGAGACAGGTCTCACGTTGCCTGGGAAGCCTAGAGCTTCAGGTGAGTTCTCTTTGGCCTTTTTAAAGCACCTTTCTGTGCCGTCGGTGGGAAACCAAGGCTGAAACGAGCTGGGTGGAGAAGGGGGTGCAGCCCCCAGGGAGGGCCCGGCTGGGCGTCCGTTGCCCCGGCAGACCCGGCACTTCCCTCCTGGACGGCCCGTGTCACCAGCCAACAGCGCGAGAGGCCGAGTGCTCCGCGGTACGTCCTGTTGGAGGGAAGGAAGTTACGTGTTGGCAGCTGCTAAACAGGGACCAGAAACTCGGGCACCGCTCTGTGTCCACCCGCCAGCACCAGAGCTCAGAGGGGCCTGGGGGTGGTGCAGGTTCCAAAGCGAGTGACCGTCGGGAAGAGGTCGGGGCTGTCTGGACACGTAGCTGCCAGCGTCACGCAGCTTCCCACCAGCAGTCAAGCGGGGGTCACCAACTATTCCCTTCCCTTGACGACCACAGGGAAGCCGGTCCCCAGCTTGGCCAGCTCACGGCGGGACCCTCAGCTGGTCCCCAGCCTTCACCCTGGAAGCTCAACTCCCCTGTGCTGAGCCACGGGCTGCAGTGGGATTTGGGGGCAGATGTGTGGAGTCCGTGGTAAGAGGTCCCACTCATACCACGGTGGGTAGTACGGAGCCTAAATCACGCCTCCTGCGGGGTTTGAACAAATTGGGATCTGTCGCTCAGGACGAATGCCTTCAGACCCAGGCCAGGCCAGAATCAGGTGCGCAAAGACCCCCACCAGCCGCCCCAGGCCCCCCAGGCCCCTGGCACACACTGGCGTGGGGTGGGGAGTGCGCGGTGTCCTCGCTCACTGGCTCTGAGGGCTTTGTGGGCAAGGCTGACACACGGCTGAGGCTGCCGTCCCCGGAGGGAGAGGCCTGTGAGGTTCCCCACCCCCAGCTTGGTCTCCGCGAGCTGAGCTGCACCTGTCTGGGTGGCTCGAGCGCCTGGGACAGTGCAGTGGGTGAGCCCCTGCCCGGCTGGCTGGCGCGTGCCCAGCTGTTGGGATGCCGCGGCGAGGGCTGTGTGGGTGGGCTGACATTGCAGCCGGCTCTGAGCGCAGCCGGTCGCCCCCGCAGGGTGGGTGGCCGCCCAGGCAGGGCTGAGGGGTCCCAGGAAGCCAGAGTGCAGTTCGGTGGGGGTGGGGTGGGCAGACTCTGGTGGCCTGTGCCTGGGGGCCCCGTTTTAAGTGAAACCCTTCACCTCCCCAACGGGGACCCTGAAGTGCCCCACGGGGTCCAGGGACTGGGCCGGGCTCCCTGCAGGGGTCAGAACAGAGCTGGGGGGGGGGGGTGTGCAGTGTCTGTGGGCGGGGGAGCAGCGACTTCTCCTTGCCAGGAGGCTGCGTGTGGGCCTAACTGCCGCCACTATGATGCCAGCAGCTGTCACCTCGGGTGTCCTGAGCGTGACGTGTGCTGGGTTGCATTTCTGCCCCGTTGGAAAGGCCGTTGTTGTGAACAGTTGTGCTGTGTCCAGGAAGCCTCATCCTCACTGGCTTAGAAGACCCAGGTGGTTTCCATGGCTGCGGTTCCTCCCCACCCACACAGCCCCCCTCGGTCAGGGTCAGGGCGCCTTCCGCGTCCCCAGGAGGGGGGGGATGGCCCTGGCGGCTGGTGCTGCCCAGGGAGCTCCCCAGGCCCGGCTGGCCACCTGCCTGGCGCTGCAGAGGCCGCTGCCCTGGGTGGCCGGCGTGTGGCCAGCGTGTGGCCGGTGTGTGGCTGGCGTGTGGCTAGCGTGTGGCCGGCGTGTGGCCAGCAGGTGCGCCCCGTGGCAGGAGCTCTTCCTCGGCTCTCACAGGGTGCAGCTTCACAGAGTGGAATCGGGGTGCTTGAGGTCTTGTTTCATTATTTATTTTAAATCTGAAGGTTCTGTTTCCCTCCATCCAAGGCTCTTCCAAAACCGAGGGGCCCTTTGGGGCCAGAGAGAGGAGCCTCTGCCGACCTGGGAGCCCGTGTGTCCCCTGCCACCCCCCACCTCCCGCTGCAGACCGAGCCCGATGGGCCTGGGCTGTGCTGGCCTTTTCGCTTATTGACCTTTTATGTTTTGCGTGTGAGCTGGAGAAAACATGGAGCCCCGTGTTTTGTCATCTGTGAAAATCCTCCTACTTGGGAGAGAAATGCGTCCCCCTCCCCAAACCGTCAAAAACGTCTCTGTTTGACGTCCAGGAAGACACCCCGATGTTCAGGGCGCCCCACGGCTTTATGGAACCCCCAGTGGAAATGCTTTTCTGCTTTATTCAGGGCTGATAATTCTTGTTTTACTGCACATATTAAAATTAGTGCCAAAAGATAATTATCTCTGGATTCTGCTTTAAATCATGCTAGATTGCATTCCCTCGGGGAAAATAATACAAAATATATTTGACTTTTCATTAAGTTTTTTCTTTTCATTCTGTTTTTCAGTATGACATTCCAAAAACATCAGCATGCCAATTAGATTATTAAGTTATAAAGTTTTGATCATTTCAGGAGATTAAAGTACTGTATGAAAAGAAATCAAATACCTCCTCTTAAGCATGAACTTTAAAAGCGTATTATTTAAAACATTTATTAACCTAACTAAAATAATGCACCACTGAATTTATCCAATTTTCCTAATTAAAAAAGGGAGTTTTAATTTTAATCATATTTAATTCTCAGATTTCAGTATTCAATCAAACTGTGGCTAAATAATCAGGACGCAGCCTTGCAACGTAAGTGCAGAAGATCATGATGAAAGCAAGATAAGGTCTGAGCTGTTTGAAAACATACATCACATATGCACGTATAGGCCTTGAGCTCTCACCGTGCAAAGAAGGATATTTGACTGACTTTATTTTCCAAAAATAAACGAGATTCAATTCACCATTGAATTAATGAGGTCTGACATTAAAGTTTCCTTTGTACAACCATAGCTACAGTTATATATATAATGCTTACTATGCACCAGGAAAAGTATCATATGTTTTAATGCATAATATATAATCCAGGTCTTAAAATAGCCCTGTGAGCCTGGACCTACTTGTCTTAGGTAAGAACATTTTTCAAAATCACCACATGCCTGGGCCTGGGTTGAGCCCAGATCTGTGGCTTCCAACCTCCTCCCTGGTGCACACAGGACGGGAGTGTTTAGCTCCTCAGCCACCTCCCAGCCCGGAGGGCGTCTCTGGGGCCACGGCTGGAGGGGGCTGGGGGGCACACGGCTGTGGATGCTGCTGTGCCGGCCCCCCAGGCGCGGGCATTTCTCCTCCAGCCAGGCCCGTGCTCTGGGGGGGAGGGGCGAGGTTCCAGGTGACCTCCCGGCAAATGGCCCAGGGCAGAAGCTGCGAGGTGCGAGGAGGGGAGAGCAGCGGTGTCTCCACTCTTGACCCTGCAAGCAGAGCAGCATCCTCCTCACTGACTCAGGCGGGACCGCACGGGCCAAGGGGCGGAGAGAGAGGCAGGTGCCCGCGTGCCATGAAGGCGCGTAGGACACCGCGTGCTCTCGGTCTGCTCGCCTTTCTTCCCACGGCAGTTGCGATTCTGTGGCTTCACGCTCCCTCGGCGCCGGCCGGCACAGAAGGGGGCCCTGGCTGGTTCCGGGCTCGCGCTGTGAGGCCCTGGTGGCTGCCCGTCCCCTGTCTGAGCCCAAGCGTCTCGTCTAACACGGCACGGAGGGGCCACGTCACAGCAGAGGTCCCTCGGCGGCGTGTGGGAGGGAGTTAGCTTCCGGCTGCGCAGTCCTGAGGTCAGTACCCGACTTCACTGGTGATAAGAATGCGGGGTATTTCTTGAGAATCTTCTGTGTGTGCGTGCACGTGTGTGCATGCGTGTGAGCCCGTGTGCGTGGGGAGCACCGGGTGCTGGAGACCACGACGGCGGGAGAAACCGCACTGAGACGCACCCGCTGCAGTGAAGTTCACGGGGTCGCGTCTCCGTGCTCACTTGGAGGGACGCAGGGACCGAGTGAAACGCTTCCTTTTGCTTTTCACACTTTAGAGTAGAAACTTCACAGGACAGATTTCGCCGTGATTCTGTCAATGGTCTTCCCGTCAGCTAGAGGGGAGACCCCGTGAGAGTTGGTGTGACCCGTCAGTCACTGTGACACTGTGTCACCGTGTGTCACTGACACACTGTGACTGACACAGCCACACTAAGCTCCGGATCCCTGCCTTCACCCCGCCGTGTGATGGCTTGGGGACCTCTGGCGGGAGGCTGTGTCCCCCAGCTGCGCCTTGTCTTGTAAGTAGCTGCTGTCCCGGCTGTGAGCAGCAAGGACTGACGCGGGCGAGCGGTAAGAATCTCGGCAGCCGCAGGTCCTTTACCAGCACGTCCTGCCCAGTGGGAGGAAGTGAATGAAACCGTCTTCCTTACTGCCACCCCTGTATAGTGGTGACGGGGACCTCTCTGCCCAGCATGAGGCCCCAGTGCCAGTGAACCAGGATCACACCGGGGTCTAAGCGATGTTGATGCGCTTGCTAAGGAATTTGACTCCTTCCCCAGGAACCATGTGCTGCATGTGTGCACACACGTGTGTATGTCGTTGAACACATGTTAATTATTTTTACCTGAAAATACCTTGGTGTTTGTAACAGGTACGACCTTTATTCCTACTCTGTTTGACTTTGTATTTGTCATTGGCTCCCTCTGATACACCCCCTTCCTGCATTTGTCTCACATGAGAGCAGGTACAGACGTATTGCTCTGTGTTTTTGCCTGGAAATCACATTAGTGACATGCCAGAATACATCGGGCTAGCGTGTTTCGGATGAAAGAGCAACCAAAGAGTTATTTGAAAAGCATTTCAGAAGATCTTATTCGGTTATATGTTTAATAAATATCTGCATCAAAGCACAGACTATTTAAGTAATGTTAAGGTTCTGTGTGATCACAAACAGACTTGGAGAGGATCTGAGTTATTTTCAGACTCCCCAGATACTGAAGGATGGAGGATGCGTCCCTTTGTCCCTGCCTCCCTGCCCCACACGCTGTCACGGGGGGGTTATTGTCATGAGGTCCTCACGTTAGGAACGAGGAGATATTATTTTCCCTATTTACATGTGAAAACTGCAAAAATTCACCTAAACAGTAAGTGAAGATCCCAGTGACTTGCTTCACGCTCCAGCCTGTGCTACATGTGTATCACAAGGGCGCACATTTCCTAATTACACATTGGGGTTCCCGGGTAGGGTGGCTGCACCTGTTGAAGGAAACCCCCCACTCAGGTCTCAGCTGCTCCGAAGTGCCCTGTCCTGCCAGGTGACAGTCCTGCCCTGGGAGTGGCTCCCCACAAGGTCAGCGGGATCTGGGCGCCTGCTCTGCACGGCTCCTCCCCTGCCCCCGCCTTACGCTCAAGGACACCAGTGGCAGGACGGGAAACCCCAGCTAGAACTGGACCAGCCGTGTCCTCACATCCCGTGGGAGAGAACAGGTGCCCGGGCACACTGACCACAAAGAGGCTGGGGAAGTTAGACCCCCGTGCGCCTGCGGCAACCCCACCGCCGTGGCAGGGGAGGATGGCTGTGGAGGAGCAGCGGGTCTCTGTGTCAGGCACGGCTGAGCCCGTGACAACGTCTGCAGAGAACAGCAAATATTATCACAGTCCCTCTGCACGGATTATGTCCCGCGTTTAAGTTACACTGATCACTTGCTCACTTTTTATAACATTCGTATGATTAAACACACACATGCATTTACACACATATATAGATGTGTGTATGCGTATATGTGTGTAGGAGTTATATGTACGTGTGTATGTGTTAATATTGCTTTTGCTAAAATTGCTGTGCTTGTGTCCTCCCTCCCTGCTATGGTCTGAATGTTTGTGTCCCCCCAAAATTCACACGTCGAGATCCTGATCCCCGAGGCGACGGTGTTAGGAGGTGGGGTCTTTGGGAGGTGGCCAGGTCGGGAGGGTGTGACCCCTGGTGAATGGGAGTAGTGTCCTTCTGAGAAGAGGCCCGAGGGTCCCGCACGGGGACAAGGGAGGACTGTGGTCTGTGAGCCGGGAAGTGAGTCTCCATCAGAACCGAATCTGTCAGCACCTTGGTCTTGCACTTCAGCCTCCACGGCTGTGAGGAATAATGTCTGTTGTTTACAAGGAACCCAGTTCGTGGTGCTTTTGTCACAGCAGCCCAAACCAACCAGAACACCTCCCAACTCAGGGCACACTCCTTAGAGTCCCGCCTTTCATCTGCCTGTCTCATGAGCCGTCCCCACTACGGCTCACCTGCACCACTCACCTGTGATCCTCAGTGCACAGTCCCCGTGGCCCCTGTTAGACACCGACTAACTGACCCTCCCCCACGGGCCATAGCTGCTACTCTGGTGGGACAAGACTCTGATTTCGGGAACTTTCTCCTGATAAGAGACCACTGACCACGGACTGGTTCTGGCCGGTTCACAGAGGCTGTGACTGAGTGCCTTCGTGTCCCCGTGTCACCTTTTGATAGAGACGACCTAATTGTAGCACATTTAAATTTTAAGCCTCCACCCCAAAGTGAACACGGGACATATGTGACATACATGTTTGCTCATCTCACATGCACATGACCCCTTTCATGCTTATTCATAGCTCCTCCTGTCACTTTCAGCCTGAATTCCTGTCTCACCCCTCTCTCCCCACTAGTGTCTGTGCCCAGCTCTGGCTGAGGGCCACTTCCCAGCCTGCAGGCTGTAACCCTTCATAAAAAATAAACTCTCTTCTCCAAATTCATGAAGACCTCAGGTTATTTGTTTGTTTGTTTACACAAACTTTATACATTCTGCTTACAGAAGATTAACCTGAACCTTGCAGGTAGAACTTGAAGTTAATACCCCTGGATAATTTCCTCCTTCTGCCTTGAAACTTATTTGTTTATTTATTCATTTGAGCTAATGATGCTGGTTAAACATGATATCAATAACAACTCTGAATGGGGGAAGAATAAGAGGAAATGTTACTTAAAAATATCAGTTTTGCACAGGATAAACTTATACTAAAAATTATTCCTTATTTATCAGAATTCAAATTTAGCCTGGAATCTGCATTTTATCTGGCAGCCTTGCCTGTAAATAAGTCTAATTCCCTGCTTACAGCCTTCATTTAGCTAATCTTCAATTAGGGAAAACTTCCATGGGCTTCCTCAAAGATCCAATTTTACTCCGTGTGTGAGTCAGCCTGGGCTGCTGCTATGTCCCCACCACAGTCAGGGCCGCGTAGCAGCAGGGATTTGTCTTATCCCAGTGCTGGAGGCTGGAGTCCCCGGCGGGGCACTGCAGGGCCGGCTCCTGCCAGGTCTCTCTGACTTGCAGCCTGCGCCTGTGTCCTTCTCTGTGTCCCCTGCTGTTCCCTCCCCTTCCTCTGTTGTCCTGTATCAGGGCCCCGCTGTCACCGCGACCTCATTTATCCCTAACTGGCTTCTCAAAGGCCCCTGCTCCAAATATAGCCACACTGGTGCTTAAGGTTTCAATATGAATTTTGAATCTATAACAATCAGAATAAAATGATTTCTATCAGTGTGTCTCAGATTTGGGTTTTTGGCGTTAAGAGTGAAACCTGTCAGTAGAACATCTCCGCGTGGAGGTGAAACTGACCACGGGTCTGTCCCTGCCCACCCCCGAGCCGCGGGCCCCGCCCTCCCAGGTGTCTTCCCACCGCCATGTCTCTGTAGCCTGGTAAGGAAGGCGACGCTAGTGGAAGCCACATGGCTGGTTTCTCGCCAGTCTTTGACACACGTTTCCAGTTTGAACCAGGTGGAATTGATTCGTGTATCAAATGTTGGCTGAAGATGACTGTGAGAATTTCCCCCAAATTTTGCTATTGTGTTTCGTGGCTACTGATATTTTATATAAAATAGTTATTTTTAATCTGTGATTATTTTCTGCTATTTTTATGAAAACTAGCCAAGGACAGTTCGAGTTAGCTAAGAAGGAAGTTCATGTACTTGGGGAAGCCTCAGCGATGTGTCTGTCACCCGTGCAGGCAGGGAGTCCCCGGCCACCTGTCCATGCTCCCGCACGTTCATACACAGCCTGCAATTTCTGACAAAGCACATGATTTGAGTGCAATTCTAATAATGTCTGTTGTATATAACACATAGCATTTAAGATTTTATGACAAATCCTTGTAATAGATGACTTATCTTTAGTTTGCATGCTTATGGGTTTAATATGCTTTCAGAACTGAAATTTTTCACTAAGCTACAAAACCTCAAAGGAATTTGCAGCCTTTGTTGTGAGTATCTTAACGCTTGTCATGCGGAGCGCAGCGTGTGCGGTAGGTCCGTCCTACGGGAGACGCCGCGGCGTGAGGAGGATGGTGGGGAGGATGTGGCAGCAGCGGTTGGCTGGAGGCCGTGAAGCAGGAGAGGGGATCGGTGTCTTTATTTACAATTAAACCCTTGACTAGGAAACATTCTCTCTAATCCGTGTTTTTATGGCTCATAACGTTTTGAACTTAACTTGGGAAATAAATTTTCCAAGATTAGTCTCAACCAAAAGGCTGAAACCATTTTTTCTCTTTTGTTTGGAAACTTGGAAATCAGTTTGTTTTTCTGGGTTGGAGCGACTCTGCCTCAAGATGAAGGACACTTTCTTCATCATAGGGGTCAGTTTTTAAAACTAAGAAAAAATGAGAAAATTTCCTTTAAAATGCTTGGTTGGGAAGAGAGACTTTACTAGGTCAATAATATTTTTAAAATTTTTAAGCATTTTCAATCGTTATGTTTTCTCATGAATGCTGGACCGTTCTGTCTGAATCCACCGCTGCAATGTTTGACACTTGCGTGTGTCACAGCCACACCGCGTCCGAACTGAATGATGGGAGTATAAGCAAATTTAGGTTGAAGCAAATGTAGTTAATAAATTACCTAAGATATTTCTCTTTGCTTAAGGTCTTACTTCTGCGTTTAAAACTTACTGTCTTTTATTTTCTTTTTGTGCCTTTCTATAATTTGCAAAGCCATGTTGAATATCTACTAGGTGCTTAATAAAACACTGAATATCTATGAGCCTCCTGTGGTGTCTTGTTACATTTTTAGTCTTTTTTGGAGGTAACGACATAACGATTTGGAGTTCTGAGCGAGTGGCAGGACAGGGAGAAACCGGAATGACTTAAGGGACTCAGGCCTTGCGTAGGGGAGAGAGTGGTTGTGTGGAGGAAGGTGAGGCCCCGCCCAGGGCTGAGTGGTGTGAGTCAGCGTCTGATGTCAGAATTGAACATTCACTGTCTTCTCTTTGGTTATCGAGCAGTGTTTTATTTTATTTAACATTCTTTATTTTTAGAGCAGTTTTAGGTTGATAGCAAAATTGTGCAGAAAGCAGAGTCCCCGCATACCCCCAAGCCCCCAGTTCCGCTGTAAGTGGCATCTCGCATTAGCGTGGCGTGTTTGTTACGGCTGACGAGCTGACACTGACGTGTTATTGATAACTAACTTCCATAGTTTACAGCGCGGTTTACTCAGGGCGTTGAGCCTTCCCTGAGTCTGGACAGATGCACGGTGGCTGTGCCACACGGAACAGCTCAGCCGCCCCAAAGTCCTCTGTGCCACCTGTTCACCCGCCCTCCCCACCCCCGGGGATCGTTCCTGTCCCTGTAGCTTTGCCTTTTCCACAGGGCTGTGTGGTTGGGATCACACAGTGCAGCCTTTTAGCTTGGATTCTCACACTTAGTGACACGCGTCTCGGATTCCTCTGCCTTTGCTGTCCTGACAGCTTGTTTCTTTTTGGTGCTGATTAACACCCCATCGTCTGATGCACCGTGGTTAACTATTCACCTTTTGAAAGACACCTTGGTTGCCTCCGATAGGGCAATTATGAATAAAGCAGCTATAAACATTCATATATGGGTTTTTGTGGACATGAGGTTCAATACATTCAGCTAAATGCCCAGGAACATGATTGGGGGGTGCAATGGTCAGACGGTTTGTAGCTTCGTGAGACGCTGCCAAACTCTCTCCCCAGTGGCTGCGCCATTTTGCATCCCAGCAGCAATGAAAGAGAGTTCCTTTTGCTCTGCAGCCTCACCAGCACTTGGTGTTGTCACTTTTTTGGATTTTGGCAATTCTCAGAGGTGTGCAGTGGTGTCTCATTATTGTTTAATTGCATTCACCTAATGACATTCGATACTGAGTATCTTTCATGTGCTTATTTGACATCTGTGTAGCTTCTTTGGTGAAATATCCGTTCAGATCTTTTGTCTGATTTTTAATTGGTTTGTTTCTTATTGTTGAGTTTTTAGTGTTCTTTATACGTATGTTTTGGACATCAGTTTTTGATCAGATGTGTATTTTGCAAATATTTTCTCCTGTTTGTGGTTTGTCTTCTCATTCTCTTAACAGTGTCTTTTGCAGAGCAGAAGTTTTCAGTTTCAATGAAGTCCAGCTTATCAATTATTTCTTTCATGGATTGTGCCTTTGATGTCATATCTACAAAGTCATCACCAAACCCAAGGTCACTGAGATTTTCTCCTATGTGATCTTCTAGGAATCTTATAGTTTTGCATTTTACATTCAGGTCTATGATCCATTTTGTCAGGAGTGTAAGATCTGTGTTTAGAGTCATTTCTTCTTCTTTTTTCTTCTTTTTTTTTTTTCTGTTGCATGTGGATGTCCAGTTGCCCCAGCACTGTTTGCTGAAGAGTCTGCCCTGACTACGTGGAGTTGCCTTTGTGCCTTTGTTAAAGACCAGTTGCCCATATCTGTGTGGGCCTATTGCTTGGCTCTGGAACAGTTTTAAGATTTAAAAATATTCATAAAATGGCCATGGTGAGTGGCTGGATGGGAATAGAATTAAAGGAAACTAGAAACAAAGTCTTAGGAATTAGGAAACGGGAGATTGGAGGCCGCCCGGGAAGACAGTGAGACACATGCAGCTTCCCGGTGCAGCTCTGGTCAGGAACTGCGGGGGACTCGGCAGAATTCCCAGAGCTGGTCACGGGCCCTTTCCCACTGACCCTCGACTCCCAGGGAGGAACCAGCATTCCAGTGTTCCGTACTGTACCTGGCTTAGGTTCCACTGCTCTGGGAAGTGCCCCTCTTTGAAAAAACAGGCATCACGGAGAATTCTATGAGATGAGAGTTTGAAACGTTTGCCTTGAGCGTTGTTTCCACAAGACTTTTGGGATATTTATAAACCTGGGAGAAAGGTTCCGAATAATTTGGGAAAGACTTGAAAAGAAAACATGAGAGGGGAGAACAGAAGATAATGTAATTGTAATTACTAGAAGCATATTTTAAGCGCTCTGTGATGGGTAGAAAACAGTGTAACTATTGGCAAGAACATCTCTATATTCTTCCTTGTGTTTATTTCTATTTTATTTGTTTCTTTTTTGTGGGCAGGGTACTTTTAAAAAACCTTTTCTTCTTTTGTCTTCTCATCCCTTCATCTTTCCAAGAGCCTGGAACTCACAATGAAACTTGTAACCCATCGACGGGTAACAGCCGTGCGGGACTCAGCTCCGCGCCACCACCAGGTGGGGTCCGGTTTCCACGCCCAGGTCTGCAGTGCCAGAGCCACAGAGCCGGACTCCACAAGAACTCACTTTCGTTGTCACTCTCGTTGTCACTCTCGTTGTCATGGCCACCAGCAGGGCCGCTCCAGTTAGACACCACCTGAGAATCAGCTCTGCGGGGTGCAGGTGTGCTACATCTAGAACAGCGGTCGAAAACATCCCTTTGCTTAGTACGAAAGTTATAAATGTTGCAGGAATTGTATACTGTAGGAAATATCAGCAACCAAGGACAATTAAGTAAAATAGCTCCAGGATTCATAATCCAGGCTGGTGGGTACAACGTACCGTATCACACAGGGCTGCACGGACGTGATCTTCTTCTGCACTTCACCCACGGCAGCGTTTCTCAAAGTGTCATCCGTACGTAACCCTCTCGGCAGCCTGCAAAGTGACGTCTGCTGGACGGGGCTCGGGGACTCTGAGTCTCCGACGCTTGAGAGATTCTTTCTAGGCCATGTTTTTGTGCACCCTTTTTACACCATTTTATGATATAACACAGTTTACTGAATCTATTTCTTAAGAACAGATTCTTACACTGTTTTAATATTTTGGTATAAATAATTCTATGAGGAATACATTTATCAATGCAATGTTCTGTACTTCTGGGATTATTTCCTGGGAAAAATTTCCTTAGGACTAATGAAAGTTCTGGGGTAAAACATTTAAAGCTCTGGATGCTCATTTGCTTGTCCACTGCCTTGGCGTTTGCCTTGTGGCGCGGAGCTGCTAACTACTTGTGCACAGGGTCACCTGGGCGTCCTGTCGTAAGGCACCTCTGGCCAGGGAGGGGCATGTAAGCCCCC
The DNA here is from genome assembly GCA_028533085.1 of Varecia variegata. Classification (NCBI taxonomy): domain Eukaryota; kingdom Metazoa; phylum Chordata; class Mammalia; order Primates; family Lemuridae; genus Varecia; species Varecia variegata. Next base: position 886,838 of record CM052441.1, on the reverse strand, counting down.
AGGTGAGGCCGGTGCTGCGGGTCCGGGGGTGACAGCCTGTGGGGCCAGGGGGGTAAGACACAAAGAGTGTGAGTGTTCGTCTCAGCCGAGTGGGTAGCGAGTGCCTGTGACCAGATAAAAAGTGATTCACGTAAAGAGCCTTTGACCTGTTGACACGATGACCCCTGCGCGTCCTGGTGTCCACGCCGCGGTGTCGGGACCCGTCTCTCCCTCCCCCGTGTCATCAGCTTGGCTCTCGGGGATCCCTGCACGTCGGAGCCTGACAACAGCCAATACGGTGGAATTAAAAAGTAATGAAAATTCCAGAACTTATTTCCAGTGACGGTCTTAGGTCATATGTCCACCCCTGAACCAACTGCGGTGACTGAAGGGGCAGGAAACGCTCGCTGGCCATGCTGGGACCGCGTGCCCCTCTCTGGAGTTGGTGGCCTCGGGGCCTCATGCCCACCACAGGCTCTGACCATGGGAGGAGCGTGTCACCCACTTGGGAAAGAAATGCAACTCTGTCCCCCGCAGCCCTCTGCTCCCTGGACACGTGATTTCTATGGCTCGAAACCCTGGTTCAGGGACAAACCGCTGCACCTGGCACACGGGGGCTGGTGAGGTGACGCAGGGCATCGGCCCAGGCCCGGGAGCACCCATGGGGGGCAGGTGGTGAGGGCCCCACAGGCCAGCCTGGTGTCCCGGGTGGGTGGCAGGGCTAGGGCAGCAGGTGTGGGGTGGGACCCCTGTGAGTGGCACAGGTGGCAGAGGTCACCCAAGACCGTGTTGTGTGGGAGCACCAGCGTTGCCACCAGGCCTGGCAGAGTTGCAGAACATTCTGGTGGGAGTGACATCACACAGGACTGGGGAAGGTGAGGGCGTCTGCCTGGAACATCCGCAGGTGTTGTTAGAGCTCAGGTGTCTCCTCAGGCACCAGAGTAATTCTGCAGGGAGTAATTCCAGGGAGATGCTGCACCTCCCGTGCCGGCGGTCCGCGTGTGGTGCCGCAGGACACGGCAGACGTGAGCTGCAGCCGCTGCACTCGGAGCCCTGCCCTCCCTGACCGCCTTGAAGATCTGCAGGCCCCGTGGGAGGAGGGCCCTGCTCCTTCCAAATCAAAACAAACCCTGGACATAACGTATGCACAAAGGGCGGCGTGAGGCCAGCGACGGCCCGTCGCATAAACCAGGGCCGAAACCTCGCCTTATTAGGTGGCTGCGGCCGGGGGTGCTGCTTCCTGTGGTCCCTGCTGCTCTGCACAAGTTAAATATTTAGAGTCTGTCCCGTTTGCACCGTCTGCCCAAGTGTCTCTTTCGGCTTCTCCCTGTCAGGACGGGCCTCAAACTCAACAGGGTCCTCAGGCAGGAAGGGGGAGGTGTCTGGGGACAGCGCGGGCCGCGGCGTCACACCCCTCCCAGGGTAGCGTCCGCAGGGTGGGGTTCTCCACCGAGCTGCAGGGTTTGCAGCTGAACATCTAAAACAGTTACTCTGCAGCTTACAACGACAGCAGGTATCGGGGTGTAGCGTGAGCATCAAACATGCATTTTTGACATATCTTTAATAATGATACTTTCCTGCTTAGTTTTCCCTCCTAAGCCTTGTAAGGGCGTACACCTTGATCTATAGCAGAGCCGTTAAAACATTGCTGGGAAAGTAACTTCATGGATGACGCTGGTGCAGGGGGCGGGTGGCGGACCTGGGGCTGTGGGCAGGTAGGACAGGGAGCATGTGGGCGCAGGGGACAGGTGACCCTGGGGGTTCGGTGTCTTGGTGACGTTGGAAGGCAGAGCCGAGCCTGGGCCTGTCTTCACCGTGGGAAGCAAACACAGGCAGGACCGTCTGAACTCGCTGTAAACACCCAAAGGCTCAACCAGGCTGAGCAGCGGGAACACGTCGCGTAGCTCAAGGACGCCGTCAGCCCCTGGGGACACCTGTGCCCCCGGCTCGTCTCCATCAGGGATGCAGCACTTGGCGCATTCCGGAAGCTCCTCTGTGATCTGCCTGGAGACTCTGGGCCTCTCTAGTGCAGGCCCGGTTTCCATGGTGATTGCCCAGCTCTTTCCCCAGGGCCATAGTCCAGCATGTTGGTTTCACCGACGTTAGCGCCTCACAACCGCCAGCTGAAGGCCGAGCGTCCTCCCTGCCGGCCACACGCAGGCCGGCGGTGGCCAGTGTCGGCCGTCGGGCGCTGAGCCAGGGGCCCCGGGTCTCAGAGCAGATGTTCCCTGACCGCCCGCGTCTTGGTTGGGCTCCAGCCACTCAGACTCAGCTGTCCCCACTGCCCAGCGGGGCTGGTGACGGACCAAAGCCACATGGCCGTGGTGAGGCCCGAGCGGGTCTGTGCGTCACACCCGGCACGTGCCCCGCTGTGTCCATGTGCCGTGATGTGAGACCTGCTGTGTGCTCGTTTGAATATGTAGAACACACGAGATTCTTCCCCTTGAATAAGTCAAGTTCATGGTCTAACTCAGCAGTTCCCACAGTTTTCGATGTAATAATCCCTTTATACTCTTAAAACTTAGGGGGATCCCAAAATGCTGTTGTTAACGTGGTTCTACCTGCCAGTATTTATGGTCAGTGTTAACGCTGAGGATTTAGTGCTCAAGGACACGTCCCGCCAGGCCTGCCATGATTGGTGTCATCACAGATCACCTGGCACCACACGCCGTGAGAGTGACGAGGCAGTGGGCACTTTAACAGTTTAGAAACCATAGTTCTGACCTCACGGAACACCTCAAAGGGCCTAAGGGACCACCAGGGAGCCTCGGACCTCACTTTGAGAGCAGCTGGTCACAGTAAGAACTCAGGAGAGAAATGCAACTCTGTGCCCTGCAGAAATGGCAGATTTCTCTGTGGACACACGGGCTCAACCGCACATGCGCTAGGTGCGGTGGTGTGAATCCGTGTGCTGGAGCTTCCCAGCCCCGCTGGGCCCGGCCACCGCCCCCACTGCCCGGGGCCTCGCATACAGCCGGCCAATGACGCATGTGGTGGGGGGATGGACAGGGAACCGCCCAAGGGGTGAGAATTCAGGAGGACAAAGGCGCCCCTGGAACCACAACGTGAACAAAGTGGAGGCTGGAGTTGGGGACAGAACTGGAGAGAACGTGTAAGCCAGAAAAGAGGGCTGCTGAGGGCCAGTTTCACCCATTTTGAGCGTTTTGGGGACCAGCTCTGCTCATGTGTCACTGGAACTTTCCACCAGGCTGCTCACGGAGAGGGAAATGTGGTCAAACACTGGTCCCCGTGACTACCCAGGACAGTGCGTTGTCAGCCGTGGGAGCAAGGCTGTGACACCCTGCTTCGCCCTGTACAGAGAACTCGGCCTGATTTCAGTAAACGCCGGAAAGATGAGGGACGGAGGGAAAGGAAGTGCAGGGCGACCTGGAGCCGCCGTCCCCGACAGCTGCCGGACCCCGACCTTCCACTTCCGCTTCTGGTCTTGCCCAGCCCGTTTCCCACATGGACGCTCTGACCCCCGGACGCCCCGACCCAGCCAAGCTCCCCTCCCCCTCCCTCGGCACCTGCCCGGCCCAGCCGCCCCCACCGGCCCGTCCCTCCGCAGAAGTCAGTCAGCGATTCGTGGCAGTTTTGAACATGAGGAGCCGTGTTATTTAGTTTTTTTCCAAACATTTATTATTGTTTGCTTTTTCTTATTTCAAAAATAATTCATGCTAATGGTAGAATTTTTGGAAAATTCAGGTGGAAAGAAGGAAACTAAATAGCCCTGACATCCAGGCACAGCTGCTGAGGTAGAGCCGTGGTGAGTGTGGACTTCGGGGCTGCGATGACCCGGCTCACATCCTGTCCCTGCGCTCAGTTCCCTCGTGGAAAGTCACTCCGCTGCTCCAATTCAGTCGCCTTGCCTGCAAAATCCCAGCAGCGCTCCTGCCTGGCTGGGTCCCGTGCACTCAGCTGGTGCGTGACAGCAAACGTTGCTGTGACCCATCTCCAAGCTCGGCTCAGGCATGAGACACACGCGCTTTCTGGAAACTGTGCTCCTACTGAGCAACTGTCACTACTTCCTTCCTGAACTATTTTTACATGTGGGATCCTTTTTAAACCGCAAAATACTTCACAAACCTCCCTTATGTGTAACAGTTAAACTTTCAGTATCCACAAGCTGAGACAATGTATCTAGGGGACAAGCAGAAAGAATTCACGGCTGTGAACCCCAGTGCCTTTGCACTCGTTGTGAAACCAGGGGGACAAAGGTGCGAGAGTCGTATTCAGGGCACTGACCAGGCTGCTGCTCGTAGTACTCCAGCACCTCACGTAAGTCGGGGCCCACGGCCCACTGGACGGCAGAGGCCGACACCTTGAGTTGGGCACTTGCAGGTGATTGCCTTGTGCTGGGTTGTCTGTGTTTATCCTGGTTCATCAATGTTGTGTTGCTCGTTGTTCTATGTTGTCTTGTGGCCTCGGGCTCCAGGCCGTGCAGGTCTGGTCCATCCTCCTGCCTCTCACCGTCCTTGCGCAAGTGAGAAAATCCGGGATGTTCTTCTCACAGCAGCGGCAGCGGCACAAGAAGGCAGATCCCGGCACACAAGGAAGCTGAGCCCCAGCTCGGGTCTGGTCCAAATGCCGCGGTGGCCACGGTCGGTCCACACGTGTGGGCCAGGGAGGAGCACCAGCCTCCGCTGGGAGAGCCGCAAACCCGGGGTTAGGGAGAGCGGGGCGTGGGCCAGCGCAGTGTATCTATTCCTGGAAGTAGGGGTCGATGTCCTGAGCGGGAACGAACTGTTGAAGGGGGGCAAGTATGCGGGCTGCAGGTGGGGAGGGGTCCTGTGCCCGGGACCGGGTTGTGGTTGCCATGGTAACTGGGACTTGGCAACCACCATTGCAGGTAAACAAACCAGTCCACGCGCGTCAGAGCAGCGCAGCAGGCCCGCGAACGCCGGGCGTCAGGCCAGGCAACAGTGACACGGGGAGGGCAGCAGAGGAAATTCGGGCCGACGAGGTCGTCAGGGGAGCTGGGAAGAGAGCAAGGCACGCAGACGCCTGGCGAGGCTGCGTCCAGAGCAAACTCAACCGTCCGGGAAAAACACCTCCGAGAGAGAGACTCTTACAAGCAGCTTCTCGCAGATGCTCCTCTAAGCCCCTGGGACAAGGACCTGCGTGGATCTGACACACTCCTGCGGCCTAATTCATGCTTCCCAATGAAACCCTCCGCTTGCCAATGCGGGCAGCACCTCACGGCCCCGAGTGTGACTATAAACAAAGCTGAACTTGCATATATAAAGCCAGACCTGGCCCTGGTTACTGATTCTCATGTCCTCTTCTTTATACCGCGGTTCAGGGTAATAATTCTTTGCTTAATGGAGCACTCATTCGGTAGAACACTGAGTCCTCTTGGAAAAAAAAGAAAAAAGAAAGTGTATTTCCTGGGAAGGGAAAGCACTTAAAAATACCTTCACATGTATTCTTGCATATCGTTGAATCTGAGGTACTGCCCCTTGTAAGTCATACCAAAAAGGAAAAAAAAGTTACCAATTAAAATGTGACAGATATTTTCTCTTCTCTTAGAATTCCTATTTTATACTTATTGAGAGAACTTTGTAAGACTCCTTTAGGCATCGACTGTGTTTGCTGAGAATATTTACACAGAGGGGCTGTGGCGGGCAGCAGTGTGCAGGGAGGTGCGCATGGCCCGTGCACCTGCCCAGGTGACTCAGTCAGGGCAGGCGGCACGTCCTTCCCCAAGAGCTGCCCGGTGCACGTGCTGGTCGGTGCCTCTTTGCTCGTGGAAGCAGCTGCTGTTTGATTCCAATCACCGTATTACTCCTACCCGTCCTAGAGCGTCATACAGATGCAATAATGCACGAGGTACCCTCTGTTTCGTCCCTTTCGGGTCAGTGTAACGGTTTTGCGATCCATCCTTGGTGGTCATGTGTGTTGCCTACTCATTCCCTGCAGTTCACATGCGTGATGGCTTACTGTGTGCATACACCACACTTTGTTTCTGCGTTTCCCAAATAACGGATATTTTGTTTTTCCTCCCAGGTTGGGGCTATTACAAATGAAGACCCCATGTGCATTCTCATACTAGTAACTCTGTGAATGTATGTTTAATTACTCTTGGAGAAATAAGAAAGAGCAGATTTCCGCAGTGGTCTTAGCCATCCACGCTCACGGAGGAGCTCGCTAGAGCTGCCGTGGTCCCAGGGCTCTGCGCCGTGGGGTGGGCATTTCCAATTTGGGGCCTCTCCAGCGGGCGGGTGGTGATGTCTCACTGTGGTTTTTATGTGCATTTCCATGACGACTGATGATGTTAAACAGGTTTTTCAAGTACTTATCGTTCAATCATCTTTTTCATTTTGAAGTGTCTGTTTCAAACTTTGCAAAGATTAGATTGGCTTGTTGGTCTTTTGTATTGATCTGTAGGAAGCTTTGCCAGATGTATGTGTTAGGAACACCTTCTCCAGGACTGTGGCTGGCCTTCTCACTTCCTTAATGGCATCTTCTAGTGGACATAAGTCCTAAATTTTAATGATGTCCAGTTTGCCAAATGTCACTGCGGTCAGGGCTTTCTGCGTCTGCCTTGGAGATCTCTGTCAAAATCAATGTCACAATGACGTTCTCCTGTATTTTATTTTATAGTCTTTATTTTTTAGCTTTTGTGTTCAGATCTCTAGTTTACCTCTAATAAATTTTATGTGTGGGGTGAGTTAGGCTTTTTTCTCCTGTAGTTGGCATTTGGATATCCCACTGTTCTGGAATTATTCACTAAGACTTTCCCTCACGAAATTGCTTTGATGCCTTGTCAAATACCAATTGAACACATAGCTTTGAGTCTACTTGTAACTTTTATTCATTTCTATTCATATATTCAGCTATCCTCAGCCCACTAACATACTGGCTACACAACTGGCTTTATAATGACTTTTTAAGTAAGGTCATACCTGGTCTCCAACTCTGTTCTTTTAAAAGAAAGCTTTGGACATCTTTAGGTCCTTTGCATTTCCCTATACATTTTAGAACCAACATGACAGTGTCTACTAAAGAGCTTCCTAGAATTTTGATATGAATTATGTTGGATCCACAGATCAATTTATAGGGGAATTAACATTGTAATGTTACTCATTTATTAGTACAGTATATCTCTCCATTTATTGAGGTTTTCTTTAATTTTTTTCAGTAAGACTCTTTAGTTTTTAATGTCTTCCATATATTGTCATAAATTTATTACTAAGTACTTTTTGTTTTTGATGTTATAGCAAATGACATTTAAATTTTTTTATATTGGAATTATTCATTGGCAGTATATGCAAATAGAGGTAACTTTTGCATATTGATCTTATATCATGGGACCTTGCCATGTTCACTATTAATTCTAGCAGGTTTTCTTTGTAAACGCTTTAGAATTTTTTTTTAATATGCACAGTCCTGTCATGTGTGATTAAAGACAGTCTGCATCTTTCCTTCCAATCCTTGTGGATTTCACGTTCTTACCTTGGTTGCCTTTGTGGGACCTTCAGAGTAACTATAAAAATAAGTGGTATATTTACAATTTTAAAGTGGAAGCATTCAGGCTTTTGTCATTAACTATAATCTTAATTAGGATTTTAAAAAAATATACATACACTTTGTCAGATAAAGAAGGTTTTCTTCTATTCCTGGTTTTCTGAGAGTTTTGCCATTTAATTAATGAAATAGTTCACCTTAGTAAAAATGTACAACTAAATCTTCTTTTCAAAAGATGGATGATTTTCCTGTAGCTGAAAACATCTGCACAGAGGGTATAATGCTATTTCGGTGTCTAAAAGAGTTACTGGGTGTTAGCTGTGGTATCTGAAATAGTCCCTTCAGTTTTGTAGGACACGTTGTCCCCTTTGTAAACACACTCGTGTGTCATTCCATCAGCAACTCCTGACAAGCTTAGGAAGCAGTGAGACAGCTTTGATATTGTCTTAGCAAAATGGACCGGGAGGCTTATAAACCACAGACATTTACTTCTCGCGGCTCTAGAGACTCGAAGTCCAAGATCAAGAGACTGGCAGATTGATGTCTGCTGAGGGTCCACTTTGGGTTCGTACACAGTGTCCTCGTGGGGTGGACGGAGCCACCCCCCGATCTCTTTTGTCAGGGCACGGAGCTCATTCCCAGGGCTCCGCCAGCACCGACACTCAGACCATAGGAGAGTCTGTCTGGCAGGGCTGGGGCTGAGCTGAGATGTCGCTCTATCCTCACCCTGTTTCTTCTTCCCCATTCTAACTGTGCACCTGCCGTATTTTTAGAAAGATGACCTCAGACTTAAATAAAAACTTTTTGACTTTGCAAATTAGATTTGCTTAATTGCCTCTTCATGCTGAACATGGAATGAACAAGAAGATGAGGGTAGATAGAAATTAGAATCCACCAGCGTAAGGTAGATATGAATCAATATAAATAAAACAGAAATTACACTTAGTGTCCATTTACTTGATAGTTAGGACCTGCTGGGGTGACGTGTGGCACCCGTCCACTCTGGCAGTATATCGTCCCTGAACAACTCGAGGCACAGGCTGCTCCTGAGTGACAGTTTCATGCAGTTCTTTGCAAACAAGGTGTGTCTGGGGAAGTCTGTTGTGCCAAGAGGAGAGGGAGGTGGAGAAACGGGACACAGAGTCCCTTAGCAACTCACACCAGTAGCATCTGGCCAGCAGGCTGGCGACCTCTCCAGTGACAAACAGCAGGACAGACCCGGGGTGGCGAATCCAGGGCCGGGAGAGGCGTCCTTGCAAGGGTGCAGGTACCTGAGCGGCACGCAGAAGTGGCCCTGGGCCCCGGCAAGGCCACCGGTGTCTGTGAATCCCATCTCCACGGCAACGGCTGGGGACAGTCACTGTGGGGGCAGCTTCAGCTACTTCTGTGGTTCAGAAGCATCTCGGGATCCTCTGCCTGTTGGAGGGTGAACAGCAACGCTCCAACTGTTAATGCAAAGCTCTCGAGATGTGCTGGCCAGAAAAACTCACACACACAGCGTAGAATTTCTTGAAATGTGGCCAAATCCAGAGATCTTTCTCCGTAGCATGGATGCGATCTGTCATTGCTTCCCACAAAATGCTTCGGGTATCATCTTCCTGAAACCACAGGTGGCCTGTGGTTAATACGAGAAGCGTTTAATAGTTTTAAGTTCACAAATGTCTGGCAGCTGCTTGTTACAATCTAAATCCCCTTGTTTGTATTATTTGGACAAACTGTCAGGCACATTAAGTCACAAACATCTAATGCTAGTTCAGGAAATAAACTAGTATTTTTTTTAATGGACTTTGCACCAACTTTACAAAGGTGAGCTTTCTTTAAAAAACAGTTGTTAAAGCAGATAACTCGCGGGGTACCTTGTGAGCGGGTCCCCTCCCTGTGTGTCAGCTGTCTCCGCAGCCTGTCGCGGGACCCACGCCTTCATCGCGACTTTGCTAGAAGAAAACGTGACTTGAATTTCTCCGGTAAGCTGAGTTCCTCACGCAGAGGCAGGTTCATCAGATGGGCTTGCGTGCGCTAGCGGCCCTCACCACCCTAACGCGTGTGCAAACAGACACCGGATGTCGTCTGACTCTGCTGCAAGAGCTTTGATACTTTATAACATACTCAGCAAATTTTAAGAGGTTTTTGGTTTATTCAATATTATTTCATGATTAGCCTTCCAATATGACATAAAACCCACTGCAAGAATTTCCCACAACTATTTCTATAGATACAGTGTGTCCTTGGATAGAGCATGAAAAATGTTTTGTGGCCAGATAATCGCACCATAAATTCTGTGCACTAATAACATTTCTGAACAAGCGCCCGGTGACCGTGTCAGTGAGCGAGGAGTTTTGCAGCTGCCACCACTGGGGGCTGGCCCTGTCCGGGGGCTCCCTCGTGGCCCACCAACAGCTTTGAGGGCTTCTACAGAGCAACAACCCCGAACAGCATTGAGCTCAACACCCTTTTTAGTCTATTCACCTAATCTAAAGTAAATTATTGAATAATTAAGAAATAAATATGAATCATTGTCATTTTAATTTCATACCAGTTTCCTAGTTCTAGTTGGGGCAAAATCCTCTTTAAGATAAGAGTATTAACTCAAGGGTGGGTTTTATTTATGTATCGTGCATTTACTAAACAAAATCTAGAGTATACAAAAGGAAATGCAGAACTTATAGGGCACAATTGACATGACATGTCAGTTGATGACCAATCTCTTTTTCTCTCTTGATCATTAAACCCATTTTGAGCACCTGCTGTGGCATTTGAGTGACACTTGGCATCTGAGGTCACCCTGCAAGTGTCGATCTGGACAGAGGCAGTGACAGCTTCAGTCGTCACCAGCCACTATTGCAACAGGCTGAGAGCACCGAGGGGCAGATCGGGAGAATAATTGTTAGTCATCTGGGAATAGGAAATAGGGAAGAAGCTAAACAGTAACACTTATTTTTGTATTTCTCCAGTGAATGCACAAAATTACATACTTTTTAAAACTCTAGCAGCAGTATTTGGTAATATAGTCAGTAATGAACTCATCATAAAATTACATATGTCATTATCCTTGCTTTGTGAATGGAATTACTGAGAAGCTGAAATGTAGGTGGTTTTCTAACAATTGATATTATTAGTATGATTTATTATCTCAAAAGAAATTTACCGAGAGCCTGTTATGGGCCAGGTGTTCTTTCAGCATTGGAAAGACAGTGACGGTGACAGCCGGCAGGTGCAGAGCACTGTGGCTACGCCAGGACAGGGACGATCTCGTTGATCCCGGACAGCCCCTGTGCCGGGCACTGCGGCTCCCCCAGGCCACGCCTGCGGCGACCAGCTCCAGCCGGGTGGTCTTGAAACAGAGGCACACTCAGCTCCCTCATGTGTCCCACCTGCTTGGTGTCACCTTTACGGTCCTAAGACCCCATCGCTGTAGTGGATCAATTTCAAAGCAGGCTCAGAGCACACCTTATTGAAAGTCACTTCCGATTCGGGAGAGAGATCCTGGGCGCCCGGCCCTGCCATTCCTCTCACGCGTGTGCACTTTCATGCTCATGGAGGGGCTGTCCCCACGGCCATCCCTTCTGGGCACTCCCGCTGCGCCAGGAGGGTCAGGAAAGGTCTCTATTCCCGGGCGCTGCGGCCGGTCAGGCGTGTGTGTGCACATCTGCATGAGTCTGTCAGCACACACACACGCTAAAGTATTCCTGGCTTAGCTGTTTGCGGCAGAAGATGGATATAAGTAGACACGTCTAAACACCAAGGAGAAACCGAGTTTATTAACATAAAACGAGGCAAACCTTTATACATTGCAATGCACAATGCTGAAATTTTTAAAAGCCATTGTTTTATTTTTATGTGAATGAGTTTCCGTATTCATGGAGCACAGTGCCTGGCTCACAGACCCAAGTAAGAATGAATGCCCTGTAATAATAATATTAATAGAATACTGTTACTCTTTACTAATTGCCAGTGCCGAAGCCTGTTTCAGACACATTGCAGTGGAAATTTCCACTATTTTGGGCTGATCAGCTTGGGTACGCTGAGAACCTGTTCTGCTTAGATCCAGGTGGGCGTGGAGCTTTCGCTGCTCTGGCTCGCAGGCGGGCGTGGGCGCTGGGCGCTGACGTGTGAGCAGGGGCACCAGGACTCTCCTGACACTAGACGCGCTCCCACCCCGGGGCGCTCGGCTCGTGCCTCCTTGGTAATGCTCTGGAGCCCAGAAAAGACGGTTTCCAGCCTCTGGTCTGGCTCTGACCTGGGGCATCCAGACCACCTGGGGATCACCTGTCCAGGTGACTGCCGTGCGCTCACTGTGTGCTTGGGAAAGAGTGTCCGTCCTGTCCACGGACGCTGGGTGTGGGTGGGTGATTGCAGGAGCCCCTTGGAGCCACTGGGACGTGGAGCCCCACGTGCCCCCGACTCTCTGAGCCCAGAGTGGCCGCACCCCTCTTCGTCCAGCGCTCGGTGCCCCCAGTCGCACCTTTCCGCCAGCTCCGGGCGTGAGACGCCCCCTTGGCTCTGCTGACCTGGCTTTTGTCTCCTTCCCACCCCAGTGTCCTCCTGTGACCAGGAGCACCAGTCCGCCCTGGAGGAGGCCAAGCAGCCCAAGAACGACAACGTGGTGATCCCCGAGTGTGCTCACGGTGGCCTCTACAAGCCGGTGCAGTGCCACCCCTCCACGGGGTACTGCTGGTGCGTCCTGGTGGACACGGGCCGCCCCATTCCCGGCACGTCCACAAGGTAAAGTGCACCCTAGGGGCGGCGGGGAGGCTCGGGGCGCGACCGTGGGGAAGGCAGAGCCCGTTCCCCGGCCCCCCACGCTCTGTCAGCCATGGGGCCGGCACCTCCCGGCCGGTCGGGCTGGGCGGGCTGGGCCTGCAAGTGGCGGCTGTCCAAGTGCCAGCCACATCCTCAGTCTCTGTGCAGGGACCACCTGGTGACACAGATGGCTTTGGCTCTCAGAAACTAGAGGACGTCATTTCTCTACTGGTCGCTAAGAACTGGCTTAGAGACGCTGGCGAGCAGGGGCTGGCCTGGGGGCAGCGCTGCTCCTCCTGCCGGGCGGGGCGGCTCGGTGTTGGCCAGGCGGGCACTGGGGAGGGAGCAGGTGACCACGCAGCCCCTGTGCTCTGGCTTTGGCAAAGAGCTGATGTCGGGCTGAAAACGCCACCCGCTCGGGATGGCTTCACACGGACACACGTGTGCCCTGAACTTAGCGCTGAGGGAGAGGGCAGGGCCGTCCTGGTCTCCGAGGGTCCGGATACGAGCACAGCTGTTCACTGACGCTTCCTGTGAGTTTGAGCAAAGCAAATAATTTCACGACAGCACCTGGAGAATGAGTTATTTGTCTGTGGAAATAGTACAATGAGTGGAGACGTGTTTGCAGCTCTTTGCTATACGAATTTGCCTTTGATTTTTCCTAGATTTATATAAAAATAGTTTACAAATACATGAAAATGTTGCCCCTCACATAGTATCAGATTTAGCCACTGAGCTCACCCCTGGTGCCTAGGCATGGGCCTGTGACGCTTCCTAAATTATTTCCCTGAGTTTTTCAAGAACAACCACTGGGTCTTTAGAGGTGGGAGCATCGTGCAGATTTCGGGAACTAACGCCTGTTTCGCTAAGATCGAGTCCACCCGCCCGGCCTGGCCGGTGCAGCAGGGCCGGTGACCTCAGGAGCCCTGCCTGGGAGCTGCGGTGGCCCCGCGGCCAGCGCCAGCAGTCCCAGCGCCCTGGAAGGCCATGCGCTTCCGCGCGGAGCGGGATCCAAGCAGGGCTCCGAGGCCGGCGGCGGCGGTTTGGCTTCCTCCCGGCTGACACAGGGGCTTGTTTCAGACAAGTGTGCTCAGCGCGGCTGGAGAGAACATAAATCTTTCCAAGGTTTTGGTTTGAGAACTTTTTTTTTTTGGTCCCTGTGCGTATGTATACAGGGCATACTGTTTTCTAAGAAACCTTTCTTGGAAGTGGTATTTCTGCATATTCCAGAACTTTGGCTGGTTTACTGTATATTTGAGGGGGCATTTGTTCCCCAACTCCATTCGTACCCGCTGTGGCCCGGCCCTGTGCCCCTGCGTCTCTCAGCAGGGGTGAAGTGTCCTGGCAGACGCTGGCCTGCACCGGCCAACGAAAACCCTCAAGCTGTCAAACCCAGAACTGCTCACGCTGGCCTCCGACGGTGAGGTCAGCACTCACCACATTATCCTTGAAGAACCTGCAAACACGCTTATGAAACACCTCACTAGAAACGTCACAGTCCCTCTCTTCCCATCCATCCGTCCCCATTCCATCCTTCCCGAGCTGTATCCGGTTTCATGGCAGAAAGAAAAGTGTCCAGTTCTCATTTTCCCTACTTTTGCCTACAGGAGGGAGTAACTCTCTCTTCTTGCAGTTTCCAGAAAGGGCATTAAATTAAACGTCGGGGAGAAGCCTACTTAGACTCCTGCTGTATTTTTACGCTTGTCATTTTTCATTCATTCGTTGAGCACAAATACTGATTGGCAGAGACAGTCAAACACCAGGACAGACGAGGTCTGGTCTCCCCGTGGGGGCGTCAGATAAGGGATGTTTTTCACACCTGGACAGCTTTCCCTCGCGCTGACAAAATCCTCAGACGCCCCCCGACCTGGGAGCTCACACTGCACAGGGCTGGCAGGACCTTCTGGGCAATTTCAGCGGCTCAAAGACTGGATTGCAATAAGCTGCTTTTTCCTTTCTGCTCTGCCGTCTCCAACTCCGTGGCAGGCTTTGTGGCTTGTCCATGCCGCAGTTTCTAGAAGTATCATATGTAGCTGCAACCACATATTTTGGAAGAAAAAGGCTGTTTCTCTTTTGATAGCAACAAAACCTTCCCCACCCGCCTGCAGTGGCCTTGTCCTCCCTGTAACTGGCTGGAAGGTCACCGCGTGCCGGGACCCGGCCTGGCCTGGGTGAGGAAGCGGGAGGGCCCGTCGTGCTCCTCCCTCCAGACCCAGGGCTGGCGTGGGGTCAGCTGCTGGGTGCCCACGGCCATGTAGGGCAGGTTCTGTGTCCAGCAAAGTCTTAATTTTGTTAGAAAGGTGCAGGGGGAGAGCCACCCGCAAGGTCTCCTCGCTCACTCAAACAATCAAACAGGTGAGAGACAAAAACACGTGGAGGCCACAGTGGGCACATCGAGGGGCTGCTTCAGGGACGGGACCCTCCGAGGCCAAGATGGTGCCACTGGTCACAGTCAGACTGGGGGTCCGGGCGGAGGGCAGGGTGTGTGGCGTCCTGGGGTGGGGGAGTCTGGTGTGCAGGAGTGGAGGAGGGGCACCGTCGGAGCGGGGCGGGCCAGCGAGACAGCAGAGGAAAGCCGGAGACAGACAGCAGAGCCTGGAGGTCAGGACAGGGAACGTGGTGGCTCACGGGTAGCTGCTGGGGCTGTTTGGCGAGGAAGCCATACGGTCTCTCTGCAGCTCTGCAAAACCACTCGATCTGTCCACTCACTGTGGTTCAATGGACACTTGAAAATCCCCAATGTTCCAGGCACTGTGCTAGCGGCTCAGACACACCAGTGACCCAAGCACGCAAAATGCACGCTCCCGTGGGACTCATGTTCCGATGGGAGGAAACAGAGAATAAGTAAAACACGCATAGATGAGCCAAGTGTGAGTAAGCATGTTGTGCATGACGCGTGCTCTGGAGGCAAGTAGACACGGGTCAGGAGTGGGACTGTGGGACAGGGACGTGCCAAGGACAGGATCATGGGGTGACCCCTCAGTGCTGACGCTGAAGCTGGGGAGCGAGAGACAGCCCAGCCAGGGCAAGTGGATGCAGCCTGCGCAGTGGAGGTCCCAGCGCCTGGAGCAGGAGGTGTGGTCTGTCCACGAGGAAGCCTTCGGTTCCAAGCACTGAGATGAGAAACTGACAAATGGGCATAAACATCCAGACAGGTTCCTCTCTGAGAGGCACCGGCGTGGGGGGCGAGCTCAGTTTTGGGCGCTACTGTCATCTGGCCATGATGCCCAGGACATGGCATCTCCCATCTGCTCTGACATCCTCGTTCTGTGGGCTCGGCCCTTGGGCAGGTTCCCCTCTTGGTCATAAGACGGCTGCAACAGCTCCGGATGTCTCACCCACACGCACAGTGCTCAGAGGACACAGGAACCCATCTCTTTCTGAGGAGCCCAAAATACCTTTCCTGGAAGTCCCCTAGCAAATCTAACTCATGGATCATTGGCCAGAATTGGATCATGTGTCATGGCTAAGCCTATCACTGGCAAGAAAAAGGGAAGTGGCTTAAACTCATCTGAGTGGACACGGATGCTGGGGGGTCAAGCGTCAGCACTGGGCTGTGTCTGGTAAGTTGTGAGGCAGCGTCCCCAGCCCTGCTTCCCCTGGTTTCTGCTGTGACAGAGCAGCAAAGTCACGAAAGTCATCTGCACCACTGTGTAAATGCCCCGTGTGGCATGAATGTGACTTTCTGAAGTAAGCAGCTCCGGGAGATGCTTGACAGTGTTGACTTATACTGGGGTAGCAGCTACAGTGTTTTCCTCAATCATCCTCAGTATTCCCTGATGGGGAAGAAAAACTTAAAAATTCAACAACAGTAAGAAGCTGTGAAAACAAAGTGCACCACCCTGTATACGCTGGCTCTCTGTCCCTGGTGTTGCCAGGCAGGAGCATTGAGGAGCGTTGCTCGGGGCACAGACACACACCGTGCCGCCTGCAGCAGACAGAGCCCCCCGTGCAGGGTCTCTGGTGGGAAGGCTCTGGACACATGGGGGGGACAGAGGCTGCGGGGCCTCCTAGTTCTCCTGCCTTTTTCTGTTGGGCTCGATGTCTTGGCCATGGTGTGCAGATGCCCTGAAGGACGGAGTCCAGGTACCTATGGTAAGCGAGCAACGGGGGCAGAGGGACACGTTTCAACTGGGGCACTAACTACCACGGGGAGATGGCTGGAGTGGCCGGGGTGGCCGGGGTGGCCGGGATGGCCGGAATGGCCGGGATGGCTGGGATGGCCGGGGTGGCCGGGGTGGCCGGGGTGGCCGGAGTGGGTAAAAGATATGAACAGAAGTTTTTCAAAATAAGATAGACAAATGGCCAATAAACTTATTAAAAATTGCTCAACATTACTAATCATTAGGGAAATGCAAATTAAAATCATAATTAGATATCTATCACCTTCTTCCTGTTAGAATGGCTTTTATTAAAAAGTCTAAAAACAATAGATGCTGGTGTGGATGCAGAGAGAAAGGAACATTTATACACTGTTGGTGGAACTGCAAATTAGTACAACCTCTATGGAAAACTGTGTGGAGATTCCTCAAAGAACTAAAAGTAGAACTACTATTTGATCCAGCAATCCCACTACTAGGTATCTACTCAAAGGAAAAGAAGTAATTTTATCAAAAAGACACCTGCACTTGAATGTTTATTGCAGCACAATTCACAATTGCAAAGATGTGGAATCCAAGCGACCGTCAATTCATGAATGGATTAACAAAATGTAGTATATTTGCACCATGGAGTACTACACAGTCATGAAGAAGGATGAATTAATGCCCTTTGCAGCAATTTGGAAGGACCCCGAGACCAACTATCTTGAGAATGGAAAACTTAACACCACATGTCCTCTCTAATAAACTGGAACTAACCAATGGACATGCATGTCATTTACACTTTTCACCAAGTCTCTCCTGAGGCCCTGGACGGCACCTGTGCTCCGGGATGTGATGGCGCTGGCAGGCGCCGCTCTTCCCTCAGAACATCACCTGCCACGCAGGTGGGCCCAGGCCCCCAGGAGACCCTCGGGATGGACGTTCCTGCAGAGGGCAGGCAGCCAGGAGAGCGCCAGACGACAGGGCGGCTCGGGGGCTGCAGAGCCAGGAGAGGGGAGGGAGGCGGCTGGGGGGCGCGTCCCGGTAGTGGGATTCCACAGACAGGGGCCGGGGGTGCCATCTGAGGACGCCCCACCTCCCGGCAGCAGACCTGCCCAATCCTCGTCTGGGACTAGCCCGTGAGAAGCTTGACTTTCGGTCAAAGCCGCGGTGAGGGACTCTGCCTTGCAGACGCCGGGTCCCTGGGCCGACTGTCCTGGTTGAAGTCCGGGCTCTGGGAGGCAGGGTCTCACGGCCGCCATACACTCTATTTTGGTCGTCTGTGTCCTCCCCAGATGGGAGGGTCCTTCCAGCTCCCGCAGTGTCTGGGGCACAGCAGCACTTGTCAAGAGGGTGGCCCAGTGCTGAGGGTGGCTGTCCAGGATTTGGATCTGAGGTGCCACCTCCCACCGCCGGTTCCACAGCTCCCAGTGCCTGCCCCACACGGCGCCCATGCCCACCCGCCTGCCTGGACGTCAGCCCCCAGCCCCCCCCAGTCGGTTTCTCTGCAGTTTTCTATCTATCGATGCTGGGACTGGAAGTAGATTTTTTTTTTAACACTGAGACAAACTTTTGCAGCTTCATGAATTGTACAGAAAGTGGGTTAGTCCTGGAGCAACTAGGACTAGAGAGCGTGTCAGTGTCACGTTCTGAGGCTCTTTCCGCGATGCTGCCTCCTTCCCGGGGGGAGCGGCCGGCCCGCCGCCCTCCTTCACACACGCTTCCCGCTCTCACGGCCCCTCCCTGCCCCGCTCTGTCCGCGCGCCTCGTACAGTCGTGAGCGGCAGGCGGGAGGCGCTGGCAGCCACGTGGGCGTGCGGTTGGTCGCGGGACCTGCACCCGGAGCGGCCTGGCCACGGGGCAGGAGTCTCCGCACGTTCTACCTGTGGCCGTGGGAAGTCAGCCACGCCACCAAGCTGCAGAAAGGAGCAAACAGGAACCAAGCCACGTGCCGTGCCGGGTGCCGGGGTCAGGGACGGGCGCACACACATGAAAGAAAATTCCTGTACCAAGGTCTCCAACCAGGTGCTTTCTCTTCCCTCCCCCCAGGTACGAGCAGCCGAAATGCGACAACACGGCCCGGGCACACCCGGCCAGAGCCAGGGACCTGTACAAGGGCCGCCAGCTGCAGGGTGAGTGCCCGGCGGGCGGGGGCTGGGCGCCACCCCACGAGGCTTCCTGCAGATCTGGAACGAGAACGAGCTCATCCAGCTCCACTTAGCACAGGGCTTAGCTGCACCTTGAGCTCACGCAGACTAAGAGGGTCCCGCAGGTGAAGTCCTCGGGGAGTCCCCAGGTTGCTGTCACCTGTGGCTGGCCAAGTCCTGAAGCCACCAAGTGCGAGATCAGACATGGAAGAGAAGGAAAAACGCCACCCTAAAATCAGAAAATTCCCACAGCAGAACCTCATGTTTCTGAAACACACAGTCAAAAGGGTCCTTTATTTATGCTACCTAAAAAAAAGCCATAATTCAAATGTCGTTCTCTGACATTTTAATAAAACATGAGCTCAATCTGTGTATCGAGTGAGTTCAGTTGCAAAGAACCATTTGAAACTAAACAGAGGCAGTGAGTTTAAATCTGTAATGATCACACAAAGCATTCAGAAAAAGATGGTTCATAGATGTTCTCTTTTGTCAAAAAGCAAAACACCAAACATGATTCCTTAGCAGTTAAACCTACAGACTGTCAGGGAACCGCCACCCTTGTAGGAATTTGCGTAGATGAGAAACGGCTGCGGGTTGCAGAGCCCCGGCGGACACAGCGCGGTCCCAGCTCAGGTCCCGTCCGGACCTCGGGTGGGTCGGGGCAGAGCTCTGGCATCACAGGCCACTCGATGCCATCAGTCAGATGCTTCAGAGCCACGTGCTGTTTTATTTCATTTTGATCTGCTTTGTTCACGAGACATCCCCAGGTTGTGAATGTTTAGCCGAAGTCTCAGAGACCACGAACGTCACTGTGTAACACTTTTACTGACAGCGGTGTTTGACCTTGGTCTCACGCAGAGTCCGGACAAGTTCCTTGGCAGAAAACTTACAGTTCCTGCGTTATTCGTAATATCCATGATAAAGGGTTTTAATTTTGAAAGGTAAAGATGTTTTCCTGCATATAAGCAAAGGTAGGACGACCAGAACATCCAGTAAGTAAATTCTTCATTCCTGCATTTCTGTATCTGTCCAAAAACATCTGGAACAAAAACACGTGGCACAGGGGAGGCAGAGATGGCGGAACAGGGTTCCGGGGAAGCAAAACATGACTTCTCCACCAGCACGGAGTCCAAGTGGCCCCTCGGTCCCTCTGCGTGTCCTGGGACGTGCTTGTCCCCTTCCTAGCGGGGCGCCACCCCGTGTCTTCCTTCAGGGCAGGTGAGAGGAATCTCTCCGAGGCGTTGTTTTCATCCCAGTGTGTCTCTGTGTGCCTGAGCAACTTGCCTTAGCTTAGGAGCCAGGCTTCTCTCTGCACTGGGGTGTGCGGGGAGACACAACCCCCTGCGGACCCCTAGCGGGGGGTCTGCCGCGTCCGCGGAGGTGCTCTATCCGGAGCTGAACTGCGAGCTCCGCGAGGCTCCTGGCAGCAGGGAACCCTCTTCCTCGCCGTCTGGTGTCCGCTCTTGCCTCTGAAATCACATTTTAACACTGGTGGGCAGTACGCTTCCTACAGAGACGTAACGCACTTACCACACTGCATGGAACACCCTCAGTAGATAGATGTTTGCCGGTTATCACTGGTCTTCATCATGTCATCTAAATGTCAAACCATCTGTCCTTTGCCACCAACATGCTTGTTAAAGGGTCCAAGCTGCTTAACATTTTTTTTTTTTTTTGGTTATACAAAGCTGCATTACTTTTCAGCCAAGCTGCCCTGTTCTCACCGTCTGTGCACACGTGACAGGCAAGTGATGTCTAATGCGCATCACGTTTTCCTCTTTGTGGGTAAGGGAGAGTGTGACAGAAGGTGACTTCTGTTACCTCTTGTGTCTGCGCTTGGTGGGAAAACCTTCCTGTGGCGAAATCAAGGCCCTGACCCCTAGACCAGGGTTCTCGATTAAAGACTGAACTGGTCGTTTATCTGGTGGGAACGAAGGGTCACTGACGTGGGAAAGCGTGAAATGACGCTGTTGTCCTCGCTGAGTGTCGGGATAGCGTCTGCGTCACAGGGGGTGCACGGCAGGGGGTGCACGGCAGGGGGTGCACGGCAGGGGGTGCACGGCAGGGCGGCAGAGCGGGCTCCCGTCTGCCCAGGCCAGCGGAGGGTGACGAGGCTGCCACGACACAGATGTGAACTCCCCACCCACAGCCCGGATAAAACCGGATTTCTCAGGCATCAACGCCGTGCTATGCACACTGCGCGGAGGTCAGCTTATTCCGTGATTGTGGATGTTTGGGAGTGCGCTGTCCATGACACTTAATCAGTTTGATTATGTGGAGATAATTATCCTTATTAGGATGAAAACAAGTAGGTCTTAAAATTACTCCGGGATCGAGGCTATTCTTGGTAACAGGAGGAAGCAGATTTCTCTTCTGGGGAACAGGAGGAACCTATTTCCAAAATAACAGCAACAGCTGGGCAGGCAGGTTCTTCAAGTCCCAGATGGGCTGATCCCTTTTCTTCTTAAAAGGTGCAGTTTCCATTTGAAATTGTTTTTCTGTGTTTTGTCCAACAAGGGTCCTTTACTTTCCATGTAAAGCCGATAGTCTTCTCACACATAGTTCACTGCTGGGGGCTGACGGCCGCCACACATGAGCTCCTGTCACAGGTAGGAGCAGGTTTTCTAGCTCAGCCTGGCTGACAGCAAACGGCTATTCGATCCTGGAGTTCAGCACTTTGCCCTGTGAACAAGAGATGAAGGCCCGGCCTGTGGGGTTACATACTGAGGTTGGAGCCATTGTTTTGGCTTTTGAAGATCTGTTTTTTATTCTGTAAGTTTCCCTGTAGGACAGTCAGGTCTTCTAGAGAGAAGTCTCAAGCTCGTGTGGTGGAAACTCTAAACAAGGCATCAAACTGCACCTTCTCCCTGCGCAGATTCCCCACGTGGTTTGCCCTGGCACCCCAATCGCACCCCAGTTGGCGACTCACAGTGGCCCCCTGCTCTGTCCTGGCCTCCTGGGCCTGGTGCGGCTGCAAGGGCACCTGCCGCTGTGCTGTGGTCCCACGGGCCCTGCCGCCCGGCTCCCCCTCCTGAGCTGTCCTCCCCGGGCTCCCTGTGGCTCTGTCCTCGTCCTTCTGGACTGGGCTGCTGTCATCTGCACACGCCCGCCCCAGGGCAGCCGGGTCACAGCACGTTCCGCAGGCGTGGACCCTGGCCTGGGCCTTGCGTGTCACCTGAGAGGTGGTGACTGGGTAGTGGGGTACTTCCACCACCCAGAAACAGGCGGATTAGTGACACTAAGCCGTTTTTCTTCTCCTACTGTAATGCCATTTGGCTCCTGTGTAGAGTGATGCTGCTGGACTGTGACCACGTGGCTTTGCCATGTCGAGGGCCTGTAGCATCCGTCACAAGTGGGGTCTCTGTGTGGGAGGGGGACTCCGGCCTGAAGGGCACTATGCTGGGTTTGCCCCCGTCCTCAGCTCCGTCTGCCCAGGGAAAGGCCGAGGGCCAGCAAAGCCTTGCCCTCTTCTCTCCCTGGGGTGCCGGCTGCACCCCTCAAGGCCAGCAAGACGTGGCCAGGGGGAAGATGGGGCAAAGACAAAGGCAGAGGCAGATCCTGCCCTGGGGAGGTAGCGGCGTGGGCGGGAGATGCCCAGAGAGCCGGCGCAGGAGCTGACGGTGGGACTGGCGTTTGCAGGGAAGTCAAAGTGAGTTATTTTTGCTGCTTGGATTTTATGGCTTCTTATAACTTGTACAGATCAGATGATTGTATCTTTCATTCTTAAGTACAATTTTCGGCTATGCTTATTCTCAGGTGCGATTTTAGTTGAATAAACAGGCTCCTTCGCTTACCTCTGGGCCTTCGCTTCATTTCGTCTTTGCTGACGGGGCGTTACTTGCCCTCGGTGTCGGCTTCTGCAGCGCAGTCAGGTGGTACCTGCGGGCGTGGCCTAGCGGTGGCCCAGGCAGGGCACGAGAAGAAAGCCCTGCGGTGAGCTGCTCGGGACTCTGACTCCCCGCCTGACACTCCGTCCTCCGTCAGTGCTGGTGGGGACCACGGCCTTTCTGTGGCCGTCACAGTGCGAGCGCAGCCCCCGAGGGATGCGGAAGGCGGAGCGCGGAGCGTCCCAGCCCTCCCGGCCAACCTGAGGACGGCCTCCCCTCCCGCCGCGTCCCCAGCCAGAGCCTGGTGCATCTGGCACGGGGGTGTGGAGAGACATTCATCTTGGTCAAACAGCCTCTGTCCGAGTGTCCTGGCAGCTCTCGGGCCCAGCGGCCCCCGCTGACAAGCCAGGCCTCACCCACAGCCGCGGTGTGAACCCGACTCACATCTGCGTGACGGACAGCCCTTTCCTTAGGGCCGTGCATGGCAGGCATGTTAAAATCTTTGACTAAATAGAAACCCCAAAGGCAGCCTCTGGATTTTTCAAGCAGTATTTTAGCTCGAAATTTTTTCAGAATTAATTATGATTTTCTGAGGCAGCATAAAATGATCCTTACCTCGCCCTCAACATGGCTTAAGATATTTTCCAAAAGGTAATTAGAGCCCGCACCGCACACTCGTGCCAGATACTGCTCGATGCTTAAGGACTCGGCGTTTACCTTTCCTCGGGCAGAGGCAGCGGCGAGGCGCTCTCTCCTAAAACAGGAAGAGAAGAGGCGTCAATATTCCGCCCATTAAAAATGCCAGCAACAGAGCAAATGCTGGATTCACAGACGCAGGTCTGCACCCTTAGCTGAGCCGGGACCCGGTTGTCCCGCTGCAGACGCGCAGCCCCCGGTCCTGGGAGCGCGGCGGCCCCGTGAGCTCTGCTCTTGTTCTGTGCCCACGGCAGGCCGGTTTCCAACAACACTCGTGGTCTGTCTCCGCCGAGGCGGGCGAGGCCAAGGCAGTTGGGAGGTTGGGATGAATGTGCCGTGTGCACAGAGTGGATGTTTAAAACAGCCCTTTGCTTTTCAGAGCTGTGTGGAGGCGTCACGCCTGCAGAGCACTGCTTGTGACGCGGTGTGACAATCTCAGGTCTGCGCCTCTGCATGTGCCAGGGACGGTTCGGAAGTCAACACTCGCAAGAGTGACCTGAGCCTGCGTCATTTTGTTTGGGGTCACTAGGCTTGACGACTTTAATTGTGAAATTAAATCTAGATGAAAAAGCTTACTAACCCTTTAGAAGAAAATTGCAATTTTTAGAAAGCATAACAAAGAAATGGACCACTAAATAAGTCTTACTGAGGGAGATGGCTGGGAATGAAAGTCAGTTATGAGAATCACACACGTCATTTCCACCCTGAGGGCCTCGTAAGACAGAAACAGCAGGACGGCATGGGAACACGTGATACTCAGGTGACAGCATCTGTAGGAACGTCCTGAAACGCTGGCCCCCCTCACAGATGTGTCACAGGAGGTGACGAGGAGCTGGGAGCAGGCCTGGCAGACACAGGGTACAGTTGCTAAGCGAGCCTTTACGTAGCCCTTCCTGTTTCTCAGAGAAAGTTAACAGGATGCGAACACAGGGGCATACAAAAGGGAAAATGGAAAAGTAATAATTGTGCTATGCTTGGCAGAATTCTGAGAGTTTTATTGGAATATTTAGTCCAGTTGATATTTTGTCTCCATTTTTAAGAGCGAGGAGAAATTGGAGAAGGCGTGGGGGAAGTTGTGGGAATTGGTCATTCACAATGGAATAAGAACAAATGAAGTTAAGCAGACAAAGCGTTTCCATTGTCCTTCACACGCAGAGGAAAGAAGAATAAATGTCAACTGAGAAGTTTAAATGACTTACGGGAAGGTGTGGGGCACCTTTTCCGCTCGTCGACACTGCAGCATTGGGATGAAAGTCACCGGTGTGTGCGGCTGTCTCCCGCCTGCTGTGGCCGTGAACGAGGGACATGTCCCCAGACCCTGGGCTGTGCCACCAGGGCGAGCGCGGAGATCTCAGTTGGTGACAATCTCACAACTTAGAGCAAAGCAGTGCAGAAGAGACAGGACGCTGGCGATCGTTTCTTTCCTGTCCCTTCAAGATTTCCTGCTCTGATGAATCAGAGGTATTTTCGATCTTGTCCTCCGACCTTGAGACGTGTCTCTCAGCCTGTGGGATGGTCACAGGGGCTCGTTCCTGATCCAGGGAGACTGGTCCATTCCGCGTCCTGAACGGCCCCCGGCCGTCCTTAATTCCCACTCGGCCCTGTGACTCAGGATGTGTGGAGGTGCTGCTCCTGCTTCGGTACTTGGGACACAGGTTGTCACCTGGGAGATGCCCTGTGATGGATCACCAAGTTCGTGGGGTCTGCCAGTGGCAAAATAGTCTGAGATTTGCGCACAATTAATCTACTCATGTATTTCCCACCCAAGAAGGTGGGCGGGTTCTAGACACTAGCCTGAGTGGCTGCGGCACTTACTCTGTGAAGGTGCCAGCCCTGGGGGTGTCCGGAAGGGACCCGCACTCAGTTCAATGCTCTGCTGTCACCACCGTGAACTTGCTGATTTCAGAACATGGGCCCTGGATGCTCAGTTTTGCACCATACAGACTAGCTGGTCCTGATTAGCAGAGCACACGTCTTGCGACTCACTCGGTGGCCTTTGATTGCAAACAACCAGTAACCAGCGTGGAGCATTTAGAGAAGAGCGGACAACACGGAGGATTATACTGTGCCAGGGACGAGAGACACAGGGCGCTCAGGACGCCGAGTGGACCAGCGGGATTAGGAGCACGCCCCTCCCACTGCAGCGAACGCGGGTTCTCAACCCAGAGGCCCGAGAGCGTTGCGTGGCGGACACAGCCATGGCAGGAACGCTGGCATGACCCGCAGCTGTGACTGGACAAACACCAATAAACTAGAACCAGTGAGATGAAATCACATTGCAGATGGTTAAAGAATGTTTAGCTTTTTAAAAATGTTTTAAAATTTCTAAAATTCAGAGGCTCTAATTTGATTTCTTGGTTCTCAACGTAATAGTACAATAAATGTCTTCATCTCAAAATATCCAGCAATTTGCCAAAATATCAGAGAACCAAGCGTTTGGTGACCTATGACCTGACCCAAATGGCCGTCAGCAGGGACCGGAGTGTCTGGGTTGTGGGCGATACCAGTGACACCCATATCACAGAAGAAATGCGACTTGAGTTGGTTTATCGTTTCCTTTAAAGCCAAACTTTTGAACCTAAAGTGCCATTGATTAAGAAACTCCCCAAGACGGCAGGGAGCATTACTGATGACATCAGTGTCATGAAATCTGGTCAGTTTGGCCTTGGTTACTTTGCAAGTTATGATTACGTGGAAGAGAGATGGAAGAAAGTTTAGATTTATATGAATCACGATAAAAGCATCTGCCAACAAATTAATAGTGTAAGCAATATTCCAGTGACAGTTTCAATAGCTCAAGAGAATAAACTGTTCTCCAACACCATCAAATATGTTAAATTAATCGCTAAATAATTGTTGTTCTATTGCACATAATTCCTCTCTCTTTATCGAAGCAGTTTGTCTGAAATAATTCAGCCCTCTAAGAACCTTCCAAACACAGCGAGCACTTGAAAACAGCAAGTTTGCTTTTATGGGCTCACAACTCATTTTTATTGATGTAGACATTCCTCAGTCTCTTCTGGATTTACTGGGACTCTATGTAACCAGACGAAACCCTCCTGCAACGGGAGGCTCGTTAGTGACAGACCAGCGTGGCCGTGCAGAAGGGCCTTCTCTCTCCGGTGGTCCAGGCAGGGGAGGCTGCGCCTGGGTCCCCTCAGCCCTGTGTCCCTGTGCGATGAGCGTCTGCCACAGTTATCAATGCAAGGTTTGCCGTTTCGATTTTACATTTTCTGCGTCCTTTGATCCCTTTACTGTGAACACAGCCGGTCTGGCTTTGCTGCCGTGCAGTGAGCGAGCTCATGGCTAGGATAGGAGCTGCCTTGCTAAGGAAACTAGAAACCTGCTGACAGCTACTCGGCAACTGGAGAATTGCTGAACCCGCCCTCGGGCAGCGCTCGGGCAGAGGGAACGCAGGAGTCCCGTTACGTTAAAAAGGGCAGTTCCTCATGCTGGTTAGAGGAAACCCAATCTCAACCCCTGAGGAATTAATTCTTTTCACTTTTCGGCTGCACTGGCCTACGGTGGGTGCAGCACAGACACGCCACGCTCCTGCCACGGACTCGTGCCGACCCCTCATCTCCGTGGCCTGCGTGGGGACAGAGGCCGGGCCACCGCGGCCTGGGGGCGAGGGACGAGTCAGGACAGCCTGGATTCTCACCGTGGCCTCTGCCTTTTTCTCCTGGGGAATAAGTGGCCGTGTGTGCGAGGTTCCTGCAGGCACAGCCAGACGACTTGAGGTTGTCCTGAAAAGTGTGGGACATGGCTGCATTTTTACATCAGAGCAGACACAGTTAGTGGGAAAACTCGACCGTGACATTCTCACAAACATGCCTGTGGCCGCTTGGGTTTGTCTCTGTTGTCTACAACATGCTGCTACAATCTGCTTGACATAATTTGGGGCCATAAAAGGCCCGGTCCCTGCTCTCTAATTAGGGCTGTAGGTCAATTGCTCTACAAGCAAACGCTGTCATTTGCTGGCGCACATGTAGTTAGCGGACGTGAATAGCAACTTAACTTGTGCTGTCCCCGGAGCCGGGTTGTCGTTGGCCTGTTTATCTTGGCGCCTTCACCAGGGAGTTGCGTCACTCAGAACCCACTGATCTTGACTGGGATTTTAGGGTGTGGCTGAAGGGTGTGCTTGGCTACACCTGCTTAAAACGTTTTTAGGCTGAAGATGCGGTTATGGACACTCAGGACGGTGGTCGCCCGTGCTCTGTGTGCCAGTGGACCTGCCGAGCCGTGGCCTGCCAAGACGTGGCCTGCTGAGCCGTGGCCTGCTGAGCCGTGGCCTGCCAAGACGTGGCCTGCCGTGCTGTGGCCTGCCAAGACGTGGCCTGCCGAGCTGTGGCCTGCCTCGCCGCCCCCAGAAGGAGGAATGTTCTTCCCTCTGGAGTGTTTGCTTGGGCGTCTCAGTTCATGTGACTGTCAAGGCAAATGGCTCTTCATTTAGCCAACTTCAGAGACGAGAGTTACCCCAGGTCCCCATAGCCTGGGAGGAGCTAGATATTTGCCCAAACCCAGCCTAAGAGAAACATGTATAGAAAATTCACATGGGAGATACATGCTCAGTTCCTTGTCTGCTAGCATGTTGGCTTTGGATTAGCAGGGAGCTGGAGACACGTGTATTACAGCCATGTGTGTGTCTCTACGTATGTGTCTATGGGGCGTGTGGAGATATATATATGGGGGGTGTGTGTATATCTCTCCTCCAGTGGGACCGATGTCCCTGGCTTCACAGCTATGCCCAGGCCTGCAACGGGAGCAGCTTATTACACAGCTGCCCTTTGAAAACCGCGTGCTGTGTGCCAAGACGCGGGTGAGAGGCAACGGTACACGGCCTGCACACTGCGGGCACAGGGGAGGTCTCTCTCTGGCTTCAGGATGAAGATGTGGTGTTTCATCTCCTTGATGTGCAATGACTTCTGCAGTTTTTGTTTATCAGCTCTCATTCTCCCGTTGGCTGCTGAAGTCAAATTTGTGGCTCCATCTATACCAAATATGCATTTTGTATATTAACCTAATTCTTACGTTCTACCAACATTCTCTCCTCTCATTTTTCTCTATGCTAACTTCCTTACATTTATTTTAAATTTAATTTTATTGTGCAATAGTGCATGCACTTTGGAACATGTGTAACATCTTCCCGGATTAGGTAAGTAAATGCACAAGTACACAAATCCTTAGAGATGCAGAGCCGCCCGCTCTACCC
>CM052441.1:826765-858188 GCA_028533085.1 Varecia variegata | reverse complement strand
CCTTCCTCCTCTTCTCCACTCCCTGGGCTTCTCCGCCTTCCTCCTCTTCTCCTCCTCTTCTCGCAGGTGAGAGATGGAGGAGTCCCCCACAATTGCTCTAAGAAGTTCCCTTCACTGAAATCACATCATTTCTTACTCTGATAGAACCTGGTTCTGCACAGTGACGAACAGTGTCAGGACAAATGCTCATAAAAAGAACAATTCAGAAGCAGCTGGTGACACACATTTTTATATATGATAGTCTACTCGAACCTTGTAATTTTCTCCAGATGATTCGTGCAATGGGAGGTTGAGGACACAGCTGGTGACTGAGGCGGACGTTTGGAATCTCCTCAGGGCTGAGCAGAAGCCGCTTGTCCCACTGGAGCTTCCCCTAGAGGACTGGGGTGCTCTCACCCCGTCTTCCATCTGATTAAAGGTTGTGGTGGAACCGCCCGGGGTACTTTTGTCTTACATTTTGCTGAGAAGGATGGACTTTCCACCCCAGCTTGATCTCTGAGCTGTCGTACTGCAGACCCAGCAGGCCTGCCTGTTCTGGGCCGAAGGCCACAAGATCCCTTGTTCCCAGCCTGCCTCAGCGTTTGGTCTGCCATGAGGTCGACCTCCAGAAAGGCCACCCTGGCATGCGCTCCAGCACCGCTGTCATCTCAGCGCAGGCCGAGCTGGGAGGTGTCAGCACCGAGCTGCCTCAGTGCCAAGTGCCTGACCTGCTCACCCGTCCCTTTGTTCCCTGCCAGAGGACAGGGTCTTCGCAATGACACGCGGCACAGCCAACTCCACGAGGGAAAGGAAGGGGAGAAGGGGCAAGGACATGTGCCCCAGAGGCCACCGTGGTGGGACGTGGTGCTCAGAAGCAGTGAGGGATGAGGCCAGCGCCCGCCCACACACACCTGCGCCTGGCTCCCTGCGGCTCCCACCTATCAGCGCCCACTGGCCTGCCCAGTGTCCCAGCGACACCCGGAGCCCCTTCCCAGCTCCCTTTCCGGCTGGTGACAGTTTCGATTTAAATTATCAGTAAGAGCAAAATGTGTCCCTCTGCCACACACGTGGTGCGGGAATCCGGTCACGGGTTTGGTGATATCACAGGTGTGATGTCAGCATTTTAACCGAGAAGGGGTCACCTGGTCAGCTCCTCGTCCTCTCCAAGTTCTCCCTGCGGAGAAGACACCTGTCCGCCCTCAGCTGCCACCGCAGGTGCTATTAGTGACAGTCTGCACAGGAATCCGGCACTTTCTTCCTGCCACAGGCTCCTTGGAGTAAACTCAAGCATCAGGATGCAGGGAAAGAGCAAAGGCATCCAGAAAGTTGTGTGTGTTTGTTACAAACTGTGCATCTTAACCCAAGAACTGTAGGTTCCTGTCTCTCTCCTTCGCCAGTCCCAGAGCTGTGCCAGCACAGGTGTAGCCTGGGAATGGTGGTTTGCAGGTTGCTTTTGACGTCCCTGTGACCCCACGCCGAGTGGCGCCCTGGCGAGCTGATGTTTCCTGAGAGGCAGAGCAGCCGCGGGGCACAGACCTCAGCCCGTCAACCACCTTCTCTCGCCACTCACCGACATTGCACCCAAGGCAACTCGGGTTCCAAATTCTGAAGACAGTCCTCCTTCTTTCTGTTTTTTTTTTTTTTTTTTTTTTTTTAATCATTATTATTTTTATTTCCCAGGCTCTAACCAGAAAGGTAGGTCATTGCTTGTACTCTGCCGAGGCTGTGGGCTGCAGCTGGGAGCCCGACTGCCAGCCCTGTCCTGCCTGTCGGTGCCTCAGAAGTTTGCCCACCTCTGCGGCAGGGCTCTCAGGACGTGCTCTGTGGTGGTAACAGCCGGAGTGCCGAGGGCCTGCCCGTGCCAGGGTCTCAGCACCCGACACGAGAGGATGGCATTGTTGTCACCCTTTGTGAATTATGTGTTGGGTCCATTGACATGAAGTGCCCAGGGTCACGGGTGGGCTCGGGGCTCTTCCCCACACCAACGCTGCCACTGGCAGGCCCGGGCACAGGCCCACCCCTGCGAGCATCCCACCATAGGAGGAAGGCCAGGCTCTTGCAGGAGCCTCACGTGGAGGGGACGGCATTGCAGGTCGCAGCCTGGCCCTGGGGGCCTCCTGGGCGTGTGAGCCGGGGCCACTGGGATGGCGGCTGCCGCAAGAGCCAGGAGGACCAGGGCGCAGGGCACGGGCTGCAGGGGACAGGACAGCGCTGGCCACGCCGAGCCCCGGCAAGGCTGTCCCCAGCCCCCACCGCCCAGCCCAGGCCCTGGGAGCGGTCGATGCTCCGCGGACGGCATTCCTGCGCTGATTAAAGGAAACGTTCTTCTGTGACTCAGACCGCACCACACACGCCAGGTCGCCCCACGCGCCACACAGGCAGCCAGGGGCCGCGACGCCAGGGCTCAGACCACCCCGGTTCGGCCGCTCCTGCGCCTCTGTGGGGAGCACCAGGCCCTTTCAGAGAACAGGGAGCACTTACAGGAAAGCTGACTCCCTGCCCGTCCGCAATTGCCCTTTGGGAGCCCCGGATGATTTAAGTGGGAAAAGGCAAACACACCCAGTCTGATCAGCTCTCTTTCTCCCTCTTCCTTAATATTTTCCCTTCTGTCCCCAGTCAGGGAAGGCGACTGTGCACTGTCACTGCCACGTGGAGCCTCCCAGGCACCTGGTGCCCGGGTGGGGCTAGGGCGGGGACCTGAGCCCGGACTCTGCCAAGAGCAGAGAGAAAAGTGTCGGAAACTGATGGGTGCTTGACCCAGAAGCCAGACGCTGTCTCCTCTCTGTGCACAAGGACAGTGCATGCCTCTGTCACCTGGCAGCACTGGCGTGTCAGAGGTCACTCGAACTCGGTGAGAGTAAACAGCAGGAGACGCTGGTCCCTGTCTTGCGCAGACGCCAGGTCCTTGTCCACGGAGGCCGGGGCCACATGGGTGGCCTGTGAGTCCGGAAGGTCTGCTCTTGCCAGAGCTCTAGGAGGGGGACGCGGGTGCAGCAGGGGCCGTGCTCAGCAGGGCTGGGAGGTCTGTGGTCGGCAGGCGGGCAGTGGCCAGGGTGCGAGGGCAGCGCAGTTTGGGCGCCACCTGCTGAGAAGGAAGAGCCGCAGGTCTGGGGACCACAGGAGGACGGGGCTCGGGGAAGGAGCTCCCTGGGCAGGGGATGGTCCGATGTCCTCACGCCAGTCGGGCGAGGGTGAGTGAGGGCAGAGGAGGGAGGGGCAGCGCTGAGGAGCTGGAACTGAGATTGGGTAGGAGAAGTGTTTACTGGATGACACAAATCTGAATGTCATCGTGCACTGATGTTCCTCTGTTTAAAAGTGAGGACAAGCCCGGCTCCTTCTAATTTTCTCCCCCGCCTCCTCTCTCTCCCCACCCTGAAATGGTCGCTGCGGAGGGTGGGGAGGGAGGGGTTCCTACATCCTGGTCTTCTGGGAAGGGTGACGCAGTGGCACCCCGGGGCAGAGCTGGCCACTCTATCCCCGCACCCCGCTGT
The DNA here is from genome assembly GCA_028533085.1 of Varecia variegata. Taxonomy (NCBI): domain Eukaryota; kingdom Metazoa; phylum Chordata; class Mammalia; order Primates; family Lemuridae; genus Varecia; species Varecia variegata. Next base: position 854,718 of record CM052441.1, on the reverse strand, counting down.
GTCCACTTCAGGGCGGTCTGCCCCCAAGAACTGTGATTACTGATGGAGCCTGTGATCTACGGTCACTCGGGTCACCACCGCGTCTGCCCCTCGTCTGCCTGGGAGCCCTGCCCAGCCCAGCACGCGTGTGGGCACCTGAGGCACAGCACAGCTCCCTGTGAACCCCCGTCACGGCCTAGGGGCCAGAGCTCTGGGGTCACAGCCCAGAGTCACAGCCAGGGGGTCACAGCTCTGGGGTCACAGCCTGTAGCAGAACTCCTGAGGGAGGCCGGTCAGCACATATTTCCCCCCTTCCTCATCGGAATCCCTGGGAAGTCTCAACAATTTGCTTTTTAACAAACTCCTGGGACTCCAGGCATCCGAGATTTTGAGCGTCTCTGCCTAAAAAATTCGGAGCTAATTGTGAATGCTGGTGTTTAACCTGGTGCCCCATGTTGCCCTTTTGCGAGTGCGGCTCCAGCTGCTGCACCTGGGCTCCGCGATTGGAAAGGCAGAGAGTCCCCGGAGAGACGGGCGGGGAGGGCACGGCCCACACACGGGCAGGCGAGTGCCACACAGAGTCGTGCAATCACTAGTCAGTCTCGGGTGGATCTGAAGTACAAGACTGCAGAGTATCTGGAAATAACCTCTAGAGTTGGTCAGATTTAAAGAGATCATTTTACTATTATTTCAACAAGTTACTAAAAGACAAACGAAGTCTCTGTCCCCCACAGACGTTAAAGGTCCCCCAAAGACACAGGGTGCACCCGCTCTTCTGCTCTGAGCCCAGAAGCGGAGGGAGCAGAATGTCGCTGGAAGTGGCCTCTCCATCAGCACGAAATGCGTTTTTCTTCGGGAAACACACAGACACTCCCAGGGAGGCTGCTGGGGGAATAGAAATCCCGAACGTCTTCCTGGACCCCGGGCAAGAGTCTCACCATGTGGCTGGGCTCGCAGGGGCCAGGGGAGCGGGGATGGCAGCGTTGCCACCTGGAGCTCTGGCCTACCCGGAGTGTTCCTGCCACACTCGGTCTCCCAGAGCCAGGCTGCCTCCCCAGCCCCAGAGACGACCGTGCCTGAGGGCCAGTCGGCACTGCTGGGCACGGCCCAGAGCGTCTGCTTCCGGGTTTCGGACACCTGAGCTCAGCCTCAGGGTGGGCCCAGCCCCACAGAACCGCAGCCACCATCTTAATTCCCAACGGTGTCCTTGCTGTGGAAGCCTGGGCTGCACCTCTGCTTCCTGAGGGATCCTGTGTTTAATGCAGGTGGTGAACTTACTGTACTTATTTTACACAAAGTTCTAGAGATGAGCAAGAGGAGAGATTCCGTGGTTTCTATTTTGTGGATTTAAAGAGCAGACAGACAAGCTCACATTTCCCAGTGTCTCAGGTCACGGTCCCAACGTTCTTAGCTGGCCCCCGCTGAGTCAGCATGGCCGGCACAGTGTCCTAAGGATGCTCGGAGAATGCGTGAGCGTGAAATCTGCACGGTACAACTTGGAATAAATGTCAAACAGTGTGGAACACTTGTCTTAACTTTCAGTCTTAGCTCAGAGGAGAAACGGTCACCTAGTGACCAGGTTCCCACCTGCACCGGTCCCCAGGGCGTCTGGGAGGAAGTGGACTCTGTTCCGTCCACGCCAGGGGTCTGCGGTGGGCAGAGGGCTGAGATGCCAACCCGGTCAAAAAGGCCTTGAATTAATAGACATTTATTTCTTTAATTCAATAAATACTTGTAGTTATTTATTCGAGAAATCCTTTGATGGAGACATTACATGACACATCACAAATAGTGACGTTATAAAAGGATTTATTCGCTATCTGGTATGCTCTTAGAACACATTTTATTCAACCCAGTGAGAAAACGAATTCACACACTCTTTTGTGCACGTTTAAAATAAACAACGAATGCGCGTGAGCAGACGGCCCACCTACAGCGTTTGACAGCGATCGCGGCGCGGAGGCTGCTCTGGCCTGGGGACCCGGCGGATCCTGCGCAGGGACGAGGACGAGGCTGGGGACGCGGCGGATCCTGCGCAGGGACGAGGACGAGGCGCTTCGCCCCGCTCCAGCGGCTCCTCCTGCGCGGGTTTCCCAGGGCTGCCGAGACACACACGTGAACTGGCTGGTTTGAAGCAACAGACACTTGTCCGCTCCCAGCTCTGGAGGCCGGAGTCTGCAGTCAAGGTGAGGCAGGGCCGCGGCCTCGGAAGCCTGAGGGGTCGGGGGTTCCTCCGCCTCCCCCAGCGGCCGGCAGCCCCCGGGCTCCAGGGCTCGCGGCAGCCCCCTGCAGTCCCTGCCTCCGTCCGCGCACCGTGGTCTCCGCGGCGTGTCCCTCTGTGCCTTCCCTGCTTCTAAGGACCCCGCCGTGGACTGGATTAGGGCCGCCGGAACCAAGTGCGGCTCCTCTCCCTGTGACCCGCCGCGAAGGCCCTGCTGGCATTTCCACGGCGGTTCGCACGCGCGGCCCGCAGGTGGGGTGGTGCGGGGCTTCTAGTGTCTTCTGGGAGATGCGATTCACGCACCACGTGTCCCCTGGGCTGTCCTCCTGCCGGGCCCTCCGCCAGCGCGGGGCGTGAGATGGCGAAGGACAAGGAAGGGGCTTCCCCGAACGCTGGGAAACCGCTCGGTCCCCTGAGGGGGCGGCCCAGGGGACAGGGCCGGAATGGAGGAGGAACCGCCGCTGGGGCTGCAAGTGGCCTTCGGAGGAGACGCGAGGACCCTGGGCCCTGTGGGCGCCTTCAGCACCCCTCCACGTCCCTCTCAGACGCTGGCGACGGCTGCACCTCCAGCCCCCCAGGGCGGGCGGTAAATTTGGCTGGGACCCCCAGTTCCAGAGACTACGCGAGACCAGAGCCCTCCCTGATGGCAGCGGCTTTACAGCCCCTCTTCCTGCCGCCGCAGCAGGGTCTCCGCACCCTTCCCCAGTGCGCAGCCCAGGCAGGCCACGCGCAAAGCCCCCGCTCTATCGCCTGCACCCCCACGGCAGGTCTCACCAACCCGCCGGCGCCAGGGAACTATCTCAAGGCCTGAGCGGTGTCGGGAGGCGGCTGCGTCCGGAGCTGCGCAGCTCCTGCCTTTCCCAGGCACCCTTGGCTGTGCACACCAGACCCGCCCCGAGCCTCGTTCGCTACCAAAGCGGGGACCCCCCAAAAGCAACTCTTGTCCTCAGAGAAATCTGGGGACCTCACCGCCGTCTGCTGAGAGAGCAAAGATTCTGTACCGCGTTGCACACGGAAATGCAAAGACCCGCGTGTGGGAAGATGACTCAGTGTGCGTGTTCTCCCGCGGAACACGCAGTCTGCCTAGTCTAAGCGCGCAGACCCCCCAGGGAGGAGCGGGGGAACCGCCGCACGTAGGAGAGAACACAGAGTGGGTGCGGAGAGAGTGAGGAGGGCGAACTTCAAGTAGGTAAAAAGCTCAGTGAAAACTGTTTAAATATTTACAGTTCCAGAGCATTCCTGATGAACTGTTTGTTTATTATTCCAATAAAACCGTATTTCTCTAAACCACAAAATATTTTCCAGTTCAACCTACATTCCATAGAAGACCAAAAGCACAACTGATGTGCTGGAATGAAGATGAGTCAGTTTTTGAAACAAATAAAAAAAATTTTAATTAATTTTTCCATCTTTTGGACTTGGATGAGCAGGAATAAAACAATCAATGAGTTGTATGAGCATATTCTTTGAAAACTCGAAGTCTACAATAGGTGGATGATTTCAAGTTTTGACAAGTTACCAAGACCAAAGTCAGCCCCTCTGAGATCGGGGACACAAATTTCAGACTGAGCAAGTCCTGGGACCCACAGGGCCAGCAGGAACCTCACACCCAGCCCGAGAGATGGGTTGCTGCCTGAGCTGAAGGGCTCTCACGGTCCGGCCCGCTGTCAGCATTCGCCAGCTCTGTTCTGCAGTTAAACCACCCTTCCGTAAATCGTTCTAAATTTTTCTTTCACGTTGGACTCCCAGATTCCCAGTGCCATACCAGTGTCTCCACCGATATAAGAGATAACAGCACAACCCACGCAAACTGTGAGCACAGCCAGCGAAACCCCAGGGCCGCGGGGCCAGGCGCAGCAACAGCCGGGGCGGGGCCCCCACCTGCCCTGCGGTGGAGGTGCCGTGGGCTGCAGGGTGGTATTTGTCACCCTGAAGAAGGACTGTGCGATTTTGTCACACTTTGAAAGGAGAGGGGAAAAGTCAAGATTGCAGAGCCAATAATGTTCTGATCCCAGTTCTAGTCAAAGTCACCGGTAGCAGCAAATGTAGGTCCTCGTGGTGACGTTTGAAAGCATCAGTAGTCCTGTCATAGATCAGTGAACGCAGTCAGTGTTTCGATTCTCTGATTAGAATTTCAGTAGCTGCATGGCACCTTCATAAATGGAAAAAAAGATTCTACCAGGAACGTTATAATCATCTTTTTAGCTATAAATATTTTTGTAGAAACCACGACCATGACTCACAGGGCTTTCTCTAGGAGTTCTAAGTTCTGAAGATTATTCCATATTCCAGGACTGTAGGAAGAGCAGGTTTGGGGTTTTAAATTTCTGACTCACATTATAAAAGTGTGCATATTTAGTCTGCTTTCTTCCTCACATGATACAATGAAAATAATAATTATAATGCTCGTATTTTGATAACTGGAAAAAACATTAGGGTACAAGAGATGGTAGATATTAATAATAATGGTTCCTAAAGTTTGAGATTTCACAGACTCATAATTTTCTAATTTGAAGAACAACACATGGTTGCCAATTTTATGTATTTGTTGACTTGCAAACATTATAAAGGAATTTACCCCAATCTTTCGTAGGGAAAAAAAAGCCAGAACGGAGCCAGGCTGCCGACTGCCTGGACGAGAACTTGCACGTCGAGTAAACTCAGCATTTCTCAGTTGCCACAGCCCAGCCCACCGCCCTTCGCTTGCGCAGGTCGTGCCTTTGAGTTTGGGGTGAGACTGTGGGCCCTGGGTCTGCCATTTGCTAACTGATAGGAGCTGGGGCTCCTTGCTGGATGTCACCAGTGTCATTGTGGCTGGAAAATTAGCTGAAGAAACGTAGGTGAGCGTCGCCCCACAGAGCAGGGTCAGAGAGGGCAGTTTCCTTTCCTTCCAGTGCAGGACCCGGGACACCTGCCCCGTCTAGAACAGCGCAGGACCCGGGACACCTGCCCCCGTCTAGAGCAGCGCAGGACCCGGGACACCTGCCCCCGTCCAGAGCAGCGCAGGACCCGGGACACCTGGCCCCCGTCCAGAGCAGCGCAGGACCCGGGACACCTGCCCCCGTCCAGAACAGCGGTCCCGGGAGACAGGCGCGTGCGCGTGACTTCCCTTCCTTTCCACTCTCTTCCTTCTCTCCCGGCCTGGTCTGCGGCAGCTCCAGCCCCAGGGTCACAGCAGCAGGGAGGACGCGGGGCGAAGCCCATGGAGGGCAGTCCCGGCGGGTCTGTGTCACCGGTGCCCGTGAGTATCTGCGGCGTGCTGGGGACTGACTCAGGGCGTCCTGTCCTTACGGCACGGTAAGCGTGTCTGTGCGCGTTTGCTGAGAATCCTTTCTGCATAAACCAGTTTTGTTAGGTTGGGTGTAGGGACTTCCCACCTGACGGTGTCCGCGGGTCCAGCTCTGCGGGAGTGAGAGGCGGACGGAGCTCTACTGCCCGCCCGTCTGCTGGGGTCCACGCGGTGCCTGGCGGGCGGAGTGTCACTTATCCAAAACACGTACGTCACATCTCCAGAAAGAAGAAAATCATAGCAGTTCAATTCCAGTGTGTACCTTTGATTTTTTTATTAAAAGCAAAAATAAGAATCTGTACTCACTTCCACTGGGGTATTTTGGTTTTAAAGGATGAGCTACAAGCTGTGTGGGTCTTTTTATACTGATGTGTCACTTATTAAATATTTTGTACCATGAACAAAAAATTGGAAGAGGTAAGAAAAATAAAGCTTTTTGCTAGGCCCAACAGTGTTCTCATTACAATTTTAAAAAAATCCGTCTGTTACTGTTTCCTTTTACATAAGACATTTAAATCAACAAATAAAGTGGAGGAAAGGGCATTTTGCTTCTCAAAAGGATGTGCAGAACATGAAGAAAAATAAAAATTAGTGGGGAAATTATCTAAATATTGGGAACCTCAAACAAATATTTGGTTTGCTTTTGAGGCAAATAAACGACGTGGCTGCTGCTTTTTTAATCCCCCGGCTCACAGCTGCGGCGAGGACCAGGGAGGGAAAACACCCGCAGGTGGCTGATCCAACACCCCCAGGGACGCTGGAGAAACGTCTGTTGTGCCTCTGAGAGCCGGGAGACTTGGAAGCTTATTTGATAATTACCGTGACATCGACTTTTTAATTGTCCATTTTATTCGATAATAATGACAGTTTGCAATCGAGATTCTCCTATTAACACCCTGGTATGAAATTAGGATAACATGTAACCAACCCGGACTGTTTGCAAATGGTGCTTGGGTTTGAACAGTCCGCTCAAGCCAGTCCCTGCTATTAACAGTCATCCTGCAACAGACAGCTTCATTTCTTCGTGGGTCACAAATTGTGACTTAGAAGGCTGGTCCCATACTCACCTGAGGTCTGCACAAATCCCCGGGTGCGTAGGATAGAGCCAGCTATGGATTACCTGGAATGAAATCGCCCCTCTCTCTGTATGGAAGGCATTTATGTAGCACATATTCGTTATGTCTTGAAAACCCTAGTTTCCAAATTCCTAAAACTTACAAAAAAGAAGAAAGCATTGTAATGATGAAATTTGACTAGAACTTTAAAGACAGATGAGAGGAGAGGTTTCAGTTGTTGACCTATTGGTGAAACGGAGTTTAATTTTATCTCCATTCACAGCAGATTCCATTTAAAATCCTGGTGTTGAGCCACAGATCTAACACCTGTTCCACTGGTACCTTCGCTGCCTAGGTCATGCTTCAGAAAGGTGTGGCTGGGCTTCTAAAATGTTCAGATCCAAAAGGAAAGAAGCAAATTATAACCAAGGTTTACTATCGCCTGAAGAAGAAAGAACAAGTTAATTTATCATCTGCAAAATACATATTGAGAAGATAAGCAAAACTATCTTTATTATCAAAATGTAGTTAACATGTGTCCTAATTACATTTACCTGAAAAGTATTCGTTTGTAGCTATGGAGAGGGTGAGAGAATTTGATTATTTTATAACCACTTTTGCTATTTTTTAAACAATATTTTAATGATAAAAATAGTAAATTTGGACATTCAAGAATATTTGTGTTTTTTATATTTTTCCTTTTAATTCTTGCTAATGAGAACATCTGAATAAGGACTTAATGATTGTCCCTTAGATGAGCAGGAGAAACTGAGAATTTCACGTTTCTTATTTTGGGGCCGGCAGGAGTGACGAGACGCCCAGGCCTGGGTGTGGCTTAATTTCACTCTGCCTGAGAGGGGGGAGCACGTCACCATCTTGGCTCAGCGATTCGCATCACACTGCTAGAAATAAACGCAGCGTTTGAAACTGTTTACCCATCAGTTGTATTGCTTTTGGAAACTGTGAAGTTTATGCCAGTTAGTTACTAAGAAAAGCTCACCTTACTTATTTTTCTCTTTTCCACAGTCTAGAACCAATGTGTGCACAGTCACCCACATTCCCAGTCCACTCGGGCAAAGTCCCAGAATATGAAACAAGAAATAAGTGACATTATTTATTCATAATGGATTTTCTAACACTGTGTAAATACATTTCAATAATTTCAGTCATGTTTTTCATTTGTACAAACTTTTAAAATTCTGGAAGTCATCGGAGCCTTATAATCATTGCCCATACTGAGTAAATCTGAACTAATTTTTTATATGTTAATATTTTAAACTTTAAAACTCTATGAATATTATGGGAAAAAACTAGTCTGATATTTTGATAGACACTGATTTATGATTTTGGTAATAATGTATTGTGAAATAAGTCAGGAGATTTATATCTTTACAGATGATGACTCACATGAATCTATGTTTTCGGCCCTCACACTCGATACTGACCCACCACACCTGTACGGCTGCTGAACTAGGATATGAGCTGAGAAAACTACAGTGAAAATCACGGAGAACGTATAGAATGCAAAAGAAAGCTGTTCTTTGTGAATTTGGAACCAATAATAAGGTGTTAACAATCCTTTGCTTTGTTACATCTCTTTAAGTCATAATTACTTTCTGTTTTAAATCTCATTGGAAATATTTCTTTTAAATTAGAGAAAGTCAAAAGAGAAGCAGATCAGACCACTAAGTGGTTAGGACAATCTGGGCACCAGGGCTGGGGGGGTGGAGGTGATGGCCCAGAGTGAGCACAGGTGTGTGAGCATCTCAGGGCTGGGGGACGGAATTAGTCACCCAGAGTGAGCACAGCTGTGTGATCTCGGGGCTGGAGGGATGGAGCTGATGGCCCAGAGTGAACACAGGTGTGTGGGCATTGGGTGGGGCATGGAGGGCTGGTCCCAGAGTGAGCACAGGTGTGTCAGCATCTCAGAGCTGGGGGATATAGGTAATGGCCCAGAGAGAGCACTGGTTTGTTGGTATCTCAGGGCTGGAGAATGGAGGTCCTGGACCAGAGTGAGCACAGTTGTGTGGGCATCTCAGGGCTGGGCGGGGCTCTGCGACTCGAGGCCGCCCACAGGGTCTCTGGGAGAAGCTCAGGTACTGAGAGGAGAGGTTGCAGGCGTCCCTGGCAAGTGCTCAGGGAGGGTGGCTGATGCGGTTGGTGCCTCACTTGTCCTGGACACCTGCTTCTCCTTCTGGGCTTCTTACTCGTGTTTAACTGCGAGCTCTCAGGAGGGGGTACGCAGGCTCGGTGCCGTTTCTCTCTGCTTCGAATCCACCCGCCCAGCCGTGGTGTGTTTTTCCTCCCCTGGGCAATGTGTTTCAGCCAGCGCGGGTCCACCCTCGGTCCAGGGCACAGTCGTCAGGAGCTTGCCAGCTGCTGGGTCGCGCAGAGAAGGTGCTGAGCGCTAACAGGACTGGTCCCACCTCAGCGGCCCTTACTGCTACTCAGGTGAAAAGGGGGTTCCATGTAAAATTATTTTTAAAAACCTGGCACTTGACTTTCTGTGTTTATGAAGTGACAGGTGTAGATGGTTCCGGGTAAGTGTATGTTACTTCATATAGTTTTGTAACCACCACTTTGGACATTTTTCTGAATAAAACATCTCAGTTTTACTCCATTTATGAATTTAGTTTTTAAATGCTGCACTTATTATTTGAGAGGTCTTCTCTTTTGTCAAAGGTTAAGTACCTGCCCCTTTCTTTACTTTTCTTACAGAGGTGGCAGGATCACAGTGAAAACCCTGCATGTCTACAGTTAGTGTTAAGCTCCACTGAGAGTTGGTCTCGGATCCCGCAGGCCTTTTGGACTTGGGCGCTTGTGCTCCTCCAGGGACGGCGTCCTGGTTTCCCGGCCCCGCTCGTCTGTCCGGTTTGCTCCCCCTGCGCCGGCCGCTTGCTGGTGTGGACCTGCCTGCAGCCCCGGCTGCTGCTGGTTTTCCGTCGCCGTTGGCGCGCAGGGGGCTCGCGCCTGCTGGGGTGCCCCGCGGCCTTTGTACGAAGCAGCGGCCAGAGCCTTCCGCGCTGGGCTGCGGCCTCCTCCTCCTCACCGCGCGGCGCCCGCAGCAGCCGTGCCGGCCACGTGTTCAGACGCCAGCCCAGGCCCTTCGAAAAATGTCTCTGTAGCCGTTCCCGCAAACACTGCGTAGGCACCCCCGTGCGCTCAGTCTCCAGCCACGAACAGCTGAAAGGGCGGTTCCCAGACAGCACGTCCTCAGAGAGCGCACAGCATAACGCGTGCGCGTGTGTGCGCGTGTGTGCTGCTCAGTGCATACATCTGGAAACAGTATTTCCAGCACCGGGAACAGCTCGAAAAAGGCCGGGAAGCGGCGCGGCGGGGCGAGGCTGTCTCAGATCCCCGCAGGGCGGTGGGGCGAGGCTGGGGGCAGATCCCCGCAGGGCGGCGGGGCGAGGCTGTCTCAGATCCACGAAGGGCGGCGGGGCGAGGCTGGGGGCCGATCCCTGCAGGGCTGCGGGACGAGGCTGGGGGCAGCGGCTGTGGATAAGGTCAGAGAAGCAGCGGCCGTCAAGGTGCGGAGTCGAGTTGGGGCTGATTTAGGCTGGGGAGGGGAGCAATCTGAACTTTCAAAATGTGAGAGTGATTATAATGATACATTTGGGGGGTGTTTTCACTGGAAACTCAGCATCAAATAGTTCTTGCCCAATACAAAAATATGGCTACGATGATAAACAACTGTAGAACTAGAACTTGGACACCACAGATTCTGCAGACACCGTGACTGCATGATACACCTTCATTATGCGTTAGTCACTAATGTGAGGTAGAATGACAACATGTCTACTTCATCAAATGCTAACAATAGCCTCAGTTAAATCAATTTACTAGCCAAAAAGTGTATTCAATTAATTATAACCTCTCCTTGCCTTTTTATTTAATGAAAGTCTCTTTGTTAATGGCTGGGCTTTTGGGAGCCACCCAGGAGGAGATGCCTCACAAACTTCCTCATGTTGGGGGGGACAGTGGTGGCCCGCAGTGCCAGTGGTGGCAGAATGTCCCCCGCTGGCTCTTCTCCAGGACAAACCAGCCTGGGTTGCCCATCCCGGCACCTGGCAGCGTGAAGACTTCTCCGTCACTTTGCCGGGAAGGTTCGCAGTGTGGCTCGCCTTCCCTCCTTCTCTTGTCTTCCAGGAAAATCCAAGTCAGCCGTGGAAAAGACCAAGAGTCACAGGAGAGGGGACGGTGGGACCGGGAGGCGTGGTCATCGCCGCCTTTTGCCACAGTGTGGATCTTCCCGCGCTAGCGGCGTGGACACAGCCTGGGGTGTCTTTGACACCGGCTGAAGGAGACGGATTCTTCTCTGCTCTTCCCTCCCCCTGCGACTTTGAGTCGTGTGTGGGTGTGTGACAGGCTTGACGCTCAGGGGGCCTCGGGAGCTGCGCGTTCGGAGCCTGGAGCTTCCCAGCACGGGGGGGAGAGCGGAGAAGCCACGTCTGCAAGGCCCGAGGGGGGTTCCAGCTGGGTGTGGCCGAGCGTGGACGGAGTCGGTGGGGAGCGAGGGCATGGAGCCCCCAGCGCACCCACCGTCTGCAGGAGGGTGGCCGAGGCCCGGTTCCAGCAGGGACTGTGTCATAGAAGGCCCCGGCTCGGGCTGAGGACTGCAGCCACGTGCTGTGGGGTAAGGGTCAGCTCCTGGACACGTGAGGAACGAAACCAGTGCCTGGGCCCCGGGCAGTTAACGGGGAGACCGAGGTAGAGTTCCCGTGCCCGGGGGGAGGCTGCAGGGAACATGGCTCTGGGTGGGAACAGATGATGGGGACGCCGCACAATGTGGGCACAGGTGAGCAGTGAACCTGCACCAGGAGCAAACTGCCCTCACCTCTTAGCAGGTGGGACGGCTACTGTCCTTCTGTCTTGGTAAGAAAGGCCCAGGAGCTTCCAGGCTCAGACATCAGATGACAAACATCGTAAGCTCCATTTATTGGTGGAAAAGGCTGATGCAATTAATCACACAGGATAATTAGCAACCTTGGCTCTGCAGGTTTGTTCATGAAGCTGGTGTGCACTTACGTTTCTGGAGCCAAACCACGGGCGGTGTTTTCTGTTGCTCCTCCGTGGTCAGTGGCACACAGAGGACGCTGTGACTCTAATAACATGTTGTCTCCATGCAATGTGTCAACGTGGCAGTTCTGTCCAGATTTCTAAAAACGAAGCATGAATCACCACAGAATAGTGGTTTTCTCTCACAAAATGTTTCCCAAATTGTTATGAAAAACCTTCCTTTCCTAGGAGGTTGTGCGTTGATTTGCCTGGTGGTTTCCGTGACATTTTCCCCTCGAGATCAGTGTCATTGTTTCTTCAATTCGGTAGAAACACGCTGTCAAGTTTAGATGCTTTTCTCCAGCTTTTGTTTTAACTGAGATAAAACTAGGGTCCCTTAAAGTGCAAAGATCGTGTTGACTTTAGGAAAAGCACACTTGTAACCACCACCCCAGTAAGATGCAGCATCAGTGGATCCCCCAGAAATCACTCGAGCCTAAATTCCAGTCTCCATCCTCCAGCGCCAACCCCTGCCCTGGCCACTGTCACCTCAGAGGAACGTGAACGTCACATGCATGGAAGCACCGGCATACACTCTGTGTCCGTGTCCTCCCCCTCAACACGGTATTCTATTCATACACGTTGCTGCCTGAGTCATTTCTTCTTCTTATTGTGGGGTGTGTTCCATTGCGTGAATACACTACAACTTGTCTGTCTACACTACCAACGTCCGAGTTGTTTCTAGCCTTTGGCTATTATCGATAACATGCTGTGTAAGTTATTTTACGGATGAATATTCTCAGTTCACTTGGGTAAAAATGTAACAGTGAAATTTCTGCCTTTTTTCCAAAGCAGTTCAACTACGTCTCACTTCCACCAGTGGTTTACCGGAATTCTAGCTGCTCCGTAACCTCGCCAAAACTTGGTGTTGCTGGTCTTTTAACTCTAGTCATTCTGAGATCGGTGAGTTGGCATCTCCTTGTGGTTTCAATTGGCATTTTTTATAAATTAATGATGTTGAACACTTTCTGAGTGTTTATTGGCAATTTGTCTAGTTTTCTTTTAGACATGTCCAAGGCTTCTGCTCATTTTTAACAGGGTTATTTGTCCTTTTATAATTTGTGGAAGCTTATTACATGTTCTGAAGAGGAGATCTTTGTCAGATGTGTTTTGTAAGTATGTTCCTTAGTCTGTGGCTTTGCACTTTCATTCTTACTCCTGTCGTGACAGGAACAGAAGTTTTTCATTACAGTGAAGTCCAATCTCTCAACTGTTCCTTTTACAAGTAGCAGTTTTGTATCCACTCTGAGAAATCCCTGCCAGTCCCAAAGGTGAAAAGACATTTCTCTTTTTCTTTTTCTGGGAACTTTATAGTTTTAGCTTTTATGATTCATCATTAATTCATGTTTCTAGGGTTGCCAGGAAGGGGTTGAGGTTCACTTTTCCATCTGTTTATCCAGATATGAAAATACAATTTGTTGAAAAGGTCTTTTCTTCTTTGAACTACTTTAGTGGTAATTATCTCACATACGGTAGCTTGGTCTGTCATTAAATCACACAGTGTGACTCTTCCAACTTTGCTTTTCCTTTTGAAGTTTATTTTACCTTTTTTATGTCATTTCAATTTCTATGTAAATTTCAGAATCAACTCATCAATTTCTATAACAAGCCTATAACACAACTGAGATCGTGTTGATCAATTTGTGAACAAATGAAATCTTCATAATATCGAGTCTTAAAAATCCATGAACATGTTATGCCGATCCATTTCCATTTCTCTTAGCAATATTTTAAAATTCTAAATGTAAAGTATTTGTCTATAGTGTATTAGACTTATAGCTAAGTATTTTATGTTTTTATAATATTAAAAATGGAATTAAATTTATTTTGTTTCAATAATTTCACTGTTAATATATAAAAATATAATTGTATCTTGCCAACCCTAGAAGTTATTTTATTCTAGTAGTTGATTTGTAGATTTCTTAGTATTTTCTAGATAAACAGTCTTATCATCTTCAAATAATCAAACATTTTTCTTATTTTTTCCTAATCTTTATGATTTTATTTTTTTATTGCCTTATTTCAAAAGGAAGGATTTTCCAAACAATTTTGAATAAAACTGATAAGACAGGACATACTTGTCTTATTGATATTACAAGGAAATCACTCAATATTTCATCAATACATGTGATGTCATATGTAGTGTATCCATTAAAAAGGATACGTAACAATAGCTGTAGGTTTTCTGTTGATTCTGTATATCAGATTGAGGTTTTTATCTTCTATTTCAAGTTTTTATTTACTGAGAATTTTTTAAACTCATGTATGAATGTTGAAATTTGTTAAGTGCTTTTTTGGCATATGAACGTACGGTTTTTACTCCTTTAATTAGTTACTATGGTGCATTACATTGATTAAATCATAAATGTTAAATAAACTTTGCATGCATGGGATGAACTCTACTTGGTCATGACATATTTTTATTTTAGATACTACTGGACTTAACTGATAGTTAATATTTTTGACATTTATTTTCCTGAGTAGAATTGATCTGTAGTTGTAATTTTTTTATAGTATCTTTGTCTAATTTTGACATCAGAGTAATGATAACCTAATAAAACAAGTTTGGAACTGTTCTCTTGCAGTTTCATCTGGAATAGTTATAAAAAATTTGGACAGACAAAATATATAAAATTGGTTTTCAAGACAATGAACCACAGACGATGGAAGACAGGGGTTTATGGGCATGAGAAGTAAGTGAGCTGAGATCTACAGTTGCTTCTGCTCACTGCTCAGAGAGAGCATCCAAGCTGTGGTGCAGAGAGGAAAAACCAGCAGAACCTGGAAGATCTTTGGGTTGAGATGACACCGTTGACAGTTTGGTAAGAACAAGGCAACTGAAGTTCACAAGACACAGTACTGGAGAGGTAGACACTGTGCTCAGAAAGAACTGAGGTTGCTGCAAAGGTCTCCCTCAAGTGTTCTGCAGAGTAGAATTAATGCATATGAACGAGATTGGGGAATGGACCATCCAGAAGGATGGTTGGAGGGAAGAGCGCCTACCACTCACACATAACTAGAAACTGTGCTTAGTTCCACCAGCCACACCGAAAACCTCATAATTCAGGGCTATTGGTTAGAGTAGTAAGGGAAGTCTTGCATCAATCGCAGGAAACAATTATTCCTAGAATAAAAATTGCTCAAGTATCACTTAATGAATCATGGAAGCAATACCTGAAGGGTCAAACTGTGTGTACATAAATTAACTACAACTCAGAACAAAGTTTGAGAATATGTATGAGAATTCAGAAGTATCAAGCTGTCAGTAGGGTAAAGTATACAGTTTCTGGCATCCAATCAATGATGACCAAGCCTGAAAGAAGCAGAAAAACTTGACCCACAAGAACTGACAGAATTGGTCAATTAAAACTGATTCAGAATGGAAAGAGATGATAGAATTGGCAAAAAATAATATTTAAAAATGTCATTCAAATATTCAAGAATTTAATAAGAGATGTGAAAGATATTAAAAAGACAAAAGTAAAACTGTACAAGTTAATAAGCACAATGTTTGAGGTGATATATAGATTAGATTAATGGAAGATTAGACACTGAAATAAAGAAAATAACAAGTATTAAACTTAAAGAGTTAGTGGAAACTACCCAAGAGAAATGACAGAAGGAGAAAAAAGTTAAAATTAAAATGGAAACCGCATAAGTGAGCTGTGCGACAGTTTCCAGTGTACCCACTGGATGTAATCGGAATCACTAAAGGAAAGGATGGGGGGGGGGGTGGAGCAGAAAAAATACTCAAGTACATAGCTATAATATCAATATCAAGTAATTTTATTTCTAAAAATTTCCAAATTTGATGAAAAATACATACTTACAGGTACAAGCAGATAGAAGAATCTCAACAAATTCCAAGTACAAGAAACATGAAGAAAACTACATACACCAAGGCAGATCATAATCAAATTTCTAAAAACCTGTTAAAAAGAAAAAGCCTTAACAGCAGACAAAGAATATACACAGAGGAATGAAGATGAGAACAGCAGATTTCTCATCAGAAACAAAGCGAATATAAACATTAGCAGAAATAGTGGAATGAGGACTTCTGAAAAGTCATCTCTAAATAAAAGAAAGTTTAAAAAACTGGCAAAATGGGTAAGGTTCAACTTTTCAGGACTCTGGAAATTAATCAAAGGCTTGCAGGAACCCAAGAAATGTTTATGCAAGAAAAACAAGCATGTCTTGGGAAGAGCGGCGAGCGGCTCTATGCTGCTTTAAGTTGCCTCCTTCTGACCCCCAACCCCCAGCTCAGTTGTAGCCTCGAAAAATAAAATTTCCTGTGCTAGAGGGAGCAGATGGAGCTCTTCTTGTCTTCAGACTCATTCCTAAGGAATTGTGATTATTTGCGCTATCTGGTCATTCCCTGGAAGATTCACTTGAAAGGTTTGACTTTACCTGACTTGGAGTTTATAGAGTGCTTCTCCATTGGAGGCATTAGTCAAATATTTACAGACAAGTGTTTTAACGTTGCATCTGCCTGAGACAATGGATAGCACTTGGAGCAGACAGTAGACTAACCAAAAATCTTGAAAGTAGAAGCTGAAAAAAAAGAACATAAGGGCTTTGAAAATCTTTGAGATATCTCCAGGAATCTAGAAGACCATGCACCTGTGTATGCCCATGTGCATGCTCAGAAATAATCTGGGATGGCCCTCAGCTCTCACTGCTGGGTAACCATGAGGCTTTGCATGAGTAGGAAGTGATGGCTGAGGCAGAGCTGTAATTTCCTGGTTAGGAGTTGAACACATACCCCAACGTGCACATAGAACCCTCAGCAAAGACCGGGAGATTTATTTGTTCCAAGTATATAAAAAATATTTCCCATTCATTAGCTGACCATTAGGCAACCAAACAGAGGCTTTAATGGTCATATAAGATAAAAAATACAGATTTTAAAGAATTAGTTAACAAAAGTCACCAAGCAAACAAACAACGACAATAGGCAGCAACAACGAATCCTGGCAGAAGGAGGGAGAATCTGATTTCCATACTATATTATTTTCACACTATATTATTTAAAATATCCAATTTTCTATAAAAATATTAAGAGAACTGCAAAGCAAAACAAAGAATAGACAAAGAATATATGGCCCATGTAGGAGAAAAAAGGGCAATCAGTAAAAATTATTCCTGGGAAGCCAAGACCTTAGACTTGCAAGACATGACTTTAAATCGGCTATTTAAAATATATTCAAATAGTTAAAGAAAATCATATCTACAGAGCTAAAGTATAAGAACGAAATCTCATGAGATAGAGAATGTTGATAGATAGAAATGTTGAAAAAATAGAAATAGTGGAGTTGAAAAATATAATATTTAAAATGAAACTTTCACCGGGGTGGCTCAGCAGCAGATTTGAGCAGTCAGAAAAAAGGATCAGCCAGGTTTAACATACACTAATTGAGATTATCCAGCTGAGGACTGGGAAGAACAGAGAATGAAGAAGAGTAAGTCGGGCCCCAGAGACTAGCGGAACACCATCAGACACACCAGCATGTGCACAACGGGCGTCCAGAAGGAGAAGAGAGATAGGAAGAAGCAGAAAAAATTTTTGAAGAAATAATTGCTGAAAACATTTAAAATTTTATGAAAACCATTAATCTACACATCTGAGAAGCTAAACAAACTCTATCAAAAAAGAAGAAAGACTTCAAATCAACAACCTAACATTCCACTTTATTAAACTGGAACAAACTAAATTCAAATCCGGGAACACAAATGGAATAATAAATATCAGAGTAGACACAAACTACTGAATATGACTCAAGAAGAAATAGAAAGTCTGAATAGATACATAACAAGTAAAGAGATTGATTTGGTGATCAGAAAACTTCCCACAGAGAAAAGGCCAGGACCGAATGGCCCTTGTAGTGACATCTACCATGTATTTTAGAAAAATGAACACAATCCTTTATAAACTCTTCAAAAAAAAAAAAAAAGATGGGGTCTAATTCTATGAGATCAGCACATTATCAAGATCCCAAATGAGACAAAGATATCACAAGCAAGGAAAATTACAAACCAATAAATGTTATGAATATAAAATCCTCAACAAAATACTTGCAAGCTAAATCCAATATTACACAAAAAGGAATTAGACACCATGACCAAGTGGTATTTATCACAGGAATGCAAGGTTGGTTCAATATCTGAAAGTCAATTAATATAATATACTATATTGCTAATAATTTAATAAAGGAATAAAACTACATAAATAACACAAGTGGAGAATCACTTAAATGGAAATTTTATGGTTAAAAACATTCAAGAAACTAAAAATATAAAGAAACTTTCTCAATCTAATAAAAGACATCTACACAAACACCATAGCTTACATATTTAATGGTGAAAGACTGGGTGATTTTCCCCTAATATCAGGATCAAGACAAGGATTCCCTCTTGCTACCTCTATTCAACATTTTGTCAGCTGTTATAGCCAGGACAGTTAGTTAGGGAATAAAATAGAGGATATTCAGATTTGAGAGGAAAAAGTAAAACTAAACTATCTCTATTTGCAGATGACGTGAGCTTATGTATGTAAAATCCTAAGGAATAAACACACACACACACACACACACACACACACACACATAATTAGAGCAACAGAACAATAAATGAGTTAAGTGAGGTTACAGGATACCAAAGTCTGTTGTATTTATATATACTAGCAATAAAAAACAGAATATGAAATTTAAAAAACAATTACATTTAAAACAGCATTAAAAGAATAAACACTGCTTGTTCTCACTTGTATGTGAAAGCTAACAATGTTGATTTCACAGAAGTAAAAAATAGAATAGAAGATACTAGAGTCTGGGAAGAGTAGGGGGAAAGAGGGGAGAGAGAAAGATTGGTTAAATGATTAAAATTACAGCTAGATAGGAGGAATAAGTTAAAGTGTTCTTTAGCACTGTAGGATGACTATAGTTAACAATAATATATAGTCTCAAATAGCTAGAAGGAGGTTATCAAATGTTCCCAACACAAACAAATGATAAATGTTTGAGATGATGGTTATGCTAATTACCCTGATCTGATCACTATGCATGATATGTATTGAAACATCACTATGTACCCCATAAATATGTATACTCATTAAATAAATTTAAAAAGTAAAATACTATTTAAAAACAAAAAAGAATAAAATACTGAGTAAATTTAATCAAAGCAATGTAAGACTTGTACATTGAATCCTATAAAATAATTTTGAAAAAAATTGAGTAAGACTTATGGAAAGACACCCATGTTCCTGGATTGGGAGACTTAATATTGCTAAGATGACAACAGTCCCCAAATTGTTCAACACACTCAACGTAATACTTATCAAAATTCCACCTGCTTTTTTAAAAACAGAAATCAATAAGCTGATCCTAAATTTTACAGGTAAATTGAAGAGACTCAGAATAGCCAAACAATCTTTAAAAAAGCACAAACTTGGAGTGCCACACTTCTCAGTTCCAAATTTACGACAAAGCTATAATAACCCAGACAGTGTAGTCCCAGCATGAGCACAGACATATGAATCAATGGAATAGATTCTAGAGTCCAGAGGTGAAACCATGGATCTATGCCCAAATGATTTTCAGCAACAGTGGCAAGACTATTTAATGGGAAAAAATAGTCTTTTCAACAAATTGTGCTAAAGTTAACTAAAACTCGACCAAAAACATAAATGTAATAGCTAACACTATAAACTTCTTTGAAAAAACCTCAGGAGTATAAAACCTTGTATTAGGCAATAGTTTCTTATATATAAAATCAAAGCACAGTCAAAGGAAAAAATAGATAAATTGGAACTTATTAAAATTAAAAAAAAATTTTGTACTTTGAAGGAAACTATCGAGATAGTGAAAAGGCACCCACAGAATGGTAGAAAATATTTGCAACTCATCTGATGAAGGTCTAGTATTCAGAATATATAAAAATAACTCCTCCAAATCAACAATAAAAATACAAGTCACGCAATGAAAATACAGCAAAGGATTTGAATAGATATTTCTTCAAAGGATATTTCTTTGTGTGCCAATGAGTGCGTGCAAAGGTGCTAGACATCATTAGTAATTAGGGAAATGCACATCAAAACCACAATGAGATACTACTTTATACCCACCAGGATGGCTACAATTTTAAAAAAGAAGAAGAAAAATAACAAGTGCCGGCAAAAGAGTGGAGAAATTAGAGCTCACGCATTGCTGATGGAAATGTAGAATGGTGTAGCCTCTGTTGCAGATAGTTAGGTAGTTCCTCAAAAAGTTAAACATAGAGCTACCATATGACTTAGAAATTCCAGTTCTAGGTATCCACTCAAGATAATAGAAAACATGTGTTTACACGAAAACTTGTACACAAATGTTCATATAAATGGTCTCAATATTCCATTAAAAAGACAGGGATTACCAGATTGAATAAAAAAGCCAATCCCAAGTCTATGCTGTGTATAAGTAATATTTCATGAATGTAAAGACTCAAATGGGTTAAAAGTATTTAGTAGAAGGAAGGAAATACACGTGCTTTGCTAGTAGTAGTCAAAAGAAAGCTAGAATGACTATGTTAGCATGAGAATAAGTAGATCTCAAAACAAGTAATGGAACTTATAATGGCAACAACTTGGCTAAATAAATCATAATATATTTCTATAGTAGAATACTGTAAATTTACTTTAATTTAATTTGATTCTAAATTGTAAAAACCGGTATGCTAAAATAATCTTGAGCTTGACTGGGCAGCCTCACCACCCAAGCACCCAGATCGGAACCAGGACCACACCTGGGCTGCGTCTGTTCACACACATGTTCTCGTGGTCTCAGAACATGGAAGCGCTTGCCTGGGAAGTTGATGAAGCAACCCGGGTGGACACGGACGCTGAGGTCAGCCTGCAGGGAAGGAAATGCAACAGCTTGGCTGTGTTTACACGGCTCAGTGCTGACGGCTTGCTTTGGGTGTGTTTTCACAATTTCATCTCTCTTGGTACTCACCAAAATATTCTCATGTTCTTTTGGTTTCTGAAAACTTTTGATATTTCGTGTGTTTACACTTTAAAAAATTTAATACTGTTTGATATTTATTTGGAATAAACTATCCAATATGAAGGAATACTTGACCAAACAAAATACTTTAATATAAAACAGTTTTCACACATGGTCTCCTTGCCCTTTCCTAAAACTGGATATATGAGTTTCCAGTATTAAGAGAAAAGTATTTTCTTTTCTTTTGGATTTGAATCTACTTAAGACCATGTGGTTTCTGAGATGGAAATCAACCCAGTTCCTTTTGTTATTGCTGGTACCAGGGAAGGCTGCTAAGAAAAAGGCTGAAATGACTTCTTAGGTGTCAAAAAGTCCTAATTAAACAATTTTGGTGAGCCCGTGTGAATGCACCTGCCACACATGGATTGCGTTTTCCATGCAATACGCAGGGCTCACCATTAGGAGAACACGCTTGACCCGGGTCTGAGCACAGCTTGTTTGAAGAGATATTTTAAAATACTTAATAAAATGTAATTGGACCCAGAGCCAGCTAGCTGAAATATTAACACCTCTCTGGAAGTATTTGAGTAATTAGAAGTTCATAGTTGTTTAAGAATAGAAAATAAGCATCTATAAGAAAATGTTCGAAAGAATTTAGAAACTAATATGTAAAAGCATGAAAAATAACTCAATGCTATGTAAAGGAAGATAACTGGGAAGCTTCCTGTGTGTGTTATCTGAGCCAGGACAGAGTTGAAGTTGTATGTTTGCTCTGTCATGTCAGGTGCCTGATGAGCTAAGATTGTGATTTATGTTATTTAGTGTATCCACTAATTACCAAATTAATGCACAATTCTAAGTGTGCAATTCGTTTGTTCACTGATTTATGTTAGTAGAATGCACACTCTGAGCGTTGCTTTGGTGAGTTTTGAGGGAAAGTAGCTGAGTAGCTACTGAGGGCAAAATATTACTTGTAACTTCCACAACAGAGAGATTAAATATACTGACCACTTTGTATCATTATATTAATAATTATTTCTGTATTTGTAGCAAAATCCCAGAGATTGTGTGTATTGTTTTCCAGTTATACTCTTACACGTTCAATGTAAAATGAGAGGAGAAAAAATGCCCTACAGTAGGGAATGACTGTCCTGATCTCCTGATACCCTGCATTTGTGAAAAGTGCGGGTAGAAAAATGTGGGTAGAAAATAGCATTTTATGTTGAAAGTTACTTATCCCTGACTTTCTAAATGCATTTATGCTTTCTGCCTATTAAAAATATTTATTTTATTTATTTAAAGTTCATTCCTTAATCAGACCTCTTAGGGTTTTTTTTGTTTGTTTTTTGTTTTTTTTGAGACAGAGTCTCACTCTGTCACCCGGGCTAGAGTGCAGTGGCGTCCTCCTAGCTCACAGCAACCTCAAACTCCTGGGCTCAAGCGATCCTCCTGCCTCAGCCTCCCGAGTAGCTGGGACTACAGGCATGTGCCACCATGCCCGGCCTGCACATCCTCTTTATATCAAATTTGGGATGTATATAAAAAAAAGTTTGGCCCAGACAGCATTGCAGACATTAGATGTTGGTTAAATGTCCTCTGAATTTGCTAGGCTTGAAAATGCGGGAAATGAGAAACCTCGAGGGCAGCGCGTAAGGTCTCCAGCGGTTCCTGTTTCTCCTCGTGACGTCATGACGTGAGCGGCGGGGGCGGGGCCTGTGGCGTCCCCAGCTTCCGGCTCGCCCTGGCCGGGCCGCCGCGCGGCAATCAGGGGTCCAGTCGGGCCCCCGCGCCCACGGTGCCGAGCGGCAGCTTGGTCCACACCTGCGAGATGTACCTGGCTGACTCAGAACGAGGCTCACGGGGACTAGAGTGTTTCCGCGTGCGAATTCCTCCAAGACTCCTTTTCGTCTCTATCCCGGAAATACCCTGCTGGCGCCGTTTCTGCCCCCGAACAGCCGCCGGGGCCGAAGCACGTTTCCGGCAGACCCAGCACGTCCACCTGGACGCTTCGCGCCTGCGCCCTGCTGGCCTGCCCGACCTCCCTGGGATCAGAGTCCGCCCGGGCTCCGCCCACGGCCCACGGCCGCTCGGCTGCAAACCGCTTCTCCAGGAAGCGGGAAGGGGCACCTGCAGGGGCAGGTGCAGGAGAGGGACCGACCAGGAGGCCACACGCAGACGCTAGTAGGTGACAGAAGCACGAAGTCACCAAAGCAAAGTCAGAAAGAGTCAGTCGGCCGAAGCAGAACGCGCAGAGACTACAGAGACGATGACAGCGACACCAGGCACAGGGTCTCCAGAGCCACGGTCCCCTGCCCTGGCCGGCGCTCGGCACGTGCCGGGAAGCAGCGGGGGGCAGACGCCCCTCTTGCTCCCAGTCCCGGGGACTCGTCCGACCTTCCCTGCTGAGTACGACGTGCGCGTGGGTTTCCCGGAAGCCTTTAGCAGGTGAGGGAATCCTCTTCTATGCGCAATATGGGTGTTTTTATCATGAAAGGTGTTAGGTTTTGCCATATGCTTTTTCTGTGTCTATGGAAATAATCTTGTGGTTTTTGCTTTTTATTCTATGCTATGATATATTTTATTAATTGATTTTCCTAAGTTGACCTAATCTTGCATTCGCAGAATAGATCCCACTTGGTCATGGTGTATAATTCCTTTTTGAAGTTGCTAGAGATGGTTTGCTGTTATTGTTGTGGATTTTTGCATCCATATTCGTAAGAGATACTGATTTGCAGTTGTGGTGTCTTTGACATGGAGGTAAATTGGTCTTAGAAAGGAGCTGAGAAGTGTTCCCATTTGGGGTCCCTTGTGCACAGTTAGTCACATTTCTCTGCTTTCACGGTTTTGTCTCGGCCTCGAGCTGTTTCACTGTGAACTGTCTGGAGTGGACCTTTGCACCGAATTTATCCCGCTTGCAGTTTGTTGAACTTCTTGGATGTTTAGATTAAAGTTTTTCATCAGATTTGGGAAGGCGTCCACCCTTAGTTCTTCCTGTGTCATGATGTGTGTGTCCTGCTCCTCAGGGAGAAGCCGCAGACCTGGCCGGGAGCCGGGGAGTGGGGAGCCCCGTCCTCCCGCCACGCGCATCCCAAGTGCGGTTTCTGGCGTATGCGTGTTTGATGTATCCAAAGCAAAGAAAGAAAGAAAAAAATTTAAAACAAGAATCTTGTACCCAGCAAAACTATCTTTCAAAACTGTAGGTAAAATAGTCATTCACAGGTTAAAAAAAAACTGAGGAACTTGTTGCCAGTGGACTAAACTGACGAGAAACGTCATTTAACGTGAGTGACAGTGACTGACAGTAACTCAGTGTGCACCGGGCGGGTGGTGGCTGGAGCGTCCTGGACTCTCCCTGCCACCCTCCACGGGGAGACCCAGCAGATTTCCCTGGGTAAAAGTCTCTCCCATGCTGTGAGCCCTCGGGGCACTTTCTAGAGACTTTAAACAGTTTTAAACGTCATTTCCACGAGTTACGGCTGTTTTGCTGCAAGTGTGTCTGCAGAGCCCCTGTGTGCCGTGTCAGAGCTGGGCTTTGCGCCCGCGTTCGTTGTCACCCACACACAGCGATGCTCACCACCTGTGCTGCGTGTGCCTGGCCCTGGTTCTAGCACCGGGGCTCGTGTCTTTCCCTCGTCCCTGATGTGATCCCACCTGCCGGGGTCGGGCCATGCTGCCTCCTCCTCTCTGGAATCAGCAGCAGCTCAGTAATCTTTCTGCCTGGGGTCTTTCCCCACTAAAATCCATCCCCCATGGCCTCTAAAATAAATAAGCAAACAAACTCACAAATAAAGTCAGATGCACTAAAAGCTCTATAAAATTTCCAAGTTCTTTCAAGACAAGATCTAAGTCCTTTCAAGGCTAGTTCATGTGGCTTCTCTTATACCATGTGTATTTATTACACTTCAGTCCTGCTTTTAGCTGTGTCATGTGCTCTCTCCCTTCATGAACTGCACGTGGGTTTTCTTTACTCAAAACAGCCTCACACTTCTCAGCTTGAAAAACTCTTCTTTGCTATTTAAGAAGCAGCAAAAAGGGCCCACTTCTGCAGGAAGGTGACGGCGGTTTGTGCCGAGTTCATCGTGGTGCGTGGTCTGGTTGCTCCGTGCTGCTGTCTCCTCACCTGCCTTCTGCCCTGGGGTGTGAGCACCTGCACCCAGGGGCGGTCTCCACCTGTGGACCGCGGGTGCCACCCACAGGGCCTGTCACATGGGGGTAGTTATGAATAAGTTGAATCAATTTAAAAAGAATTGTCGGGCTGTGGCCCCTAATTCCCTAAAGCTTACCGTTCAGCAGGGTTCCCACACCCAAGCCGCACTGACCGCGTGTGATGAGTGTTGTCCCGACCGTACAGGCTGCACCGTGCGGAAGCCGCAGAGGAGAAAGGGGCCTTTGCAAGCCGGGTCTTCACCGGGCGGGGTCAGCACAGGAGTGCGAGGACGGCGCACGGCCTTTCTGGGAAGGAGCTCAGCGGGGACACAGGCGAGAGGCCGTCCCCTTTACGGGCTGTTGGGAAGCAGTGAGTGGCCCAGGACAGGGAGGCCTTCACCCAGACAGTGGTTAGAAATGCAGCCAGAAGAGCAATTTCAGGCCAGACTCTGAAGAACATTTAATGCCTTTTTAAGCAACGCAGGGCTGACTTCTTTATTTTGTGAGTGTTCACATCTGTGCGGTGGAAAGTGATGAGATCCTGTCTCTGTGTCACAGTGATGTCCCTGTTTGCAGACTGGGCTCGGGAGCATCACTGCCCAGGCCTTAAGAGCCTAGAAGACGTCAGCTGTGACTTACGTTTCCTTCTAGGCTGGGACACCGCTGCTGGCGGAAGGCTGAGAGCACACCCACGGCCTTTGATTTTCCACCGTGCCGCGCGGCAGTTTGTCACGTCTGGACTCACATGGTGGGGACCGCAGCCGACTGGTCATCTGTGTAACAGTCACAGACACGAGGCACCTACGTGCCCACAAAAACAGCAGTGCGTTCTGTAAAGACTGAATCTGCATCCATAAAGCATCACATTTGAAATTACTGTTTCTTTGCATTGGGGATATAAAGTGCACAATAAACCCAGTGTGAATTGCAATGACAGTTTTGGTTCCTAGGAGTCTTTTTGGGCTGGGCAGGTGACTACACGGCTGACACTTCACGCCTGCAGTTCTGTAAAGCGGATTTCCGAGGACCCACAGTACAAGGTGGGATGGGACCCGGGTGTGCCGGGCTGCACAGCGTCTGCACGCGGCCGTGCTCCCTCTCCAGCTCCTGCGTAACAGACCTGAACTGGAGTCTCTCAACCACTTGCACTTCACAATCACATGAGAGACTTTAAAAGGTTCTAGAGCCTGCCCCGAATCCCGAATTCTGCTTTACTTGACTTTCATGATGAATGCCGTTTAGAAGGTCTCCTTTGCACATCTTCCCTTAAAACGTTGGAACTCGGGAAGCGTACTAGTTGCACAAGGAGTTTAAAGGTTTCGGGAAGAAATAGAGATGATTAACAACCCAGAAAGGTGGGATTAATTCTCCCCACCGAGCAGGGAAACACTGCTCCTTGGTGAAGCACCCCAAGGGCAAGACTGTTGATGGCATCAACTTTGCTGTTGGACACTGTGGCCGGAGCTTGCATGGGCGTTAGTTGCAGCTCAGCACGAGATGACTCACGAAGTCTTTCAACAAACATCTACCGTCTGTGAAGCTTATCATCGAAGTCTTCATATATTAATTTTAAAATTGACATAATACAGTTATATCAATCAGGTACACTATCAAAATTTGATAGAATCATGGAATTCTACCAATTATGGAAACTTGATAGAATTTTTGTTACTGATCTAACAGCTAAGACTTTGTTTTTTATTGAATAAGTTTTTTTAACTCTTGTTTTCCTTAACATTTATATTTCTCCTTCTTAAAAATAAAACTTTATGCTAGTAAAAGCTTTTCGTTTAGGTGAGCACAGAGTGCTGCCACCACCACAGACTGTAGAAACTGCTGCCTTTAGCGAGATAGGTTTTCACCTGGAAAGCTTTGTACGTCCTGAGGCCTCGTTCTGCCGAGAGTCCCCACCCACACAGGCCTCTGGTTTAGAACCAACCAAGCAAGTAAGTGGAAGGGTGTCCAGAAAGTGAAATTAAAGAATTAAATTTCTGTGTGGATTAGTTGTAATCTTAGTTTATGAGCCTTTCCCAGAAAATTGAATGCAGTGAAAGAGCGAGAAAAATAACACCACACATTCAGCTCCAGGGGCTCGAATTGCCGGGAGAGAGACAGTTTCACCAAGCGGAGAGAAGGAAACTCAAGCTGGGGCTGGACTGAGGATTTAGGTCACGGGGCAGCAGCTGCCAAGTCAAAGTCTGTGCAAATCCGGGACTGGCTGGCGCAGGTCGGCAATGACGGGACAGAGCACCCAGTGTCCTCCTGGCCGGCAGGGACGTCGGCCCCAGATGCCCGCACACCGGCGTCACGAGGTACCTGCCGTCCAGCGGGACCGCGGTTCTGACCTGGACGTTGCTTCTCTCTCTCAGGGACACACGTGCGCTCACAGGAGCACAGCGGGGACACACCGAGAGCCGTGAGGACGCCAGGGCCGTGGGCTGGAGCCCTGGTGCAGACAGACTGCCGTGATGGGCCTGGAATGCGGCCACCTGGGTGCCGGCCACTGTTTCCCTGCATCTTCTTGGAACGAGCCGGGGGATTTGGGAGCAGTTTCTGGACCCCCACTGTGTCGCACATGGCAGAATAAACACTGCTCTGAAAGAGCCTATTAGGAATAATTAATCATCTTAACCCAGGATGGTTTTGGAAGGGCTCATACGCCTTCGCCGCAGGAGAAATTTCTAAATACCAAGCAAAGGCACCGTATTTTTTTAAAAACAATTTAACAAGGACTGTTTCTTCAGAAAGCATTTTCTATCTACATGCATCGATGGCTGGACCTCAAGAAATGATTTAAGTGTTTTTCTATAAAACAAGGCAGGTATTCTTCAACACAACTGTTTTCAGGGAGAACACACTGAACTTTTGTGAAATGTGTCTTGATACTTACAGAGATTTTAAAAGAAAATATTTGGGCTGTGGTTTAGGAATCAAACAGTCTTAAGTATGTAAATAATGACAGGCTGGAACTCTTTCTAAAAAAACATATATTAACTGCTGGACACAGGGCCGGCTTCTGCGGCCAGAACGCACCGCGAGGAGCCCCGGCAGGTCCGGTTCTTCCACACGCCCGGCGGGGGCTGGCTCGGGGGCTGGGCCTGACGTGGCGAGCCCACAGCAGCCACGTGAGCTGCTGTCGGGTGTCAGGGAAGCTTCTCTGATAGGAACGTCTCCCTCAGTGGTCCTGGCGTGACCCACTGAATTCATTCTGCTGTTTAAGAGTCTTC
>CM052441.1:794104-826265 GCA_028533085.1 Varecia variegata | reverse complement strand
CCAGTCCCACTTTCCAGGGACACGTGTCAGCCTTTGATTCCAATATTTATTTCAGGTTTTACTGCTTTTCCCCATTCTCGGGAAAATTTCTCAAGTCAAGGTATGGAAATAAATTGTTCTGACTGTTCTGTTTGTCTCCTAAGTCCTGCTTTGCAGACTCAGTTTTTGAAATTAAAATGTCAAGACATTGACCAATTTCCTCTTTTTGCTGCTTCAATAACGTCTTCAGGAAAAAGACGTTTCTCGGTTTAGCTGCTTGAGTGGAGGGGGATCACTGAGAACAGAAATTTCAAGGGAAGATCATAATGGCTAATTTATCAGAATACGCCCCCACACTCGTGTTCGTGGATTCCTGTCTGGGACGAGCCTGAGTACAGGCTACAAGGACATGAGTATCGTCCAGGACATCCGTGTAACCGTGGACACAGGGCCTGAGAAGCGAGGCAAGAAGCCAGAGAGTGGAGACGGGGTGCCGAGGACGCAGGCGCCTCGGCCGCTCTGCCGGTTGGAGGGACCGGGAGCTCAGATGATCCTGCGTCACGAAGGCCTTCACGCCTTCTGGGTAGAGCAGGCCCGGGTTACGGGAGAAGAATTAAATCCATTCAACCGCCAGGAGCGAAAGGCTGAAAGGTGGGAATCCCCTTGGACCGTGACGAATTGCAATAATTGTGCAAACACAAACCGCACTTTGCCGGCCTCGGACGTCAGCGGGGAGTGTTTGGAATATATAATTGACCAGATGACTCAATTTTCCACTTCAGCTTCGTTTGCAGATAAATGCTAAGATAGGTTTTCAGTTTATATACGAATTCTACTTAGAGAAGAGAAAAAACGAAACACGTTTTATGAGCAGTGTCAGTTCCTGGTGACTTCAATTCATATCCCAGGTCAAAATAGAAAACTATTTTTGTCCTATTTTTCCAAATAAAAAAACGAAATTTTTATTCTTTACACCTAGGAGTCAGCAAGTTAGGAAGCTACGTGCGAGTTGATGCTGAGAAAGTTTACTTCCTGTCAATAACCTAAGACGAGGACCCTGCTGTCACCAGCTGCACAGGAGTGTGAGCACCTGCTCCTTGCTGGGCTGCTTGGTGGCCCCTTCCGTGGGTGGGTGCAGAGGGTCCCCGGGAACCTGCCGCGTCGGGAAGGGGGCAGAGGAGGACGCAGTGTTTTGGCCATGGCCAATGTGAGACTCTCCAGCCTATTAATCCTGGTATCAGACTTCCCGGAATTAGACCCAAATGGCATCAACCCAGTAGTTGCACTGCTGGATTGAATGGGGGTCTACTTTTAGTTCTTTGCGGAATCTCCATACTGTTTTCCATAGAGGTTGTACTAATATGTAGTCCCATCAACAGTGTATAAGCATTCCTTTCTCTCTGCATCCATGCCAGCATCTATTGTTTTTGGACTTTTGAATGAAAGCTATTCTAAAAGGGGTGAGATGATACCTCATTGTGGTTTTAATTAGCATTTTCCTGATGATTAGTAATATTGGCCATTTGTCTATCATCTTTTGAAATGCTTCTATTCATGTCTTTTGCTGACTTTTTAATGGTGTTGTTTGGTTTTTCTTTCTGATTTGTTTGAGGTCTCTGTATTAATAGATTCTGGATATTAGCCCTTTATTGGATGTGTAGATTGGGAATGTTTTCTCCCATTCTGTAGGTTGTCCATATGCTTTGTTGATTATTTCCTTAGCTGTACAGAAGTTTTGTAATTTAATTAAGTCCCATTTATTTATTTTGGTTTTTGCTGTATTTGCCTTTGGAATCTTAGTCATAAATTTTTTCCCAGGCCAATATCTAGAAGCATTTTTTCCAACATTTTCTTCTAGAATTCTTATAGTTTCATGCCTTACATTTAAGTGTTTTGTTCATCTTGAATTAATTTTTGTGAGTGGTGAGAGATAGGGATCTTGTTTCAGTCTTCTGCATGTGGCTATCCAGTTTTCCCAGCACCATTTATTGAATAGGGCTTCTTTTCCCCAGTGTATATTATTGTCTGCTTTGTCAAACATCAGTTGGCTATATGTGGATGGTTTTATATCCAGATTCTCTATTCTGTTTCATTGGCCTATGTCTCTATTTTTGTGACAATACTGTGCTGCTTTGATTACTATAGCCTTAGAATATAATTTGAAGTTCAGTAATATGATGTCTCAAGATTTGTTGTTCTTGCTTAAGATTGCTTTGGCTATTCAAGATCTTTTCTGGTTCCAACAAAAGCATAGAATTATTTTTTCTGGATCTATGAAATATGACACTAGTATTTTGATGGGGATTGCATTGAATCTGTAAATCACTTTGGATAGTATGGACATTTTAACAGTGTTGATTCTACCATTCCATGAGCGTGGTATGTTTTTCCATTTGTGTGTGTCATCTGCAATTTCTTTACACAGTGTTTTGTAGTTCTCTTTGTAGAGATCTTTCACCTCCTTGGTTAAGTATATTCCTAGGTATTTTATTTTCTTTGTGGCTATTGTCAATGGTATTGAGTCTTTTATTTGACTCTCAGCTGACTGTTATTGGTGTACAAAAATGCTACTGATGTGTGTGCATCAATTTTGTAACCTGAAACTTTGCTGAATTCATTTATCAATTCCAGGAGTCTCTTGGTAGAGTCTTTGGGGTTTTCTAGATATAAGATCATATCATCAGCAAAAAGCAATAGTTTGACCTCGTCTTTGCTGACTTTGATAACCTTTATTTCTTTCTCTTGCCTGATTGCTCTGGCTGGGACTTCAAATACTATGTTGAATAGAAGTGGTTACAGTTGGCACCCTTGTCTTGTTCCAGATCTTAGGGGGAATGCTTTCAACTTTTCCCCATTCAATATGATGTTGGCTGTGGGATTGTTAGATATGGATTTTATAATTTTGAGATATGTTCCCTCTATGCCTAGTTTGTTGAGAGTTTTTATCATGAAAGGGTGCTGGATTGTGTTGAATGCTTTTTCTGCATCTATTGAGATGATCATATACTCTTTGTTTTTGCTTCTGTTTATGTGGTGAATCACAATTATTGATTTATGCATGTTGAACCATCCTTACATCCCAGGGATGAAGCCCACTTGGTCATGGTGCATTATTTTTTTGATGTGCTGTCGAATTCGGTTTGCTAGTATTTTATCGAAGATTTTTGCATCTATATTCATAAGGGATATTGGTCCACAGTTTTCTTTTTTTGTTGTGTCCATTCATGGCTTTAGTATCAAGGTGATACTGGCTTCATAGAATGAGTTGGGGAGGATTTCCTCCTTCTCAACGTTATGGAATAATTTCTGTAGTATGGGTAATAGTTCCTCTTTATAGGTCTGGTAGAATTTGGCTGTGAATCCATCTGGTCCAGGGATTTTTTCTGTTGGAAGACAATTTGGATCTCACTGCTCATTGTTGTCCTGTTCAGGAGTTCTGTTTCTTCCTGACTGAGTCTTGGGAAGTTGTATGTTTCCAGAAATTTGTCCATTTTCTCTGTTTTCTAGTTTATTTGTGTTGAGATTTTCATAGCATTCATGGATGATGTTTTGTATTTCTGTGATATCAGTTGTAGTATCCCCTTTTTCATTTCTGATTGAGCTTATTTGGGTCCTTTGTCTTCTATTCCTTGTTGATCTAGATTAGGAGTAAGCACCCTGGGTAGTCTCAGTGCTCTCTGGACTTGTTCAGCTGCAGTGCTAACAGCTCCCATGTTCTGAACTTATAGGACTTAGTGAAAACTAAGCAATTAAAACAAAGATATAAAGCCACATTATTGATTAAGTATTGCAGGAGAAAGAAAACCTTCAAATATTGTGGCTTGAACGGTGGAAGACTTAGGGCAGTAGATGCTTTACAATCCTAAGCTTGTCCTAATTATTTTTCTAAGTGAAATGTTTGTCATTTCCTATGTAATAAAAAACACACGAGAAAAGTTAGATGTTCTACCTATGTGACTTATTAAGTTTGGGGCAAATCAGGAACTCAGCTTTCTTCTGGAACATTCATTTGAATTAACTTTATATAGGTTTGAGAAGTTCTAGAAAATGTCTGTGCATCTATAATTGATGTTTTTGTGAAAAACTTTAAACCAAATGTAGTTTACACAGTAATGTTTTACATACTTTTTGGAATTTTCCCATCTTGAATCAAAATAATTAATCTTCATTATGCCTTTCTTTATAGTATCAGAATATGGTGACAGGACTGTGCAGGAATGATCTTGAATTATGCTCTGAAATCCAGAGGGATTACCTCAGTTTGTTTAATATTCTTCTTTCTTTGTTCTGCCTTGTCAACTTATGATACTTTACAGAATTTTAGTACGAGCAATTCATTTCTTACTTATCATGAGTCATGTTAGACTTGCATTGAAAGCTTTGATTGCTCTTTGAGGTTTGATGCCACACATTTCTCTATTATCTCTCTCAATTGTATTGTGAGTACTTGCAAGACAAAAAACAATCTTATCCTTTATAAAGTTAGTTTTATACTGGCCAGCACCTTGCCTTCTGCATCGGTATAATAGCATTTATTAATTTAAGTAAAACTTGTGCAACTTTCTAAGCAGTATAATTCTTGAAACACATAAAGAATGTTAATCTGAGGTCCCTAAAGACTAGCAGAAGAGAAAAACTGAACTCAGCAAAAGCACAATGCCTGCTTTGTGAAGAATCATCGCTCAGCACATTTCTGTGCTGTGGGTGGAGGTGTGAGGTCTTCCGCTCCAGAGACGGGAGCATTTCTTTCCATATTGTGCTTTAGCATCTAATTAACTCTACATAATGAAGACATTAGTGTGGATTTAAATGATAACATTGAATTATGAATCTTTTGTCTTAGCTAAACTTTTTAATGCTTCATCTTTTGATTCAGTAAAATGTTTAGGATTTAATAGCTAAAATGGGTTTCTTTCTTGTTGTTTGTTTTGTTTTGTTTTATTTCAAGGTTCATTATTTCTCTGTAAGGAAAAATTTAGTTTACATCTCATTTTGTTGATTTAGTAGTTATTGGTTGCAAAGCACAAAGCATGCCTCAAAACCATCAGTAAATTAACAGTAAGAAACCAAAAAGAGCAAAGATCACAACTGCATTGCAAAAGTATCGGGAAAATAAGCTTAATGACAACAAGATGGGCATTTCCTGATGAAACATATTACAGGTCTTTCTTTTTATTTATTTTCTAGTGAAAACCATAATTTGATTTGTTCTCCTTTTTGCACGTATAAAATATATGGATGCACAAATGTGTTGCTTAAGGATCTTAGAAATTTAAGAATATGATAAATGAAACTACATTGTTTCCTCAAGTCATTCTTATTTATTGAATCAGTTGCTTCAGGAAACGTTCAGCTCATGTGACAAAGCATC
The DNA here is from genome assembly GCA_028533085.1 of Varecia variegata. Lineage (NCBI taxonomy): Eukaryota > Metazoa > Chordata > Mammalia > Primates > Lemuridae > Varecia > Varecia variegata. Next base: position 820,915 of record CM052441.1, on the reverse strand, counting down.
ATGTACTGCCATGCTCCTCACGCTCTCAATACACTGCAGCTGCAGGATGGTGGGTGTCCAGAGTGGGCAGGACCCTGATCACAGTCAGTTCAATCCAGAGAGTTAACAGGCGTCATTAGAACAGCAAGGGCCGCCCTTTACTGAAGACCCACTAGGCATTGGTGCTTACATTGTTTCTTCATGTTTGCAAACGTTATTATGTTTATACTAACCCCAAAAGACACCCTCCCGTTTTTTAGAGGATGGCATTGAGATATATGAAATTTATTTTCCCTAGCAAATGTTGGTTTCAATTCCAGGTGTGTCTGTCTCCAATTCCTTCTATTCTCCAAAACTTCTGCCTCCATCCCTCATTGCTTTCCTCGAAGTTAGAGTCTAGACTCTCGATTTCCTATTCTGATGCTTTCCCTGTTACAGCACCATCTCAGACAACCACAAAGTGGTTCAGAAATACATTGCTTCAATATTTCTATCATATGTTCTGAAATAATATTAGTTCTTTCCCTCTTATCTAAAAATTTCCAGCTTCTTGCTCCATACTTTAAACTACTTTTCCTTTGTCTTACACCCCGTCAATAAAAAAACTTGTATCCAGAATAGATTATAAAAATCACACGACTTGAGAGTAAGGAGACAGAACAACGGTTATAAAGAGGAGGAAGATTTAAACACACACTTTGTGAGAGAAGATACATGAATGGGACGTAAGTGCACGGATAGTACTCAGTATTATTATTTATCACGAAAATGCAGAATATAAAAGCACAATGAGATACCGCTTCATACCAACCATAACAGCTAATATTAAAAAATTTTTTAAAAAACTGGTAATACTAAGTTTTGGTGAGGTTATTATAATAAGTAACTAGAATTTTCACACATTCCCAGTAAGAATGTAAATTAGTACAACCACTTTGGAAATCGGCTTGGCAGTTTCTTACACAGTTAAAAATATAACCAATATATGATCCACATTGCTAGATCCTTATTCAACAGAAATAAAAGCAAAGTCCACACAAAGATTTGTACACAAACGTCCACAGCAGCTTTACTCATAAGAGCTGAGGCTGGAAAAGACCCAGTGTCCATCAGCAGTTGGTTGGGCAACACGTGTGTGGTGTGTCCGCATGACAGAATAGTACTCAGAACAGTTAAACAGCTAAGGGTACATTGATGCAGAGAACAACCTGGATAAATTGCAAACCACGATGCCGACCAAGAGAAGGGAGCCTCAGGCAACACCCGGGGAAGGTCAGTGCTAATCCGAGGTCGTGGGCATCACGTCAGCGGCTTCCTGGGCCACAGAGTGCAGTGGGGGTTGCCTGGGGGGAGGCTCAGGGGAGCTTTTACTTCTGAGTCTGTGAAAATTTTCTCTGCCTTGACTGACAGGGGTGACAGGAATACACACATGTGCCAAAATATGTCAGACTCTTTACTTGAAACAAATGCACCATAATGTGCACACCTTCCACCTCAATAGTGTTGGTTTAAAATGAAGCGGAAAGATGAGACAGTGATGCCCGTGTTGCATTTCTGTTGTGGGGTCCGGGGAGACGGCACACGTGAAAACGCCAGCCGTCTTGTGACCCAGCGTCTGTGACCAGCAGCAGTGGTCACACCTGCTCTGTCCCTAATGCTTTCTCCCGTTAGATAGTGGGTCCGTTTCACGCTGCTCAGGATACGATCTTGGGATACTCTAATGGGCTGTGGTTTACTCGGATCTGCCACCACGGAAACTCCCACGACATCCCCGGGGAAGCAGCCGGGAGGGAGACCTGGTCTTTGGTGTCCCTCTCGGCTGGGACCCGGTCTGTGACATTGGTCAGGGTCAGGTCCTCTGGTCTATGGTGGCAGCTGTGCACCCCGAGCAGCACAGCAGTGGGCCTGGGACCTGGGACTCGGTCTCTTCCCACGTGACACCCTCTGCTGCCCACGGGAAGAGCCAGAGCTGGAATGGAGCTGCCCTTGCTGTTCTGAGATAAGGAATTTCCTTCTGATTTAGGCGTGTTTGGGCCAGTCTGGTTTTTTCCCTGTTACCTGAAGCTGAACACATCCGTGAATGCCAGGCCATTGCCGCCACCACGCCTGCTGCTCCTCCGCTGGCCTGTCCCTCTGGCCCCATGCTGTGTGGCGCACTGTCCACACGCGTGGGCTCCGTGGAGGCGCGTGGTGCTCAGGCAGTGCAGGAGCATGTCTCCACACCCAGCCCCTCCACCGAGGGCTACAGACGGCCGCGGGCGGGACAGTCTCGTCCTGGGTCCCTGGTGGCCGTCCCCGGAGTACCCACTGGCGCGGCCGTTCAGCCCCTGCTGGGACGTGCAGCGAGAGCGGGGGCTGGTGCATGGACGGAGGGACGGGGGCAAGTGAGAGAAATGGGGATCCCTTCCCGCCAGAGCTGCCCCTGGGCAGGGGTGGGGCGGGAAGGAGAAAGCCCCCCTCGGGGCGTAGGAGTAGGGAGCCACAGAGGGTGGCAGAGGAGGGTGGGGAGAGAGAGGAAGGGAAGCGGTGGTGGCACCCGGGCACCTGGGTTCCCGTGGAGGCGCTTGCTGGCCTTTTCCTGATCTTGACAGCAGGTTCGTGCAGGACGGCTGAGGACAGGCACGGCTTCCGTCTGTCTGTGGTACAAACCGCGTTTCCCCCACTGCGTAAGGCTCAGCATGGCGACATTTGACCGTGCACTGCTGAAAGCAGCAGGAGATGCTTATCTTGTTTAAATGCTTGGGGATTGCGGGTCCACGTTACAGAAAGCAGACTCCAGCGGCAGCCCTCCCCCTCCCACCCGCGCGGCCAGCCAGCAGAGCGCCAGTGTCACCGTCACCGCGTCGGCCAACCACGAGGCAGGGCCTGGGCCCCGCTCATCCCTTACTTACGTAACATTCTCGTGTTGGGGGCGTTGGAGGGACGCTGTGGGGACAGGCTCCTGGCCGCCCTCCCTCGGGGGCTGCAGGACAGCAGGGCAGCGAGCAGAGCTGCGGGTCGGGCAGAGGCGCTCTGGGACCTGCAGGTGCCCGAGACCCTGGGGTCCACCCTCGCCGCCTTCCCCACTCCCTGCTGCTCCCAGCGTCCTGGCAGGGATTTTTAGAAGTGGGGTAACAGCTGAGCCCCTAGCTCTGTCGCCCGGCACACTTGAAAGGCCGAGTCTCGCTCTCGTGCTCAGAGGCTCTGCTCACCACGCCACCGCCCCGCTGCGGGCACCCGGCTGCGGGCACCCGGCTGCGGGCACCCGGCTGTGCAGAGGCCATCACACGGTGGATCATGGTCTTGCATAAACACCGCACTCACGAAGACGTTTCCAAAACAATAAAGCGTGGCAGATTTAATGCGGATGGGGCGATGTGATACGATCTCTAAGGCTTCATAAAACTTTAAATAAAATTAACACACATAACTTTTAATACTCCCATGTCAGAGCATCTTAAAATCATAAAAAGTAAACACATAAAATCTTTTAAAGCAGCACTAAAGTTTGGATTCTTAGCTTGGTTTTTATAGGCCTGGAACGATCACAGAGATAGTATGTTTTCATGACACTAACGTTGAGGTCTGATGTTTCTAGTCTCGCGTGCTTAGAGGTGAAATCCCTACAGACCCTGCACCTTTAGCCGCCCCGGCTGCTTACGGACGCTGCTTGCGTGGTCTGTCTTTTCCGTCCCTTTACTTTCCACCCCTCTGGGTCTTTGAATCTTAGAGTGTGGCATCCTGCGTCGTCCCCTTGCATTCTCACACGTGCCCAGAACGGCAGACAGACCCGTCGCGGCTCAGCAGGCTGATGGCAAAGCCGGGTGCGGCCCTCCCTGCCCGCGCCCTGCCCGGACCGGCTTCCGGCCCCTGCTCCCCCCAGCAGCTTCCTCCAGCGCAGCCCTGTTTCTTACCCCGGTTCTATTTCTCGCATGGCGTCTTCGGTGGGGAGGCCGCCGTGGGGTGGGGACAGGCAGAACATGCGAGCACCGGCTGCCGGGGTTTCGGGAAAGGGCTCTTTCTGTTCATTCGCACCCCATCTTTTTGTTTTGACAGCTTTGGGGTCTCATTTACATAACGCAAAATTCACCTCTTTCAAGTGTACCAGTCAATGATTGTTAGTATCTGTGCAGAGTTGTAGAAGCACTACCACACCCAGTTCTAGAACGTTCCCATCCCAGGTCGATCTCTTGCACCAGTTACAGCCAGTCCCCACCCCCGCCTGGAGCTGTGCACAGTTGCCCTGGAGTCACAAGTCGATAAACATTTGGGCTGTTTTCGCTTTTTAGCTATTGTGGATAATGCCACCATGAGCATTCTTGTGCAAGTCTTTATGTGGGTCTGTGTTTTTATTTATTTGATTTTATTTTCTTGTGAAATATATTTGACATAACATATTTATAAAATTATAACACATATTTTACACATGCATATGTGAGGAATGCTGGTAACACTCACACCCTCAAAACCCGTGTAACCACCCTGGGTTGAGAATGGGTCAGCTCAGGGCCACAAACACCCTATGTGAACTGTCCATAGTCTGTTCTCTTCATTCACAAGTGAAAACAATCATTATCCAACATCTGGGGCAATCGTTTCCTTGCTTTTCTTTATAGTTTACTATGTATGCATCTCCAGAAAAATATTATAATATAGAAATGGAATAATACCATGTATATTTTTATGGTTTGCTTTTTTCTCAACATTGTGACACTTATCCAATTAGATACATGTGGCTGTGCTTTGCTCATTTTTACTATTGTATAGTTTTTTATTGCATAAATATAATATATCACAATTTTAAAACAAATGCACCCTATTATTGACGAACTTAGGGTAGATTTCAGTTTTTGTCTTTACTGCTATGAAAATTCCCATATTTTCTGGTGATGTGCACACGTGCGAAAGTTCCTTTGAGTATATTCCTGGGAGAATGGCCAGGCCTTTGGGCGAGCTCATGTTCTACTTTACGAAGTCACAGCAAATGTTTCCAAAATAGAAATGATGATGTCCAACCCCACCAACAATGTAAGAATTCCTGTGGCTCCGTATCTTAACCACCACTGTATTTTTAGAATTTTTTTTACCTTTTTCTAATCTGGTGAAGGCAAAGACATCTAATTTTTTAAAATTCACATTTCTTTGATTTTTAATAACACGGAGCATTTTGGATGTTTTGATTTTATATTTAGCAAAATAGTCAGGAATTCTGTCCATTTTTCTATTGAGATTTGTCTTTTGTACAATTTTTTCAAGTTTTTGTCATTCTCATGAAGCCAGTAGCATGGATGAGAGGCAGTGCCGTGCTTCCAGCTGCCTCAAAGCTGGGATTTTTTTCCAGTTTACCTGAGGGTTTTATTGGTGCATAATAGATGTAAATATTTTGGAGTACATGTGACTATTTAATAAATTCATATAATTTGTAAAGATCCAATCAGTGTGCTTGGGGCATCCATCACCTTAAATATTCTTTTCTTTATGATTTTTTAAAAATAAATTATGTTGGGGCACACTCACCCAGAAAAGTACATGATATATGCTTTCAGTTTCTTTGACATTCTGGGGAAGGCAGAACCAGTGGCCTAAAGCGTGTCAGTGTTTGCCCACTGCTGGGGGCGGGAGGAACTGACCACGAGGGCGGGAAGGGACTCTGGGGTGTAAAAGCACCTGTGTCTTGGACGCGGCGACAATTCCCTGTTTTCGTTTCCTTTGATGGGGGCAGCTCGGGATAGGAGTGCGGGTCTGGTGGGCAACCGTCAGACTGCTCTCCGGGACGGCTAGACCATCAGACACGCAGCCAACACGGTGTGAGGCTCCCCAGTTCCCACCGACATTTGTTACCGTCTGCCGCTTTGTCACAGCCATTCTTGTAAGTGTGGAGTGCCATCTCAATGGTGTTTTAATGAGCACTTCCTTAATTACTAATGATGTTGAACATCTTTTTATGCCCATGCCATTCTTTGAACTCCTTATATCTTCGCCATTCTTAAAAATCAAATTGTTTATTTTCTTATTGATCTGATGCTCACAGGTAACGTTGCAGGTGCCCTGGTGGACACAGGACATGGTGGCACCACATTAAGAGCCACATAGAGAGGAAGGAAAGGGAGACCAGAAGTAGGAGCTCATGGAGCTGCCCCTCCTCTCCCCCCCACCAGCTCCACCATGTCGGGAAGCAGCTTGTCCCTCAGCTCACGGGCAGGAGTGGTGCTGAGTGGTCCCCACGCCCTGCCTCAATCCCTGGCCCGGCACTTATGAGAAGTGCTAGAATCATGGTAGTTTTAATCGACTGTTTTAGAGGAGTTTGTTGTGCACCAACACATAAAAAAGCAGACTGAACACCTGCCTACCGCAGGGGTTCTTAGGTCTCAGTGTTTTTGTTGGTGGTTCTTAAACATTATAAGAAAATATGGCCTTGGGGTATTCTACCCTCAGAAAATTCTGGAGTTTTTAGGGATTTTTTTCTTTGTTTTATGGAAAGTTAAAGATTACCTATATAAACATAAATGATAAAGTATAGTATGAAATTATTTTTAAGAAAAATCAAAAAAAAAATTTAGCCTAGATTGTTTTGAGTTTAAATATAAATTTGTGGGTTTTCTTTTTTAGGGTGAAACAGTTTTGTTCCTGCAGGTTAGCATTTCCATCTCCCTGGTGTTCGTGGCTTTGTTAACTGTGTAAAGGTGTCACGTGTCTCTCAGTGGATTTACATCTAGGAGCAGTGAAGGAATGCAAATATCGGTAATGTTACCAATAAAACTCTAGGCCATAAAATACCTCCCTTATTTTTCCAAGGAACTGCACCAGATTGAAGCTGGGTAAACAAAGCAGCCCGTGAAAAGTGGGTCCATTAGCCTGCAGGGCCCTGTGTACACTGGAGCAGAAATACGTCAAGTTTAACTGAGGACAGAGAGGTTTAAGAAGTGCCAGGAGGGGTCATCATGTATCTCCTTTAGGAGTTCCCTTTGGGGTGGAGAAAACCTGTTAAGTGCTAAACATTTCTTCTCCACTCCTTTTATAAAAGCAGTTTGTGTTTATTGATCCTGGTCATGCTTTGCCTCACTGGATTCCTTAAATTTTCACTGACCTGCTCAGGCCTCCTTCCTGTCAAGCTTGCTTACTTATTTATTTTTTTATGTTAACCTGGAGGTGCAGGGTTTTATTCCTTTGGGTTAAGTTTGAGAATTAGAATTACGAATTATGAAGCAAAATCCCGAGTTCATGCAAACTAGTCTGAGATTGAAACAAGATTGGAAGATTAGGTTTAAGAAGCTCCAGTCCTTCTCATGTCTTTTGTTTAGATGTAAATTGTACATATATGGGGTGCAGTGCGATATTATGATACATGCATACAGCATGGAATAATCAAATCAGGATAATTGAAATATACATCAACTCAAATATTTATCATTTCTTTGTGTTGGGAACTTCTAGCTATTTTGAAATATAAGTATGAAATAAATTACTGATAACCATATCACCCTATTCTGCTATAGAACACTAAGACTCATTCATCCTGTCTAGTTGTAATTTGTATCCATTAACCAACATGTCTCCATCCCTCTGCCCCTGCCTTTCCCAGCCTCTGGTGACCCCCTCCTGCTCTGTGTCCACGAGATCGACTGTTCTAGCTCCCGCACACGGGCAAGAACACGTGGTATTTGTCTTTCTGTCCCTGGCTTATTTCATATAACATGAACGGTTACATGTACAGTTCTACCCATGCTGCTGCAAATGATGTGATTTTATTCTTTTCTATGAATGAACGATGTTTCACTGTGTATATATACCGTATTTACTTGACCCACTCATCCACTGATGGATAGTTAAGTTGTCATATACGGACTTTTTGATGTGCTGTAAGATGCGGTTTGCTAGTATTTTGTTTCGGATTTTCACATCTGTGTTCATCGGGGATATTGGCCTGTAGTTTCCTTCTGTTGTGTCCATATCTGGTTTTGGTATCAGGGTTATGCTGACCTCATAGAATGAGTTTGGAAGGATTCCCTCTGCTGAAATCTTTTGAAAAAGTTTTAAAAAAATTGGTATTAATTTTTCAGCCAGAAATAAATCTGTGTATTTACAGCCAACTGATTTTTGACAAAAGTACCATAAACATTTATTGAAGAAAGGACAGTGTCTTTGATAAATGGTGCTGGTTAAACTGGATATCCATGTGCAGAAGAATAAACTAGACCCCTGTCCTTCGCCATATACAAAAATCAGCTCAAAATGGATTGAAGACTTAAAGGTAAGACCTGAAACTGTAAAACTACTACAAGAAAATGGAGAAAATGCTTCAGGACATTGGTCTTGTGAATAAGACCTTAAAAGCACAGGCAGCAGAGGCACAAATGGACAAGTGGGATTAGATCAAACTAAAGAGCTTCTCTGTAGCAGAAGGAGCAAAAGAACAGCGTGAGAAGGCATACAGAATGAGGGAAAATATTTCAAACTATTCATCCAACAAGAGATTAACATCCAGAATATACAAGGAACTCAAACAACTCAGCAACAATAACAACAACAATAAAATCCAGCTTCAAAAATGGCAAATGACCGGAGTAGACATTTGTCAAAAGTAGATATACAAATAGCCAAAAAATATATGAAAAAATGCACAATAGCGCTAATCATTAGGGAAATGCAAATCAAAACCACAATCAGGTATCATCTGACCCCAGTTAGAAGGGCTGTTATTAAAAAGACAAAAAATAACAAACGTTTATGAGGATGAGGAGAAGGGGAACTGTTATATGCTGTTGGTGGGAATGTAAATTAGTACGGTGATTAGGGAAAACAGTATGGAAATTCCTCAAAAACTTAACAATAGAACTGCCATGTGATCCAGCACCCTGCTACTGGGCATATACCCACAGAAAAGGAAATCAGTCTGTCACAGAGATGCTGCATTCCCGTGTTCATCACAGCACTGTCCACAAGAGCCAAGATACGAAATCAACCTCAGTGTCCGTCTGCGTGGGGCACCCTTGACGTAAGCGTCCCCACCTCCGAGAGAGACTCCACCTCACGCTTCGGAAGGCATCAGGCCGGCAGGGACCAGATGCGCCTAATCAGTAAAGATGCCCCAACCGGGTAAGGGCGTAACCCTTCACCTCAGCCCTGACCAGAGGACTCGAGGGCCAGAAACCGAGCAGGACTCCACCAGGTGGACGCGGCCTCTCCATGGACACCGCCTTGCCGTCACTCAACGTCAGCACCCGCACCTGCCGCCGAAGGCTGAGCCCAAATCCAGGGCTCTGCCTCGTGCGACGCTGCACTGGCCGGGTCAGCCCTCCTCCTCCTCCTCTCTCCTTGGACTGGTTCATTAACCCCTTCCCCGCCCCCTTTTCTCTTGGCGTTAAATGTTACTTCGTTTGTCGTGGGAATTTTAATCTGTAACACTGACATATTGATGACGCACTACTGAGCATGGTCTGCAACACTGGCCTGTGTGCCCGCGGCCCTGCACCAAGTGAAGGGTCGTCCTGGAAACTGCCTCCCGGGAAACTCCACGCAGCTCGAGGCTTTTGCAATTGAATAAGCGTCAATAAAAGTGTGACCTTGTGGAAAGACACCAACTTTCCTGACCTGGTCACGTCTGACCTTGCGCCACTCCTGGCCCCACTGAAAGCAGAGCGATACAGAGGACGTGGTGTGTGCACAGTGGGACCCTCGGAGCCATCGGGGATTGAGACCCTGTCACCAGCCAACATTTCGTCAAGGGACCTGGAGGACATTTCGTCAAGGAAAATAAGCCAGGCTCAGAAAGACAAACCGCACACCTTCCCTGCTATGTGGGAGCGAAAACGTCTCACAGCGTAGAGAGTAGAACAGGGGTCCAGGGGCCGGGGTCGTGCGGGGAGGGGAGATGACAGGGACTGGTTAACGGGCACAAACTTGCAGCTAGACAGGAAGACCCAGTGCCAGGGCTGTAGAGCCCTCACTCAGGGTGACCATAACTGGTAATAACAACAATTTATCCTGCATTTTCAAATAGCTCAGAAGAGTGGATTTTGAAAGTTCCCAACACACAGGGGGTAGATGTTTGAGGTGACAGACATGCTACTGTGCCCAATTGCCCCTGTGCACCATATGTGTGGAAATTCACCATGCTATGTACCCTACAGGTATGGACAACAGCATGTGTCAGTTAAAAGAAAGAAATAGAAAACTAGGAAATGAAGAAGAAAGTGTTGAATGAAGAGGGTCAGAAAGAGGGAGGGAGAGAAAGACGCGGAGCCGAGAGGCACCAAGAACCGTGGGGACCCCTCACCCCCAGGGCGCCAGCGCCGGCTAAGGCCGAGCAGCCCGAGGGCTCCTGAGCACGGGCGTCTCCGTCCAGGTGGGCCTGTGTGACCGGAGGGTCACGGAGGCTGCGGAGCAGGACATGGACGTGAGGACGCGCCGTCCTGGACACGAGGTTTCAGACCCCAGCGCCAGGGGGCGGAGCCGAAGCCGGACCCAGGCAACGCGCGTGCTCCGGGAACCTCGCGGAGAAATGAGTGCTCCAGATAAAAAGCTGTAAATTGGGGAACCAGGTGTCATCTTTGGTGACCTGTAGACTTGTTTTGTTTAAACAACTTGTTAGAAAGCAGCTATTTGACATAAAATGCAAATTTCAGGCTCCTCTTCCCAGCGTTTGGCTTGACAGCACCGAGCTGGCGGGAGGTGGCTGTCCGCGGCTCCCCGTGTCCCCGAGCTGGCGCCCCCGGCCTGCGCACCCTCGCTGAGGACGTCTACACGCGCAGCCGTCTTGCCTCCCTCTTGCTCAGAAGCACCTTCGGGTTTCAGCAGCTCCTTTCGTCTGTTCTGCACACAGGACGCTCCGTGTTCTGTCTGCGTGTGTGTTGCACAACCACACCGAACGCAGACGCTGCTTAAGCTCTTCAGGGTCGTCGGCAGCATCGTGGGGTCCAGCAGTCGTGGCCGGGACGGAGCACCGTGGCCCGACACTTTGTCAAGGACAGTTGCGTATTTGTACTAGAATAGTGTTCTGCAGGCCTCAGAGCATATAAAAAAAAACAAAGGAATGGAAACTGTTTACCCAGAGTGAAAGGGTGCCTCTTTTCATGTGCCAGGCCTGGCGTGGGGGTCGCCAAACACCTGCCCTTCAGGCAGAACTCCGCCGCTCCAGGTGTTTGGGAAACATTGTCCAAACCCCTCGTGAAACAGCTGCCCAGATGTTCAGCTGCCTCTTAGCAAAACAGACTTTCTGAGACTAACAGAAGTCAAGGCCTTTCACCTTCCCTAGTGTTCCTCCATGTTCTTGCTTCACCTGGGCACACGTGGGCCCGTGACACGCACAGGCCAGGAGCACCGCGCTGCACCGCGTCCAATGCCCCACGACCCCTGCGACCCCCGCCCGGCCGGGCTGGCTCCGGCCGTGGAACCGACCGGCCTTTCCCGCTGGCCTCTCCCCGCCTTGTGCTTCCCCAACTCTCCCGTTTATCATGTTCTTAGTAAACGTGCGTCCAATTAAAACACGTTTAAAATCCAACGATTACTCTCTTTAGTGTAAACTGAAATGAAATTCTGCATACTAATTAGACTGCATTTGACATTTTTAAGGGTTATTTAAACGCCACTGGCCTAAACACTGTTTCAGTGCTTTCTTCAAGAAGCAGCGGCTCCTCCAGGCTGGTCTTGGCGAAGTGATCGCTCAAAGGAGACGGTTTGTTCTTAGACAAGGACTCTGTCCACGGGCTCTCCTTTCCCAGGGAAACATTTCCAACCGTGCTGTCTCCGCAATGTTGCAATACCATTGTGTTGGGCTTGGCGAGGAGATGGTCTGAGAACATTCTTTCTCTGGAATGTGTTAGATTCTAGGTGGTCCACAAACGGGATTGGGAAACATCTCATTCAGCAGGGACTGAGCCTGGTCATGCAGGCTGTTGACAGAAACATCAGGTATGTTCTGGCGTATTCCCTGCAGTATCTGACAGTCAGACTGCCAGGATTAGAGCAGCAGGAGCCTGTGGGGCCCCGGAAGTCGGGGAGTCTCACGATCCAGGCTTGGGGGGCTGCTAAGCGTGGGGGCCAGCGCAGGGAGCTTGTGTCCCGGGCGGTTTCAGACTGTGCTGGGTAGGAAGGCGGGGCAGGTGGCAGACTGCCCCGGGAAGTCACCAGTGAGAGCACTGTCTGGAGGACCATCCTGCCCGAGGTGTGCAGAGGCAGCAGGTGGTGAGAACACGCAGTCCGGTGGGCAGAGGGCTGGGGGCCCTCGTGGAGGAGATGCCCCCGGAATGCACAGGGGACAGGGGGCCCAGAGGACGGGCCGCGTCCAGGACACCTGAAGGGTTTCCCAGACTGGCTGGGTGGAGCCAATGAAGGGGAACGAGGAGGGGTGTGGCCGTGTCTCGCCCAGGAGAAGACAGTTCCACCAGCCTTCTCGGAGGGCCAGGAGGAAATGCCAGGGCTCCTTGAGAGGCGACAAGTTTTGAGTGACAGTGCTAAGTTCACGTGCAAATGCAGAGACCACAGGAGACCAGAGCCCACCGTTCCCTGACAGGTCATGGGTGGGACCCCAGGGTGTGCCTCCCCAGACCGGCGTGGGGTGGGGGGAGGTCTTCTCAAGGCAGAGAAGCTGGAGAGGGGGGTGGGGTCAAAGGAGGTGGGTGTCTCGGGGGCCACTCGAGGAGGGGACTCAGCGCAGCTTCTGGGAGGCCAAGGAGCACAAGGCCAGGGAGGCAGCAGGTGGGATTGAGGCTCCCTGCGTCTGGAGTGAGTGGTGCTCCCGGGATTGGTGGTGAGGACTCCCTGGGATGGGGAGCGAATACTCCCTGGGTCTGAGTGAGTGCTCCCCAGAGTCGGGACTGAGGGCTCCCCAGAGTCGGCAGTGAGCGCCCCCCAGAGTCAGGACTGAGGGCTGCCTGGATGGGTGGTGAGTGCTCCCTGCATCAGTAGTGAGTGCTCCTCAGAGTCGGTAGTGAGTGCTCCTCATAGTCAGGACTGAGTGCTCCCCAGAGTTGGGACTGAGTGCTCCCCAGAGTCAGGGCTGAGTGCTCCCCAGAGTCGGGAGTGAGTGCTCCCCAGAGTCGGGACTGAGGGCTCCCCAGAGTCGGGACTGAGGGCTCCCCAGAGTCGGGAGTGAGTGCTCCCCAGAGTCGGGACTGAGGGCTCCCCGGATGGGTGGTGAGGGCTCCCCAGAGTCGGCAGTGAGCGCCCCCCTGAGTCGGGAGTGAGGGCTGCCTGGAGACCCACATGGCAGGGCGGAGACCAACTGGTGGGGACAAGACAGGACGGGCACTGAGAACGTGGTGTTGGGGGAGCCCGGAGATTCAGGAGGTGCATGTTGGAGGGGAGGAAGGAGGCAGGGAGTGGGGGGCTCCAGGGCTGGGGAGAGGGGGGGGGCTCCAGGGCTGGGGGGAGTGGGGGAGGGAGGGAGCCAGGCCAGGAGGGAGGGGACGGAGGGGCGGGATCGTGGGAGTGGAGACCCTTCGGCTCAGCAGGGGGTGGGGGCCTGAGGGGCTGGAGCTGCCTGGGTGCGTGGTCAGCGGGGCCCTGGGGTCGGGAAGCCGGTTTTCAGACTGGGGAGGGGGATCCCTGCCGTCCAGAGACGGCCACTGTGACACTGCAGACTCGGGGGCAAAGCCCGGACCCCCCCAGGGCCGCCGTAAGTAGGTGGGTTAAAGTATCACTGAAACCTGTTTCTATCCAGAGCATAACTGTTCCTACCTCTTGTTCACTGAGAGCCGTGAATGCTCACGGCTTCCCAGGTAAGCTTGGCCTCGGAGCCTGCAGGGGCGTTTGCGATACGGCCCTTCTTAGAGGAGGATCCACTTGCAGTATCCTCCCGGCCACTGACACCTGCCCTGCGAGCTTCTTGGGCTCACGGACGGCGTCGGTGGGGTATGTCTAAGCCACAGTCCGGGGTCCGAAGCCTCCCCAGTGTGGGCCTCGCGGGGTTTGCCGACTAGAACATCGGGGGGTTGCGCTTGCTTGACGGGCCTCCAGGAATAACCCCCCATTTTTGCCGGTGCGGTGATGCCAACCCCGTCACATCTGTCCCTGGACGAGCCACCTGAGGCCTTGTTTGTGACACGCACCCTACTGTGCCAGTGGCAAAATGTGGACGAGTGTGAGTCCCAGGACTGTTGACACGTGGTCGCTCAGGACTTCCGAAAGATGATATTTTCCAAGCAGGGGAAATGGAAAGGAGGCATCTTCCAGCTGCCCTCTTGTGTGACATGGATTGCAGGGAACAGAGATGACTCTCACCTCCAAGACCGCACCTGCTGGGCCTTCAGCCCGCTGTTTCTGGGGTGCGTATGAAATCCAGGTCCTCACTGTTCAGGGCTTGAACACTTGGCATCTCTCAGTCCAGTTATGTTTTCAAAAGAGCAACAGAAACGGTGACGACTTAAGGTCTGGGGGCTCCAGGGGTGTGGGGAGAGGTCTGATGAGTGACGCGCACGTGAGCTGACTGTGGTGAAGAAACATCACATGGCAACATGGTCACCGCAGCATGTGGCGGCCGCTGCTCTGTTTTCCCCTTGAGAAATGCTTCCGCCGGACGCCCCCGCTTGGCATTCAGAGGTCAACGTTCTGGAGAAGTTTGCCAGGCAAGCGTTTGGCTGCATTTCTGTTTTAAATGCTTTTTGAAAGACGAAGCTAAAGTCCTAGGAGCAGATCGACCTTGATGAGTCCAGCGCCCTGGGGCCAAAGCAGAGCACGTGGTGTCGGCCCAGCGACGTGAGCTTCGGTGTCAGGAAGCAGAGTGTCTGGGGTGCCGTCAGCCCTCTGTCCGCGCCAGGTGAAAAGGGCAGATTGAGTCACTGACGCCACTGAGGAGGCTTTTGTCTGGAAGAAGTAAAATCAGTCTATTCAGTGCCTGTCACTCGATAGTCAGTCTGGAGGGTAAACGCCATGCAGCTGTGGCGTCGGCGTGAGCCGCAAGCAGGGCCTCCCAGTAAACGTTGCCGACCCACCGGCCAGAGCAAATGACCCGCACAGGTGCCGGCACGACACGGCGGACCCCTGGCTGGCTGCCCACACCTGTCCTTCCTCTGCTGAGCCACCTGCAGACCGTCTTCCAGCTTTGTTCTCTCGGGACACAAGAAACCACCATGTGGGGAAATGTACATCCTATCACTGCACGCAATGGAAAATACGTCTTAACTTACACTAAGGCCATGGTGATTAAACACAGACACACACGTACACGGAACAGCAGCCGTGAACCTCCATCGCGGGCCACCTGGATCAGGGAGGCCTAATGGCCTGTGCATCTATACAGGAGATGACGTTTGAGGACGAGATTAAAACTTAGGCTGTCATGTCAGGAAAGCGAATATCGCACATTTGGATTTGAGAAGGTAGATTGTGAGCTGGTGGATTTCCCTGCAGTGGAACTAATTTTTTAAATGCAGTTTTACAGGAAAATCGGTGTGTGGATCCAGGTGTGTGGGCTGTGGCCGGTGAAGCCGCACGTCAGCGTCCTCTGTTCCGTGGCTTCTGCCCCGGAAGGTGCAGCCAGGGATGTAAAACTGCCGGTGTCCTGGACAGAGTGTCGGGAACTAGTTTCGAATATCGTTACCTCTCGTTTCCCTTCAACTCTAAAAGTCCAAATACAGACTTTTCCAGAAGACAAAGACCAAACTTTGGCAAACAAAATAAAGCAAAGGATGTTAGAGACAAGGAGGGTGGAAACTTAAGTGTTGTTTTTTACACTTTCTTTAAGCTGACAAACAGGAAGCAAACATTTGGTGAGCAGTGATTCCTCCAGCTTTCTGCACACGTGGGTTCACACTTGACAGACAGTCTCACCTGCTTTGCTGCGTTAACGGAGTCGACTCTGCTAGAGCACCAGCACCGGCGAGGCCTTGAGAGCAAAACACCTGGGCCGGCTCCGCCCGTAGGAACCGTCCCCGCTGGCAAGTCTCCAGCGCAGACACCTGGGCCGCTGCCCCGGTGTCTATCTCCGATACCCTGAAACTTCCCTTTGTAGTCGACTGATTCAGCCGCTGGTTTTTAATTTTCAAAATGAAATTTTAGGTTTGATATCGTTCAGAGGAGTTCAGGCAGCAAGCTTCATTTCCTTCTCAGCTAGAAATGTCATTTTAGGGTAAAAATGACTAGCGTCTCCATGGCTGCTACGTGAGCACAATGCTGAGTTAAAGAATCGCATGTGGGGAAAACACCCTTCATGAGTGTTCGCTGTCTCTGGGTTAACAGAGCGGCTTGGTGAAAACATGCCCTTTGTTTTCGGGGCAGGATTGGAAATTCGGCGGTAACAGAGCCCAGGGAGACGGAGCTTGGGTCCGCAGTGCAGGTTGACTCGGGACACGTCGGCCGCGGGGCGAGGGGTCCCCTGTCCTGCAGGACGGTGGTGATCCTCGGGATCTCAGCTAAACCTGCCTGCTCTGATTTAAGGCAGCCAAAGAGGCCCAGCGGTTCTTCGTTTATAACAAAATGCTCCCTGGTATTTTGATAGTTTGTGGAAACACGAAACAACCTGGTCTTTTAGCGTCTGTTCACCCCCAGGGTGGGCAGGTGGCCCGTCAGCGTGAGTGGTGGCCCTGTGGGGTGGGGGGGTGAGCACACAGTCCGAGGACGGGCTCTGAGCTGACGCCGCGAGTCAGCGACTGTAAGAATGAAATTTCGCTGCCATCGGAGACTCCGTCCCTGTTTTGACGCAGTCCGACCTGAGGTAGAGGTTTTGCATTTAGTCAGTGCAGTTGTTTTGGGTTGACAGAGGCGCCTGGCGCTGGGGGGCGGGACCGGCCCTGGCCCAGACGCCCGAGGTCTGCGGCCCTTGGTTTGAAGCGTTTCCCAGCAGCCTCTGTTTACGTAGGAAAGTGACCGAGAGGGACGTTGCTGAGGCCCCAGACGCGCCCGCAGGCGGCCTCAGAGGTGGCGCCCGGGAGCCTCCACAGGTGCTGGGACCCCAGGAAGCCGAGGGCTCTACGCCTCCCTCCTGTCCCCACTCGCCAGCCTCCCGCCCTGCTGACAAAGGAGCGCGGCCACCGTGGCACAGACCCGAACACCCTGGGAAGGACACGGAGGCCCCAGAACGCGGCGTCTGCCTCATGACCAGCCCACGGGACGCCCGTCCCCTGGGGTCTGCCCCGCACAGGTGGCCAATGCGAAGGTGGCCCTGGGCGTGGGGCTGTCCCCACTCTGAGTGGACATATCTGGGGAGCAAACGCCACGCTCGTTTTCATAACAGTCCACTAGACTAGGACGAGCGTCTCCTCTGTGGACCCGGCAGGCCGGTGACCAGATGGCACCGGGCTGGCCACCCGCTCTGGACAGGTCTCCAGGGACGGCCGTGCCGCCTGCCCCGCGGGCCTGCCGGGTGAGGGTGGGCGTCCAGGGCGGGTGGGCTCGCTCAGCCTTGCGCACGCTCAGCCCTGAGACCCACGCAGGCCGCATTTAGCTTTGTTTTCCTGTCGGGTTTTTCCTTATGTGAAACTAAAACTGCTTTTTTGTTGTTGTTATTGATTTACTTTGTTCTGTTTTGCTTTGTTTTGACTTAAGCCAATTTCCTCTTTTTCAAACGCTTGTGGACAGAGAAAATCACTTCACGTTTCTTCACCAAAAACACGTTGTCAAACACAGTGAGCCCATCCTCACCCTAACTCCCATTTCTTCCCACCTGAGTCCCTTCACCTTCACCCAGGCTTACGCTGGAGTCACTGCGTCTGCTTCTGGCTTAGCAGTTAGCGTGAACAGCAGTGTCTCCTACACAGCAGGGAGCAGCCATCGTCTCAGGGTTACCTGGGGGCGCATGGCTCCACACGGTGTCACTGAGGAGGGGACAGTGATCCCCAACAGACCCTGGGAGCATCTGGGCAGTCGGTCTTTCTTAGTCGGTTGTGCGGGATGTTTAAAAGTGGATGATGTCCTATTGGAAATTCCAGGAAAAACAGCCTGAGGGATTTAGCTCTGATTTGCAGAGGTTTTGGTTTTGTCCTGCAGAAGGTGGATGGTCCTTCCAGAGTTTGCCGTCGCGTCGAAGGGGAAGGGTCCGAATCCATGTCCTAATGTTATTGCTTCCGAGGGAGAAGCCGGGAACGCCGGCGCCGGTGGGATGGGATCCCGGTGGGATGGCCCCACAGAGGACGGAGAAGGAACACACACGCCTGCGTTTGAGCAGAGCACGCAGGTTCTAAATTCCAAAAGCTCTTTGTAGGGGTGTGGACTAGAAAAATAAGGAGGAAGCCAGACGCTGTTTCTGGTTTCTGTGGGTGGTCCGGCCCCTTGCCGGTCCCCGCGGCCCCCTTCCCTGTGCACACGCGCAAAGACACTCGCTGCTTCTCGGAGGGGCCGAGACCGCGCAGTGGCCCCCAGCACGCGGCGAGGTCTGCGACCGGGTGGGGCCGAGAAAGGATGTTTCTCCCTCACGTCTCCAGACGGCCTTTGTGCGATTTTCCCATTTGATATTCTTTGAATTCCGGAGATTTCCATCCGGCACAAAGCTGCCGTCTTCCAGAGCAGCTCATGGACTGCAAACCCGTACCTTTCGGGTAACCTCGCCAGGGCCTTGAGGCTGGCGTGGTTAGGGAAAAGTCACTTCTGAGGAAGGAAATGAAAGCAAAAGGAACCTGCGGAAGGCAGGGAGGTTCATCTGCCCACGTGCCAGGGGCTTCCTGGGCGCTTGGGCTGGGAGACCCCGGCGCAGGCCCCCGGGCACGGCCCACCTGTCTCGTGGCCCCGCTCATGGCCCACCAGCCTCATTTGCTGCTGCGCAGCGTCTGCTGTGAATTCAGACTTGGCCAGTAAAAGCTCTACAATAAAAACGACTCTTTGATGTCCAACCCCAGCACATAAAATCCCAAAATATGCTTTTACTAAGGTGCACGGGCGGATGGTTTGGGTTAGCATGTGAGCAGTTACACATGTCAGAGGCTTGGAGGGAAATAAACACAATTGGAAATTTCACTGAAGCCAGGTGTCTGGTTCAGATTTGAAGAACTGAATATATTAAATATGCTTTATTGAGCTGTCATGCATAAAATTGCATCCTTATGTATCTGGAAAACATTGGGTAATTTTCCCAGAAGTTTGTAGGATACCAATGGCCTTTTGGGGGTGCCGAGGGGAAGACCTCATCTCAATACCCATGATGCATAGTCCTAGAGCCTTGCCAAGCTGGGGAAACTGAGTCCCAGGCTGACGGTGGCCTGACACAGCAGCCAGCACACTGCCCGTCAGGGGCTGTCACGGTGCGTGGAAACTCCCAGCACATCTGGGCCAGGTCGGCAGAGCAGCCGCTCGTCTGCGCGCCGGGGAGCCGGCGTCTCCTGCCTTCCCCGCAGAGACTCTGGGGTCCCCCGCTGCACCCGTCACACCGCCGCCCCCTAAACGGGAGCCCAGCTGGCGTAAGAGGAGCAAACGCACGTGCCGTGGGCCGTGGCCTGACAGACGTCGTCAAGGCCACAGTGTGCTGGTTGGTGACACTTCTGCCTTTCGAGGTTGATCATTGTTTTTTAAAAAATTAGGCTCTGGAATGAGAACAAATTAGTTGAGAAACAGCATGATAAATAAAGTCATCCATCTGATGAAATTTATGAAATTCCACAGAAATCACCTTTTGTGCAAATTCTTTCTCACCGCGCTCTCGCTGTGTGGCTCACGCAGGCAGACGGTTGTGTCCTCGCTGGGCAGGTGCCCTACAGGGCGTGCACTCGTCACTGGGCTCATGTAACCTTCCCAGCCTCGTTTCCACGTCTACGAAGGGGACTGGTGATGGCACCGACCCCACAGGACGGCGGCAGTGAGTGGTGAAAATTAACTAACGTGACACCTGCCGGTTACTTCGGGCAGCGATGAGAACATTCTCAGTTGTTGCTGTTGTCATTATAAACTGAGCGTGTCCTGGTGCTGGGTGTGTTAGACGCACGGCAGCCGTCGGACTGGCTGCGGGAGCGTGCACTGAAGACGAGGGTGATGGGCAGTGGTGGTCTGACAGGAGGGGCCGGGGAGCCCTTTGCGTGTGTGAGAGAGGAAGGTTCCTCCAGCTGAACGGCGAGAGTCACACTGTGTTCTGTGCTGTTGGCCCTTTTCTCCCATTGCTCCCCCAGGGCCTCCAGTGTGACCTTACAGCAGAAAACAGGTTCCCTGTTTTGCAAATATTTTGCAGGAAACACTGGGAGAGCTGAGAGGCAGGCCCCGAAGTAATGCCGTCTCTCTGAGAAGTTGCACATGGGTGTGTAAGTGCTTCTAATTCTAGGAAGGGCCCAGGGAGGCAGGGGCAGACCTGCCATCTGGGCACCCTTTCTCCCCACAAGAGGGGTGTCCCCACCAGAGCGAGGACACCCCACACAGGTGTGAGGCAGTTCGGGGACTCTCCGTGGCAGCTGGGAACGTGGAGCGTGGCAGCCTTAGCCAGGAGGCTCTCGAGCCCCTAGGACTCCAAGCAGTGGGGCACCGGGCAGGCGCTCTGAGGCTCTGGAACACTCACAGCGCCAAAATTGTCTAGGAGACTTACACGTTTCTCTCTAACAGCGGAGGAGCAAACCGTGTTAAACTGTTAATAGCTGAAATGGAGTGAAGGAAGCAAATTACGTGCAAGTTCGTGTGTTCTGTTAAATATTGCAGTAAATGAAATAATGCTTCTTAGAAAGATAAATTTTACATTTAAGTGGAAAACAGTGGTGGCTCTAGTGATGCAAAGTGATCAAAGCTGTGAATATCCACACCCCTGTCTAGCTGGGCTCCCCGTGAAGGGCCCTCCAGACCACGGCACACGCAACTTCTCATGCAAAGTGTAAGACAGTGCATAGCTTAGGTCTTGCGTGACATATGGCCACTGTTGCTACTACTGAATTTTGTCAGCACGCCTCACAAGAAGCCACGGAAAACACATAAACTGATGGGCGTGGCTATGTTGTTCCAGCATCACTGTTTTTTAGAAAAGGCAGCCAGCCCATCAGCCACGCCTGGCCCGTGCCTTTCCTGGTCAGTGCCTTTTGTTACTGAGCAGCCTTTAGACTCGAAATAATATTTGCTCGCAAAATCTACATAACCAAGTTCATATGTTTTCCTAAAGCAGATTAGTGAATTTAAAGAAATAGAATAAATCTCAAAAGTTGTGCAAACAGATACTATGTAAGCCAAAAGATCATGAAATGACACACCTAATGCTATCAGCCAAAAGTTCCACACCCAGCAAAAACAGTCTTCGGAAACGAAAACCAGCCATAAGGAGATACCACCACACGTCCACTGGAATGGCTATAACCCAAAAGGCTCCCATCACCGACTGTCGGTGAGGGAACGGTTGCCATCTCTCGGTGCTGGTGGGGACGTAAGATGGCACAGCCATGGGCAAACATTCACTGGAAAGAGATTGGCAGTTTCTTAAAAATATAAGCATCGACTTACCACATAAGCCAGGAACTTGGTCCTACAGATACACCCCGAGCTGAAGGAAAGCGCATGTCCACAATGAGGACTTGCTCCTGGTCCTCACAGCACCGTTGTTCATGACAGCCCAGAACAACCCACACGTCCATCAAGAGATACATGAATAAACAGATGGTGGTGCTGTGTCCTTGCCAGGGGAGATTATTTACCAAGTAAGAAAAAACAAACTACCAATGCATTCAAGATCCTGAATGAATCATGAAAACATCACTCAGAGCATATGAAGGCAGTCGCAAATGTGTGCGTATTGCACAACTTCATTTACATGAAACTTCTAGAAAGAGCAAGTCTGCAGAAAGAGGGGATCTGTGTTCTGGGGCGAGGAGTGAAGAGGACCAAGACGGTCATGAGGGAACCGTGGGGGGTGGGGTGCGTGAGACTGGACGGTGCTGCTAGGGACACTCTGTAAACTGGATGGAAATCACCAACTGGTGCACTTACAAAGCAAGACTATTATGGCACACGAATCCTACCTCAACGCAGCTGTGAAAAACATGAAGATGAAATAAAAATTTGTTCCACATAAACAAAAAGAACAGATGGGAAAAGTAGAACGCTAAGAGCAAGTGTGTAGCTTTAACCACGTTGATAATCTCATGAAGTGCAAATGGTCTCAGAAGAGTGCATACTCTATGGCCCCAGTACTATAGAATTCTAGAACATTCTAGAAGATTACCAGATTGGCTAAAATAACAAGACTGAACTACATGGCGCCTACAAGAAACCAGCTGTAAGGATACAGATGGGTGAAGATTCGAATAACAGAAGAAACCCTGCCCAGGCGAGCACCGGGCATGAGGACGCGGCTGGACCAGCGTGAGACGGAGCCCTGGGTTTTAGGGGCCGTGAGGTGTGAAGGGAAGGGAAGGCTCCGCCCAGCGTGGAGGTGCTGTCCAGGTAGAAGTGGGGGACAGCCCCCTGAGCAGGGGGCGCAGAAGGGGAGAAAGCTGGGGAACAGCCAGTGCGGCCGGGTCCCGGCCCTGAGGCTCCTCCCGGGGCAGCTGCTGCTCCAGGCCCCCGTCCCACCCACGTCCGACCTCTGCAGGTCCGGGCTGGGCACAGAGGGCGCCAGTGTCCTCTGAATGCCAAGGGCAAAGTCCCATTTATTGTACAGCGTGAAAACGTGAATCCAAAGTGTTAGTCATTACTAGCATTTCTCTTATTTTGATACAAAGAAAAATAGGGTGTGTCAATTTTGGTTGACAAAGAGTTAAAAAATCAGGAATGCCGCAGACTTTTAGAATGATGTATCTTTGCTTATTCTTCTCGACAGGTTTTCCTATTATTTATGGGAATCGGGGAATTGTGGCATTCTTGCCGGCCACCTGCAGAACATCTGGCATTCATTTAGGGAAATGGGTTCATTCAAGGAGCTATAATTTATTTGACTGCTTTTGGCACCAGCCGGGAAACACTCGGTTGTCGATATTCTGGGCAGATGTGTGGGTGGGTGATTCCGTGATGTGCACACAGCAGGGACACACCCTTTGGAAGAGCCGGGCTTTTAGCAGTGTGCCTGGATCCACGCTGAAGACACAGGGTGTGTCTCCACCCCAAGGGACCACAGACACAGGTTCCGAATTTACGACAGTTGCAGATTTTTGTCACATTCTTGCTAATCGCAGCATAGGTGCTGAAGCAGAATCAACAAGCCACTCACGAGTGAAGCAAAATACCCAAAAACCCTGGGAGCCCTGAAAACCCCTCAGCGGTGCTGGGCTCCCCTGTGCACCCCTCAGCTGCACCTGAAAACCGACTGCTTTTTTTCCTCCTCTTAAAGTATTAAACCGTAAGACCCATGAGCTCAGGGCAGCAGGATCCCGAGGGGCCACCGCCCAGAGCCCTCTGTCCCCCGCCCAGGAGGACCACCCACCATGCGCCTGCCGGGAAGGCCCCCGGGGCTGCCTTCAGTTCCCCAGTCCTCTTGTTCTCCCTGACCCCAAACGTTAGTGCTGACAGTGCCCATAAAACCGTGAAACTGTAAAAGTGAGACGTGCAGCTGCGTCCACGGAGATCACACGGGACAGTGTGCGGAGAGGATCGGCTCCAGCCAGCGCCCGCTGGCCACTCTCTGCAGGGACAGGCAGGATGAGGCCAGTGGGACTCGGGTGACCCGTCGGCCAGGGAAACGTGGCCTTGCGTAGATTATTTCAAACATGTAAATGATGGAGTAAGAACATTTAATTTGGCACAATATGTTTATTTCAATTAATTCTGGATGATTTGTATTTTAATTTGGATTAGAAAACATGGTCTGAAATCTGAAAAAGTGGATTTGCATCCATTCTCTGAAGGGACCTGAACACAGATGTCCTCTAACTCTCAGCTAAAGCTGTTACTGGGTCTTAGTCCTGTTAGCTTTGGGAGGTTTTTAGGGGAATTACATCTATAAAAAGAACATAACGTTAGCTATTAACAAAGACGTGGATGAATCCTCCCAGAACCCAGGCCGCTGCAGAGTTGTGTGACACTGCCCTGGAAATTGAGAAGGGTTTGAACATGTCCGTCCACCCCATTGAGCCCCTGAGCCCGGCCCCATCTCGCTGGTGAAAACAGCGTGACATGCGAGTTTTGTTCGGGAACCCAGAGACCCCCAGTCATCATTCCAGATCGTGCCCTCCCTGGTGGCTCTGCTTGGTGACACTCAGCAGGTCGTAGTGTTTTGGGAATTATATATGTGCAGTAATCAATACTGTCCAATACTTCCCCCTCCCAACACAGCCCACAGGATACAGTAAAGATCCGCACAGTGACCGATGTCTGCAAACATTCGATAGCTTTTCCCTAAACCCAAGAGACTGCCTGATTGCTGAGGTGCCCCGTGAGGGGGAAGGAGACTGCCCAGTACCCAGGGGCCTCGGGTCGAAACTGCATCTTAAAGTTGATGTCTCATGAGACTTTATAAAACTGCAGAATGTATAGGCCGTGTCCATTTGTGTAGTACTAAAATTAATATTCTGAGTCAGACTTAATTTAACTTGACCCAGCTGTCAGCCCAAACAGCTTTCTTCTACTTTTTATATTTCAATGCACCCTAAAGCCTAAAGTCATCTCGAATACTTCCACTCAGACTTTTTCTCTATGTACATAATGTAGTTAATTCACCATGTCTTGTTCTGCTCTTCGGTGATCACAAATTACATTACATTCAAATTTAACTTAGTGGAAAAGGATGTTAATTTTCCCAAATCCCATTATTCTAAAATGGAAACACTTATGTGGGTATTATTTCAAGATTTCATGGCCAGCAACAAGGGATTTTATGGTGAAAGAATGACTTGGCAGAGATATTTCTCATCCTTTTCTCCATTGAAGTTTTGGATAATGTGATGGGAATGCTCACGATAGAATAAACCTGTCTTCTCTCAGAGTCTGTATATTAAAGGGACAACACACAGCCGCATCTCTCAGGGTGGAAGCTATTGCAACTTGCCTTTTGCTGACTTGTTGGGGATGTGGGTAGCTGTTGTCATCTAGTTAGAAAAGCTAAATGACTGACCTGCTTGTTGCTATCTACAGAATGTGCGTGTGTGTGTGCATGTGTGTGTGCATGTGCATGTGTGTGTGCATGCACGCACATAATTTTTAAATTTGCGAAAGAAAGTCTTCCCTAAAAATATACTGTATATGCATTGCTAGCTATTTAAAGGCAATCTGTGCATGTAAAACAATTCATTCATTTCCCCATTCATTCATTCAAGAAATATTCGTTTAATACGTGGAAGAACCAGGCACTGAGAACACAAACCTGGAGACGGGGTGTCTGAGCTCAGCTTTGCAGAAACACCGTCCGACTTACAGCCACAGGATGGCTATCTTTGAGAGGAGACCCAGCATATTCAGGGCTTTTACATTTTACATTAACATTGCCTTTCACATTAGATTCCTTTCCTGGGAAGATGCAAAGTTGACAATGATGGAAAAAGATATGTGAGGAACCAAAACTGGAAACCTATGCTGTGTGTCAGGGAGCTACTTACCCTAACAGGCAAACTGATAAAATTGCAATCTGCTGACTATGATTCCGATAAATAAGATCCCAACGAACATCTGTGTCTTCTCCATCCACTGACAAGCAGTGATTTGTACTAAGAGCAGGTGTTATGTGCCCGTTCTATAAACTGGCTATAGTTTATGTACTAATAACAGTAGCTGCCATTCTCTGCCTTTTCCGCGTTGTGCAGTCTGCACACCAAACTGCCGACTTCCAGCCGCACAGCGGCATTGGGCTACCTGCCGGCAGGTGCGACACGGGCTCCTAACAAACACTGGAGCATGGGTGACCCAGCGACCCATGGGGCACGACAGCAGAACTCAGGGGGCTGCCACATTCTCAGAATCTGCTCATGCGGCGTCCGGCAGGGCTCTCCAGGGAAACAGCACCTGTGAGAGGGAAGGAGGGAGGGAGAGAAAGGTCTATTTTAAGGAGATTATTGGGGAGTAGGTCCCAAGTCCCCAGGGCTGGCCAGCAGGCTGCAGACCCAGGGAAGAGCTGCAGCTGTGGCCGGAATCCGAAGTCCTTCCTCGAGGCCGCTGTCTTTTTCTCTTAAGGTCTTCGACGGAAGGCCGAGGCCCACAGGCAATACGGACGTAAACTGCTTTCCTCAAAAGTCTAAAGATGTAAATGTCAATCCCACTTTAAAGACACCTTTCCAGCTACACGTAGACTGGTGTTTGACCACATAGCTGGGCACCTGGCAGCCACGGTGGCACGTACAAGTGACTGTCACAAATCGTGTGCACACCGCCAGGCACACCAGCGGGATTGCCGCCAGCTAGATCCCAGCGTCACAGCAGGGCGTGTCCACGACTGCTCACGGATGTTATGGTGCAGCAGAGCACGCGCTCCCGTGGCAGACGGCACACGGGTGGGCGCTGGGTGGGTGTCAGGAAGCAGAGCACAGGTGCCCGGGCGTTTTCTCATCAGCCCTCACAGCCTTCGCAGCCACCAGAGATGACCTTAGCACCGTCCTCCGATGAGGAAACTGAACTTCAGAGAATTCAGTAAGTTTCCCGGGGCCCACAGTGAGAAAGTGGAGGCAAAGATTAGTCTGGGTCCCACGGGGCATCCTCAGTGGCCATGAGGAACCTACAGCCCCATCCACGCAGCCCCGTCCACGCAGCCGTCCATGCAGCCCCGTCCTCGCAGCCCCATACACTGCAGCCCCGTCCACACAGCCCCGTCCTCGCAGCCCCGTCCACTGCAGCCCCATACACACAGCCCCGTCCTCGCAGCCCCGTCCTCACAGCCCCATCCACACAGCCCCGTCCACTGCAGCCCCGTCCACTGCAGCCCCATCCTCGCAGCCCCGTCCACTGCTGCCACGTCCACTGCAGCCCCATACACACAGCCCTGTCCTCGCAGCCCCATCCACACAGCCCCGTCCACTGCAGCCCCGTCCACTGCAGCCCCATACACACAGCCCCGTCCTCGCAGCCCCGTCCTCACAGCCCCATCCACACAGCCCCGTCCACTGCAGC
>CM052441.1:779972-794004 GCA_028533085.1 Varecia variegata | reverse complement strand
TCCACGCAGCCCCGTCCTCGCAGCCCCGTCCACGCAGCCCCACACACACAGCCCCGTCCACACAGCCCCGTCCACTGCAGCCACGTCCACGCAGCCACGTCCATGCAGCCATGTCCATGCAGCTTTCTGCTCACTCTGCATGGACACGGCCCCTGAGTGGTAGGTGCTTGGTGAGCTCCCAGATAAGCATCCTTTCGGGAACAGACATGGATGTATTTCTGTATTTCTGTCCTCCCCACGTCACTGTGGGCTTCCAGTGCAAGGCTGTAGTTTGTAATTAATTTCAGTCCGCAGGGCACGTTCCACACCGTCATCATTTTTGGCTGTTTCCATTTGATTATTCCCAGAGCAGCATCGTAAGTGAAGTGCTGAGTAGACAGTTCTTAGAAAGAAACGCCAGCGTTAAGAAGTAAAGAGAGAGATAAAATCTACAGGGACATTGAAGTGGTTGGGAACTAAAAATAGTTCTTAACTCTCTTAAAACTCTTCTGGAACAAGGAAACAATTTCAAGTACTTCAGAGATAATGAGCATAGTATTTGCAATTTGTTGCATTTACTTTCTGATTTTAACAAAGTGCCTGAACATTATCAATATCTTTCTACTGTCCGTAAAATAGCCGTGCAGGACAAAGGGAAAGAGATTTTGAACCTGAGAATGTTTGACGCGTTCTCTCTCTTGCGTGAGCCTGCGGCCGGCTGCTCCGCACACTGATGCCAGTAAAGAAGGTCAGAGCGCACGTTTAGGGGCTTGTAACAGAGTCTGACGATCTGTTGAATATAGTAAATTAAAAACAGGCTCATATTTTGTAATATCTTTATTTGTATTACCTTTGATTTTTCTCATAATTCGTTTCTGTCGTCTTGCAGGGCAGTGGGGCCTGTGATGGATTGTAATTCACACATGCGTCTACACACGCAGTGCCCCTAGTGCCGGCCCCGAGAGCTTGGCAGCCCGGTCCCTGCCCGTGTCCTCTGCTTCCTGGGCACAGTGCCCGCCGTGAGACCAGCGCAGTGCCGGGGTGGGGCGGGCACAGTCGTCTCCCCGAGAGTCACTCGCCATGAGGGGTCCGGGCTCGTCCAGGCTGCGGGGAGGTCGGCTCCTTGGCTGAGGAGGGGGGTGCTCAGGGCACCAGGTGTCAGCTCAGCCATTTGTCTAACGTGCGTCCCTGGGCCTCGGGCCTCAGTTTCCCCATTTGACAAGTGAAAGGATTGGGTTAAAAATGTTCCCTCTGTCAGCTCTAGGACTTTTGTGATTTGAATACGGAAGGATTCTGAGTGAGATGCTGTCTCTTAGAGGCAGGTTAAACTTCTCATCGGCTCTGAACTGAGAGAACGAATTCTGTTTCCGGGGTGCTGACGACAGGACACGCACCTTCCAGCCGTCACCGGACGCTCTGTCCTTGGCGACCAGCAAATGAAGGAGCCTGGACAGGACATCTGTTAGCATTTCTTCTGAGTCGTGAGAGTCTCTGACATTTTCAGTGAAATAAAAACGCTGGCAGGAGAGAAATCAAACACCTTCCCTGTGGGCCCGGGCGTCCCCTGCCCATGGCCAGCGCTGCCTGGTGACAGAGGCCGGCTCGCACCGGCCGCTCACCCCAGATTGCAATGCGAGTTGCGCCTAACGAGAAAGTGTGGACTTGGCACGACAGGGCCTTGGTTATGGTGCGGTTCCAGCTGCTGATTGCGCACATTAGCGGGGCCACGCGGGCCCTGCCAGGACACGGTGGTCGCCACTCTTCCCAGAGGGGAGGAAAACGGAATTGCCAGCTGTGCCCACACGCAGGGACTGCACAGCCGCGCGGGGGGTGCAGAGGTACCGGGGGAGATAATGAGCCTCCCAGAAACCTTCTGTTTAAATTCATTCCTGATTGTTAAGAAAAAAAGAGAAAGTTCCATTGCCTACAGCTAAGAGTCAATCTGGTGGCGTCATCTGCGCCCATCTACCTTTCATCCGCGCCACGCTCGGCTTTTAATAACTCGCAGATGAGCCACACAGCTGCAACAGCGTGGAGGTCAACACACGTGAAGTTTGTAAGGAGGGGGTTTGGGGTGAGAAGGAAGAAACGGGGCAGTTGTGATGGTCACAGCCGGGCAGGGAAAGTGTCTGCTGGTCTGGAGAGGGAGGGAGAGACAGAGACACAGAGACACAGACACAGAGACAGAGACACAGAGACAGACAGAGACAGACAGAGACAGAGACACAGAGACAGAGACACAGAGACAGACAGAGACAGAGAGGACACAAGCCCCCTCCCCTCGTCCTGTGCTGTCCTCCTACAGGTTTACATTTTTTACTTTTATTTCTAGAGACAGGGTCTTGCTCTGTGTCCCAGGCTGGGTGCAGTGGCGTGATCACAGCTCACTGCAGCCTCCAACTCCTGGCCCCACACAACCTTCCCACCTCGGCCTCCCAAAGGCGTGAGCCGCTGCGCCTGGCCACATCTGCCGTATGAGGAGAAAATAATGACTTTCCACGTGGGGTGGGGAGGGGTCACCCTTCTTCAATACCCAGGATCTCCAGGGACAGCACAGAACCGTCTTATTTTTAGGGAACTAGAATTGTTATTCATTTTTTTAGCCCCTAGGGAAGAATTCTCCAAAGAGGCGGATGTATCAGGTAGAGACAACACAGCTTCATGCGTTTGCCCCACTGGCCGCTGTGGGACCCTCCCGTGGGGACACTGGGCAGGGGAGCTGTGTGAGCAGGACAGGGGTAGCTGTCCTGCACCCGCCCAGGCCAGGGCCCATCCTCTGCCAACTGGAAGCTCTTCCTGCCTGGACTCTGCCTTGTTCCCGGGGTCCGCGTGAAGGAGACTCCATGGTGGTCTCGTGCTGGTTTTTCTGACATCAGGGCAAGGTGTTCAGATATGACCCAGGGGCCTGCGGGTTGTCCCGGTCGCATTTAGCTCTTAACTTTATTCATGGAGACCTTGTCACCCCCAGATTTTTAACTTTGATGTTCTCAATTTTTTTCTTACAGTTTCTACTCTTTGTAACATATTTTGAAAATATTTCTAAATACAGATGTAATAAAATATTTCCTATTTTCTTTTATATGTTTTAGAGTTTTGCTTTTTCACATTTACAACTTTCAATCACAGGTAACCATGGTAACAGAAGACGTTAAAGTGACTGAACATTAGCATGGAATGAACAGGGAGGACAGACCAACAGCTCACCGCTTGCCGCATGCACAGGCACGGGTGCTGTGTGCACACGTGTGTGTGTGTGTGTGTGTGTGCACGTGTGCGTGCGCGTGCGCCTACCGTGGCCACAGACAGCCGGTCTGCCGATAAGGGACGTTTCCGATATTTACAGGTCGCTCTGCGGTCAGCAGCGCCTGCTACGCTGGGGAAGGAAAGTGTCGTGGAGGCCGAGTCTCTGCTCTTCGTAAGTGCTGAGCTCTCCGGGTTTGTCCAGAATGACGTTTCTCGGAAGGAAGGAGGTTCGAGTAGCGCCCACGGCAGGAACACCCGGATCTGTCTCCAGGACGTGGCTCAGCCTCTCGGGGAGAAGCATCGGATTTCTTTACTGTCAGGAAAAGCTGACAGAAAACGAGAAATGCGTGAGAGGGGCAGGCAGACTGGCCTCGGCCTCCTGCCATGGTGTCGCGAGTCGAGGACCCTGCTCCTTTAGCAGCTTTGCCGCTGAACCTGCCCAGACGCTGCCTGACCAGGCTGGACGGAGAGGCAGGTCCTCGCTGTCACTTTGCAATTCACACATTCCCAGAGAATCACTCAGCAACAGCTCAGCAAGTTTCTTCAACACACGGCATGAAAGTTACAAAAAAAAAGATTACAATGCAAAAGACACACTTTGTTTAAAACATGTATTTTAATTCACTGTAATAAAGTAACAAATTTATATCAGGGATTATCTAAGAGGGTAACTGTTGCAAAATCTCACAAAGCTTCCAACAAATGTTTCAGAAATCCCTAAGCTGATCAGAGCAATTTTTAAAAGAACTGTTCAAACTGCATCTAAATATAGTCAGTTGTACCATGATGGTTTACAAATGTCAGTTATGATAATATAAGTATGAAGTTCAATTGATAATAAATGGAAAATCTAAGAAATGTTTCAAATTGCTGCTGCATGTTGGTATCTGTCAATTATTAATGGTTGGGGTAAATTACAGCATTTCAATACTTTTTTTGGTAACCGACATATCTAGGAGTTGGATATATTTAGATAGGATGTAAACTTTTGGAGCGTTAGCAGAAGTCATACTAAATCCGATACTGAAATTAAATTTCACCAACTACTTTATGTCAGCATCTGTTCCACATCCCGGACTGCGAATCGGACCGGGCACCAACGTCCTGCAACTGAGCCGCGTCCTTTGCTCCGGCTGCGCCTCACCCTGTTCTGCGTGCAGACCCGCGGGGACAGCTCTGCTCCTCACCCCGTGGGTGGCAGGTCCTCCTACTTCATGTCCTCGCCTCAATCTCAGATCACGTGGACTCACCGGGTCGTGGCAGGGAGGAGAGGGGCTTTGAATCCCAGAGATCTGCCTCTCGTTTCCATGATTTGCAGGGATGTGGGGAAGTAACTTGCTCTTTCTGAATGTTTGCGTGTGTGTTTGCATTTTAATTTTTAAAATAAAAGTAAAAGAAGTTTTCCAGCTCAGATGATTGTGAAAGTGTATGAAGAGCCAAGAATCGCTGCTCTTCCTCTCAGCCCAGGACGGGTTTCTGACGGTGTGAAGAGACCGCACCACAGGGACAGGGACAGGGACGTCTGTGCTCTGAGCCGACACAGCTCACACCCAGGGATGCATGTTCACTCCGGAGGCACCGCTGTCTCCAAGCTGAGCGTGCATTACTGGACCTGTGTGCATTAATTACTTCTGGATTCAGAGCTCCAGAGTTGTACCCGTGAGTCACCAGTGGGGAGGGCCAAGGCCTTCTGGGGACAGTGGTGTGACCCATGTCTCCTTTTCAGGTGACGGCGTGACTCACCACCCCACCCTGCCCTGGTAACAAAGAGCCCACTGATCTTGGCTGTGCAGACACTCCCGGCCAGCGCTGCCTCCTCATTTTATTAAGCAGAGATTAATAGTGGTGTGTTTACGGCTTGTCTGCGGCTGTGTGACACCGTGGCGTGCTCATTCCTGGCCACAATGTCGCAGGAACAGCGATGCCGCTGAGTCCACTTCCTAGATTGTCACTCCAGGAGGTGGGCCGAGAAGGGGTCTCTGCAAATAGATAACGCACTTCTGGAAACCATCGTTCATGGGCTGCTCAGGGCTGACCCCAAGCCTCGGCCGCGCAGTTTCCAGTAAGTGGACGCTGGGACCGCAGGGCCTCCCCACCTGGGGGCCGTCCGAGCCGGGGGCGGGGGTGGCCCGGTGCTGGCTGGGGCCCCGGCAGCCTCTGGGGGTGCAGCCCTTCCGCCCCGACCGCAGGCTGGTCAGCCCGGCCCTGCCGACAAGATTTACGCCCCGTGGTGGCTGCAGGGCCATGGAGCCAGTGCCGCCTTGTCATCAGCGCCCAAATAATCCCGGGGTTTATTATTCAAGGCCGTTTTTGTTTTTCTGTGACTGTGAAAGGTCATCTCAGGCAGCCTGTCGGCAGGAACACGCAGAAGCCGTGTGATGCGCTAACACGAGCGATCCCGCGGGTGCCACACGCGGCTGGAGTGGACGGGGCGTCGCCGGCAGACGGGGCGTCGCCGGCAGACGGGGCTGTCAATGTCCGCGGTTTATTTCTCCTCCGTTTTTCCTCCTTCTTTATTTTTTTCCAACTTTAAAAAGAAAATAATTTAAAGTGCATGAGACACTGCCCGTTGTTGACGACAAGGTGAAAAACACAAGAGTATACTAAGAATAGCACGTAGATGTTATTTCTGCATTCCTGTTAGTGATTTTTTTCTTTACCGAAAGGAGACCTTTTCGCTGGCTCCCTAGCAGGGCTCCCTGGACTGAAAAGTCCGCTGATTTAGTGGTGGAAAGATTTGTAGAGTTGGTTCCTGTGTAAAAGGTGGTTCGTGCCCAAATCCAGCGTTTACACAGTGAGAGCGGGGTCCGTACCTGTCAGGAAGAGTTATCGCAGGAAAGGGCCGGCACCGTGAGCTGTACGAGCAAACAAGCCACCCTCCTGTGCTCTGTTCCCAAGTCCCGCGCGGACGCTCCAAGATGCGGTCTGGGAGCCTCGTGGCCTCAGGTCTTTCTGCTGAATTCTGTCCGATGCCCTGTCTGTGCCCTTCTTTAATTTCTTCCAAAGGAAAAGCCACGTGCGTCTCTTCACTCCGTACTTTCACTCACGTGCTGTTCTGAGCGCGTGGACAGATTTGGCCAGAGACACCCACACAGCAGCTTCCGCCTTCTGGACCAGCAGGTCCCTGGTTCCCCAAAGTGCCTGTGTTCGTGGGCACCGGGGCAGAGAACGCGTTTGCAAACCTGCAGACAGCGTGTGCCAGGAGTCTCCGCCCCCCTTACCTGCTCTCTTCCGACTCACAGGAGTGCCGTCCGCTCCCAGGTGCCAGGACACGCAGTGTCCAAACGAGAGTGCATCAGAGTTGGAGGGGCTCGGCCACCGCACCCCACCAGCACCGGGAGCCACAGCCCCGGCCCCGGGCATCCGCCCATCCCCGCGGTGTACGGAACACTCTCCCTCCAGCTCACACACGTCCCTCTCGGGCTGGGGGTGGGCGCTGTGCTGGCTCTTCTGTTTGCATTATATTCTTTGTTTCTGTTTCCGCTTTTTGAGGTGCCAGTGATGAAAAGACGTCTGGTTCCTGGATTCAGATCTTGTGTGAGGGAAACGTGCTTTAGTCGTGGCTGTGACTCTGTACATGGGCTGGTTCGTCAGAAGGGGACACTCCGATCCTCACCTTCTGCTCCGAAATTACTTTCCAGGGAGGGGACAGTACGTGGGGAGGGACAGAGGCCCCCTCCCAGCGGAAGAGCTTCCCCTCCCTGGGCCTCTGCCTGGAGAACGGCTCAGGGTCACCGCGGCCTCCCCACTCGCACCTGCAGGCCCACCTGGGGCGCCGAATATTAGCAAATTCACCCACATAACACATTGGATTTCTTTTCTGCAAAAATATGAATCTTATAAGGATTTAAAAGGATTGGCTCTAATATCTCCTCAATCCATACTTTTCTACGATGCATGACTAATCTTTATGTGCACTGGGGAGTAAGGAAATCTAATCCACAAAATGTTTGTAAATGCATAAAGTGAAACCTTTTGTAGGTGAATGATTAAATCTTTATTAATTTAAACATTGCAGTAAGACCTTTTCCTATCTTGGAGCCAATGAAATTGTTTGCAAACCCCAGACATTTGCTAGACGCTTGCAAGGCCGTGGGGCCACCGGGACTGTGCCCGCCCAGCCCCCGCAGCAGTCACAGCGGACGACCTGGCGCATTCCCGCTCCCCCCTCTGGGAGGATGGAAGGGTCCCCAGAGGTGTCCACAGTGACCACCTGGGGACCTGCCCAGGCACCACCCTGTAAGGCACAAAGGGACTTTGCAGATGAGACTGCATCGAGGCTCCAAGATGGCGCCTCCTCCTGGGCTGGGGGTGTCTTGGGTGGGCCCGATGCAATCTCGGGGTTCCTGTAGGAGGGAGCCAGGACCCCGGAACCTGGAGAGCCAGAGTCTGCGACGGGGGTGTCGGGAGCTGGGGTGGAGGAGGCCTGGAAGGCTGGAACGGCCACAGAGGAAACACCCCCACCCCAAGGCTCTGAAAGCAGGGGCGATGCTGCAGGCACCTTGGTTTTGGTTCTGACCTCAGGAACCGTGAGAGGATGGGTCTGTGTTGTGTCAGGTCAGGTTTGTGGTGATCTGTCCCAGCAGCAGTTGGGAACTAATACTCAATCCTGGTGGCTTCATCCCAGCCGGCGGCCCCGGATCTCAGAGCCAGGTCTGGGGCCGTGGTTTCCTCTCCTCAGCGTCTCTGCTGCCTCCGGGAGGTCTCTTCCCTAGACGAGGGGCTCCCTGGCACCCCCTCTCCAACCCTAACTTGCCCAGCCTGTCGGACGTGGCTCCGCCACTCCAGGCAGAGGTCGCGAATACGGGTCCGTGTCGGTGCAGGGCTGTGCAGGGAAGGGCGGGAGGCACCTGGGGCTGGTGCCCACCTGCCGAGCCGCCGGCACAGAGCGTTTGCTGCCAAGGAGTGAGATGCTCAGGTTTAAAATGTGTCTAGGATGCAAACGTACGTGACATCAGGAACACACTCCACCTTGAACTGTTTATTTAAAAAGAAAAACTGAACACATGTTTTAGCTGTGAAAAATTAA
This sequence comes from Varecia variegata, assembly GCA_028533085.1. Taxonomy (NCBI): domain Eukaryota; kingdom Metazoa; phylum Chordata; class Mammalia; order Primates; family Lemuridae; genus Varecia; species Varecia variegata. Next base: position 785,753 of record CM052441.1, on the reverse strand, counting down.
TACTCATTATAATAACCCATGTGACTTAATTATTTTTATCTAACCTGACCACACAGGGCATTTGGGTATTTTCCATTTTAGATATTTTGTTTCAGATTTTATTTGACTACAAATATAAACTCCATAAATACATGTTCTGTGTTCATACTCTAAAATTAGTGGTTCTCTTCTTTCAAATTCCAAAAAAAGGAAAAAGTCTCTGAAAAGAATGTTTGAAGTAATCTCTATATTTTGAATTCCCACTTTTTAATAAAGCTGACTCTTTATATGACAAATGCGTCAGAGGCACAGAGACACCCGCGTGCAGTCCCTGGGCTGGTGCTGGGCCGTCCGTGTCCTCACGGCAGGAGGCTTCCCCTCCCCTGCTGCCACCGAACTCATCCCAGACGTGTGGACTGACTCATGCTGCGTTGCTGTGCCTACCTTCAAGGAGCGTCCGCTGTACGCTAGTGTGGGGTTTATGAAAAGGACAAGCCTTTTGTGTGTGCCGTGAGTCTACAGGCTGGGGGAGGAGCAAGGTTTGGGCTCACGACCGGGACAGGGAAGACGGGGTGAGAAATACACCAGCGGGAGAACCCAGTGGCCCCAATTGCTAATGCCCAGGTGTTCAGACAGGCTGACACTGGGGGCCTCACCAGCAGAGTAGCACTGGGGGCCGGCCGCAGAGGGTGGGGTGTCCGGCCAGCGGGGAGCAGCTACAGAAGGTGCTTTCTTCACACAACAGCCGACTTTGGACTTCCCCTGGGAGGGAGCCAACTAAAGAGGAACCAAGCAGTTTTATTTACAAATTGCTCATTCTCTTTTCTTTGGTTTTCCAAGAGTCCACAGCAATTTTAAACAGCACAGATCTAGGAAAAAAAGAATCTTAAACTTCATATGGAACCAAAAAAGAGCCCAAATAGCCCAAGCGATCTTAAGCCAAAAGAACAAATCTGGAGGCATCACATTATCTGACTTCAAACTATACTACAGAACTATAGTAACCAAAACAGCATGGCACTGGCACAAGGGAGACACATAGACCAATGGAACGGAATAGAGAACCCAGAAATAAAGCCATATAGCTACAAACAACTGACAGTTTACTAAGCTGCCAGAACAGACGCTGGGGAAAGGACACACTACTCAGTAAATGGTGCTGGGAAAACTGGATAGTCATATGCAGAAGAATGGAATTGGATCCCTCTCTCTCACCATATACAAAAACTAACTCAAGATGAATTAAAGACCTAAATGTAAGACCTGAAACTATACAAATTCTGGAAGAAACTGTAGGCAAAACTCTTCTAGACATCAGCCTACGTAAAGAATTTATGACTAAGACCCCAAAGTCAACTATAGAAACAACAAAAATAAATAAACAGGACTTAATTAAATTAAAAATTTTCTGCAGAGCAAAAGAAACAATCAACAGAGTGAATAGACAGCCTATAAAATGGGAGAAAATATTCACAAACTGTACATCCAAGAAAGGGCTAATATACAGCATCTACAAAGAACTTGAACAAATCAGCAAGAAAAAAAAAAAAACAAATAACCCCATTAAAAAATGAGCAAAGGACATAAACAGAGTTTTCTTAAAAGAAGGTAGTCAAATGGCCAACAAACATACGAAAAAATGCTCAACACCGCTAGTCAGCAGGGAAATGCTAGTTAAAACCACCACAATGGGATATCAATTTTCCCCTGTCAGAATGGCCATAATTAAAACATCAGAAAACAATAGATGCTGGCGTGGATGCAGAGAGAAAGGAACACACACACTGTTGGTGGGCTGCAAATTAGTTCAACCTCTGAGATTCCTCAAGGAACTGAAAGTAGAACTACCATTCCATCCAGAAATCCCACTACTGGGTGTCTACGCAAAGGAAAAAAGGCATTTTATCAAAAAGACACCTGCACCTGCATGTTCATTGCAGCACAGTTCACAGTTGCCAAGACAGGGATCAGCCTAAGTGCCCATCAGTTCATGAGTGGAAAGAAAATGTGTGTAGACACCGTGACAACCACTCAGCCATAGACAGCAGTGAAATAATGTCTTTTGCAGCAACTTGGGTGGAACTGGAGGCCACCATCCTAAGTGACGTGTCTCAGGGATGGAAAACCAGACACGTGTGTCCTCACTGGTAAGCGGGAGCGAAGCCGTGGGCTCACACAGGCGCAGAGCCGTGAAGGTCGCTGGACACTAAGGAGGCGGGGCGGGGTGAGGGGTAAACTCACCTGTCGGTACCATGAACACTGTTCTGGTGACGGGCACACGGAGAGCCCTGACGTCAGCATGACACAATCCATCCATGTGACGAGAATACTTGCACCCCCGATATTTTGAAACAAAAATGATATTTTAAAAGGCTGCATCTTTAGAACTGTCTCTAACAGTCCGTTCTCTGACACCGGATTGTGGAAAGATCCCCCCGAAGGGTCCTGCCGTGGGCGTAGGTGTCCAAAGTCGGCTTCGGGGAGCAGCTGAGCCTGTCGGCGAGCGTTGCTGCCACCTGCCGGCGGTGCCACCCGCACGCTGCGGGCTCCAGCTGCTGGGGCTTCCCACCGACGTTTGTCATTGACGGTCAGGGATTCGGTGTTTGCTGCAAGGTTCCGGACAGCTCGCGGGCTGGACTGCGCAGGCATCGCTGAAAACTGGCTCTCGGAGGCGTGTGCCTCGGTTGTGGCAGAGAAAGTGGCTTTCCCGGGATTCCTTCCTGCGCTCCAGGTCGGGGGACCCTGCCTGGGGGACCCGGTGCCCCGACGCTGCGGCGAGCTCTGCGAGGGCTTCGGAGGCGGCGGAGGTGAGCACGGCTCACGCTGCAGGAGGCGAGATCAGGGAGCAGCTCTCTGTTTAGGATGGTTTTAGGGCACTCGGGGGACAGGGAAGCGCGGCCTGGAGCCCACCCCCCCACGGCAGGACAGGGAACCAGGGAGGTGCCAGCGCAGACGCGGCGCCCTGCAGACCCGCCGGCCCAGCACAGGTCCCCGTCAGCCCGACGCCAGGGCCTCTGGGGACATAAATGCCACCATTATCCAAACCTTAAGGCAACTTTCCTACAGAAAGGACATCTTTTAAAAAGTATCAGACCGGAAATGACGCTATCCCAGCCCTCCTGCCCTCTGTCCTGGACCGTGCACCCCACTGGGGAGAACACGCTGAGGCCGAGGAGCCCAGGCGATGGCAGCCCTGTCCCAGACACCTGGCTGCAGGTCTGAAACACGATTTCTGAGGCAGCCACCAGACGCCAAGGGCGACACCAAAGCAGATGATCCCATAGAAAGAGCTGATCAGGAGCGGAGTGAAAAAACCCTAAGTAAGCAGGAGACAAGCACGTGTCACCCCTCGGTTTCCCCCGCACAGCCCATGGGCTTCTCACTGCGCGTTAAGTGGCAGCAGGGAACACGCATGTTGTTAGCAGGTTCCTCTGAGGGAGACTCGCCCGTCTCAGCCCCGGGAGCCCCAAGAAGAGCCCGGCAGGTGCTCAGGAAACCCCAGGTGCGGGAACAACTGCCACAGGTGTCCCTGCTCCCGACGTGGCCCTTGGGCCCGCGGGAACCCGTCTCCATGGCGCCCGGAAACAGAGGCCCACGGACCTCCCAGCACAAGTGACCACAAGTGTCATTTCAAATTTTATAGCAGCCACCCTATAAAAAGTGAAAAGAACCTGGTAACATTGATTTTAATAAAACATGTATTTAATGCAATATCTAATGTTGTTATTTCAACATACGCCACAATAAAATATATTAATAAAATACATGAGTTTTGTCTTCGAAACCTGGTGTGCACCTCGCAGCTCCGCACATCTCCCTGCAGGCCAGGACGCCGAGTGCCCCGAGGCCACCTGCCACTGGTGGCTGCGTGGTGGACGGCCAGGTCAGAGCCTCGCGGAGGGGCCTGGAGCTGGGCTCGGTGGGACAGCGGGGCCTCCTTCCGGGGACAAATGCCGCGGAGGGGACAACCCCGGGAGTGGGCCGGGCTCTCCACCGAGATCGGGAACGGACGCATCACCCCAGCCGGCGCGGCAAGAGGCAGGACAGCCGGGACGGGGGCTGCGGTCGTCTGAGCCCCCTGCGTCATCTGTCCCCGCCCTTCTGTGGCCACAGGTAACTGCCAGGGGTCTTCCTGCCTCGGTGGCTTCCTCATGGAAACAGGAGTTCTAAGAAGATCGACTGAGCTAACAAATGTATCAGGGCAGCACTTGGCACATGGTAATAACCGTCCATTTTAGCCATTGTTGATATTACTACTTTATACTGCAGTTTAGCACCCGGGGTTTTCCAGAAGGAAGGTGCTGGGCTCCCCCAGGGGAGGTGCCCGTGTGCCAACGTCCTCAGTGCCAAAGTGCCCTCGACTGCACACTGCTTTACCTGCCTTCAATGCATCTATGAGATCACTGCCCAGCAGACAAAGGTAAGTCTTTCTCATTTATTTTTTCACACTCTGAAAAGCAACCCCAATTCTAATAATGTTTAGGATTTGGTAAGTTGCTATACGTCCTATCTTTAATTTTTTTTTCCAATTTTATACAAGTCTATTGTAATTGTTTTTAATTTATTTTTATCTTTTTAATGTTTTATAATACACATTTTTATGATTTTAATGTAATCTCTGAGAGGAAGAAATGTTTCAAATCCCAAGTTTTGCTGTGAAACCTCCTACGTGTTTGAAAGGCTGTGTCCACCGCTGTCCTTCTGCACGTGGTCACTGGCACCTCTCTTTCTAGCCACGGAACAGAGTTCTAAGCAACGAGCTTTGCCTCATTTCTCCCAACAGAAGTGAAATGAACCTTTCCCCAGCAAGTCGTGCTGGCTGCCTTGGTCAGTGGTCTTGTGTTTTCCTCTTATCTCTGAGAACCAGCTTATCTGTGGCTGACGTGTTTTGGAGAACGTCTCGTAGATGGAGTCGTTTTGACAATGCACAGAGCACAGACCGTCCCTGTCAGCACTGGGGGTTCCTCCGACACGTAGCAGGTCCCATTCCCGCCAGTGACTTGCTGACGTGACGATGGTGTGTCAGACGAGGTCCTCTAGCGTTTGCCACCATCTGACCCCCTAGTCTGACCATCTGCTTCCCGGGCCGTCTGCGGAGGGCGACTGTCTCCCTGGCACCGACCGCGGGTTCCCTCCCTCCTCCCTCCCTGAGCCTGGGGTGTGCCGTGCACGACCCGGCTGCCTTGAGCCACTGGCTGGCTGCCTGACAAGAATGTTTTTAAACGGTCTTATCTACAAGATTGCCTTCTATTTCCCTGTTCCCTGCCTGAACTTGACTTCCACATCTCTGCTGTTTGGACATACGACAATTTCCCACTTTTCTAAAAACTTGCCTTTACCCCTTTATTGTCTCTTCCCATTACCACATTGCTCTTGCAGAGCACAATTGCACATGAACACAAAGCATCTTGGCTCAAGATCTGCCCCCAGGCCCTGAAAATTTTGAGGAGAAAACCTTGTCCTCCCTTTTTATACTTTGAGTTGAGTTCTTTTCTCTGCATCTGCCTTGACCAGTTCATGGCATTGTGTCTTGGTTTCATAATACGGTGGGTTTTCGTCTTTCTACGTCTGACAATGGTGTGACAATCTTCCTCTCATTGGACTGTGGAACTCACTTTTGTGTCAAACAGGGTTAGTGATTGGTACAAAATTTGGAGCCATAACTGTAAACGTGAATCAGCATTCTGCCACCTGGACAGATAATTCATCTGCATGTTACCAAGTGTTGTGTTATTTCTCTTTATTTATTCTCATTGGGTCGTATTAAAATCAATCTTGGAATTTGTCAAAAAAATATTCATC
>CM052441.1:738808-779472 GCA_028533085.1 Varecia variegata | reverse complement strand
CACTCCTTCTTAGAGCAGCTGTTTTTCAGCCGTAGAACGAGTGGGGAAGATACACCGTGGACACTTTAGCAATTGCCAGACATGATCCCTCATTCCTTTCTGTTTTGTCACGCGCTGAGTGAGACATATTCGGTGATTTGGGGAATGTACCTGTTTTAATTGGCTCTGGGCGTGACATAAGGGCAGATGGGTGGCCTGACATTCAAGCCTTATAGGATTTTCCCACCAAAATTAAACTATTGGTGAGACCACCCATCACATGCCTCCTACTGTCCCCCGGAGGTCATCTGCCTCGGGGACCGCCAGTGTCAGTGAGCAAACAAAACTGGAAGGAAACCGGGTTAAACGTGACCATCGGTGAGCAATGAATAACCTTCAGTGCAACCGCAGCCACGCAGCGTTTGGGGCTCACTCACACTAACACAGATTGTGGGTAACCCCCAGCTGACTGCAGGTGGAGTGTCCTGTACTTTACCTAGAAGTCCCAGGGAGCCCTGCAGGGTCTGCTGGTCCACAGGCGACAGCCCAGCTCATCCCGAAGCCTCAGTGTGTAGCCGTAACCTGCGTAGGACTCTGATTGCCAGATAAAGTCACTGTTTCTGAAACTGCAGGGGTAATCGTGTATTGTACAGAAATTTTAAGTTCACTTCAAAGAGTTTCTACAAAAAATAGTCTAAGAAACCCTAAAACACCTGTATGACCACTTATGTTCAGGTAATGCCATTATAACGCCATGGCATTCTTCTTCAGTTTGCGTTTCTTTTTGTGCTTGTCCTCAAATTGTCGGCACGTGATTCTCCTTGACTAAGAGCTCAGCGAGGAGAGAAGGGCAGAGGTTGTCAGGGAAACACAACCCACTGGCTGCATGAAGGCCGTGGGGTGCACGGTGGTACAGATGAGGGTTTCCCGGCAGTTTGGGTTGCAAGAAGAGGCTGCCTGGCTGAATGCCGGCACGCCACATCCAAACGGTCTACACTGCAGTAGTCTGGTCCCGTAGTCACCGTGCAACCAGCTAGTTTAACAAAAATCATCGCCCATCAAATTAATTTAATACTATCAATTTGAATTGCATTGGTGTTGTAGTTTGCATTTAGTTTTCTAGTTACACAAAAATTAAAAGAATAAGGATTTTATATGTAATTATATACTGGTATAGTTTAAGTAACATGAGAAGAAATCACTTATCCTAATGCTGTGGGGTCTATGTGATTTTTATTGGCTTTGCGATGGCTGCACGTCCCCTGATTATGAGAACTGTGTCTTAATCCACAGAGAACCCTCTTCTGCTTCTGCGTGCAGGTCTGTGCGCCTGTTGTGGGCACTTTGCTCTTTCAGGCCGATCACCGAGCGCGAGAATCCTTCCGGGAGGCGGGAAGCAGGGCAGCTCAGTGGTCAGTGTGCGTCGGAGCCTGAACAGGTCTAAGTCGCAGCCCTCGCCCCAGCGCGGTGGTGTGGGGGGGGGACGCTCCAGACGAGGACAGGAGGGTGTCGTCCCCGTGAGGAGGTTAGTGTCCCAATAAGAAGGGAGGGGGAGACCGGAGCCTCCTCGCCCGCCGTGTGGGGACACAGGGAGGGGCCCCAGCAGACACGGCGTCCACGGCGCCTGGTCTTGGACTCTGGCCTCCAGAGCCAGGAGCGGTCAGCGCCCGCTGCCGATGCCACCAGGCTGTGCCTCTCTGTCCCGGCGGGTTAGGCCGACTGAGACGGTGTCCAGTGTCTTCAGGTGACGGTGGCGTGGGGTGGCGGGCAAGGGAAGGGACGCTCAGCCATCCCCTCCTCGTGTCTCAAGCCCCCTTCTCACCCTCACGTTTGCCGGCTGCGGCTGCAGCGGACCCGGGCGGTGAGCTCCGCGCGCAGGTCCGGAGCTGCCCGGGGACGTTGGCAAAGGGGCAAATGGCGGCTGTGCTGAGGCTGAGCCTGTCCCCGGGCGGGCGAGGCTCACCTGCCGCTCTGCAGGCCCCGGCGTGGCTGCCACTGAGGCAGGCCCTGCGCAGTGCTGGTGTCTGTCCTCTTCCAGCCTAGCCTTAAACCGAGACAAACGGAACTCAGAGTGCTGACAGTAAGGAAAGGAAGCATAAAGCGTTTCTTTTTCCAGTCTTCAAACCTTGCTGGAAGATTTTGGTACACATCTTTAAATGTTCAAGAAGCAAGTTCAGATCAGTTCATCCATTTCTTCAAAACATGACTGTAGAAAAATGAAGGAAATTAAACCACAGAAATCTGTTGAAGTACGTTGCAGATGTGACCCGAACCCACAGGCCAGGAAGCTTGGACGGGGGGTTAAACCCACGCTGGCGGGCGTCACACTCGCGCGCCCGGTCCTCTTCATTTGCTCATTGAAATCACGTCTATTCTGATATGTTTTGAAGGTGTTAGTTTTAATGCTACGGTGGTGGTTTTTCTCAACACAGCCATCTAGGTGTTTGGTTTAGGACAGTTAACGTGGTTGGAAGAAAAGTGTTATTAATCTGTTCTGACTACTGACAGTTTTTGAAACAAAAGTCATACAAATATAGACAGTATGTACTCAGCTTTCACACCACGTAAAGTCACAAGCAAGACATTTTTAAAGCTATTTTTTGAATTAAAAATGTTTCGAAGTAGTGTTTTTAGAGACTTCATAAAAATAATCTTTTATAAATCATAAGGCTTTTTTTAGTCACTCAAGAAGAGCAGAGGTTGGTGGCAAAGGGCCCTTCAGTGGCCGAGGACATTAGCATTCCCAGCTAATGACGTGACAACGTCCATGGCCCCCCCAGGAGCCACCAAGTCCCCTTGCCCCGACCCTGGGCAGACGGGGAGAACCGGAGGGGAGAACAGCTCTGCTCCCCGTGGAACTGAAGCCCCTGGCAGCACACCTGCCCCACCAGCCCTAGCGAGGAGCCTGGCTCCGTCCTGCACCTGGGTTCCGTGTTTACTTGTGATCCCGGGTCCGGAGCTCAGCCGGGCAGCACATTCAGCCTCCATCCCCCGCTCTGAGACTCTCTTCTGTCCCGGGTTCTTGGCAATGTCTGTCTTATTTTTTAATTTAGCTATGATTTTAACTTTCTTTTTTTAAAGCATTTTTAATATTGTGACATGTAACATACAAAACCACGCATGAAGCAAACATGTGCCCCCTGGTTATTTCCCGCCTGCGTGAGCACGCCCAGGTCGATGAGCACGATGACCCAGACACCGAAAGGCCCTGGCCCCTCTTGGGCATGCGCAGTTCCCCGCCCTCCTGGGTCTGATGCAGACGCGCCTCCATGTCTCTGAGAAGGTCTGACCCGGCAGCCGAGGGGGCTGACTCCGCGCTCAGCCTTGCCCTCCGCCTGGGGGAGCAGCCCAGTTCGTCTGGGGCTGGTGTGGACAAGGGGTCCTTGCTCTATCCCATAATTCCCCGGTCGCTCCTCACAAGACTGACCTGATCTGCAAACTTCACTCTTTCTAATATTGTCTAGACCCCTCGAGGGCCTCCTGACGCTCAGGCTTTGGGAAGACAGATCCTTGAGTCGCTCCCAGGCCCCCGTGTGAAGAGCGAGAAGAGAGGAGGGAGCTGCAGGGCAGGAAAGAATCCCTCGTATGTGACATTTCAAAACATCCAACCACAAGCAGATCTTGTTGCACAACATCTTTTCATTAAATTGTTGTGTTTCTTTCTTGCTTTTCCTTGGCCCAGATCCTACGTGTTTACCATGCGCGGATGAGATGGGCCGGCGGGATCCTGCCAGGTGAAACCGTGGAGCCATCCAAACCGGAGTGCTGACCACGAAGCCATGCCGTGCCCCAGGAGCCCGTGGCCTTGCCTTACACAGGGACGGGACACGTCAGCTCCCTCTGTGTCTTCGGGCTGAAACACGGTGCTCGTTCAGTGTCAGGGCGTGTGAGAACGTAACACTGAACGTGCTGCGAGGGGACAGCTCGGTCACCTGCAGTCCGTTCCCAGAGGAGCTCGGCATCCTCCACGGCCAGCTGAGATGGCCCTGACAGAAGGAAGGCGCACAGTGACCTGGTGACAATGACACGCTGGCAGCGTGGCTTCCACACACCATGGGCCGTGATGGAAATGCCACGTCCCCCAGGGCTCACAGAGCACCGCACACTCCCGGGCCTGAGGTTCCCCAGAGGCTGGAGGAGAAAGCAACACGCGGCCTGCGTGGCGGACACAGGACCCCACGTCACACGCCGGATTTTTCCGTCCAGCCGCCCAGGGCTGCAGCCTTTTTGTGTAACGTGATTTTTTTCTAAGTTGTGAGTTATTCTTTTTGATGCTGCAAGGAAGTATAATGGAATTTTACCTGTGATCAATAACTTTAAACATTGTTCTATTAACACATTTAGAACAGTGCTTGCCACACACCGAGTACTACACACATATTTGTTGAAAGTGAGAAAAGCTACTTGTTTTGCATAGGAACAGTGTGGAAGCTGGGAACGAAGGCAGCGTCTTCCCTTCCTGGCCTGTGATTTTGCATCTCTGTCAGTGCTGGCTTGGGCGTCACGCGTGACACAGGACGGAGGTGGGGACAGTGAGCATGCTTGCTTTGTCTTGGGTTTCTTAAAGGAAACGTTTCTTAGATTGTTCCATAAATTCTGGTATTTGTATAGTTCCTTTAGTCAGCTGCACCTCAGTGGGATAAGTGTATTTTTAGTTTGCTAAAAGTTTAAAGTATAAATGGGTATGGAATTTATTATTTTGTATCTATTAATCTAATCACGATCTCCTTAATGTTCCTACTATGGTGAATTTTGAGGAGTATTACTAGGGTTTCCAAACTTTTATGCAGTCTGCCTTTCCTAGACTGTACTCAATGACGTCATGATACAAGTTTTTAATGTGTTTTTTTTTTGGATTTTGTTTTCTAGTATTTTGTTTAGCGTGTTTGCAGCCATATCCGTCATTAAGGTTGGTATATAATTGGTTTAGTTTTGGCCTCGCTGGCTGCTCAGACCTCCGCCGGGTAGATCGGGGTGTCCTGAAATGGCTCAGTGTCAAACCAGCTGTCGGGGTCTGTATAAACTGCCACGTCCCTGTCCAGGGACCACCGGAGAGACCCGTGTGTGGAAAAGTTACGTTTACTGAACTTTCTGAGACCAGGACGAACGGGAAACCGGGAACAGGAAACCCTTTCTCCCCGGGGAGCTGGCAGGGCGTGTGCCGGCGGTTCTGGGCAGCGTGAGGGAAACGGGTGACTGTGCTGGTAGGAAACGGGGCACCTGGGGACAGAGCCTTAGTGTCGAGGCACAGGTTGGAGGGAGTGCGAGTTTCCACTGACAGAGCAGCTGCGCCCCGGCCAGTGACGGGGCCTTCTCGGAGGAGCTGATGTCACAGCCCCTGGTGGCAGAACCGCCCTACCTGGGACCCCGTCCTCCTCACAGGCCTGCTGGCTGGACGGGCCGCCCCCGGGGGGCCATGGCTTTGCTCTCAGTCGCTGACTTACGTGCTGATCTCGTCGCCACGTGCCTGCAGCTGGGCAGGACAGCACAGCCCCGTCCACACGCAGTCAGTCAGCTCAGGGCTGCACCTCTGTGTGCACCAAAGACTTTCCTAAAACATAAGTAAACTCAGCGTCTGTGTGTGGAGTCCGGCAAAGTCCGTCTCCCTGAACACAGGGTAAGGTTCGTCCCACTGGGGTCCTCATCGCCCCGCAGGAGCGAGGTCCCTGGGCTCAGCTGACCCCTGCATCCACAAGTCCTGAACACCCCACGCTTGCCACGGCGCCCCTTCCGTCACCTGCGGCGTGGCCCCTGCTGCTGCCACGCGAGTGCCGTGTCCCACCCCGCAGGCCCGGCGGGCCGTTTCCCACTCTCTGCAGTGACGCCTCCTCTCTCGCCACCTTCTATTTTGGTGTCTGGCACCTGTCACCAGACTGGAAATTTCTTGAGGGCAGGAATTATGTCTAATTCATTTTTGCTTTCAAACATCTAAATCAATAGCCAACATAGTAAGTGTTCAATGAATATTTATTAATGTAAAAGTTTATGGAAAGAAAGAAGGAAAGAAACAGAATGTATATTAACTCAGCTTAAGTTAGAAACGTGAGATCCTGTAATGAGGTATTTTCTGATAAAAACTGAGTAACAAAGGGAAATATTCCAAAACCAAAGTACAATATGTAATTAATAGATAAGAAGAGAAGGAGGGCCAATCCTGAATTGTTTTCTTAGGCTTTTTTCCTTTAATTTAACTGGTCTTGGCCAGTTCGCCGTGAACTGTTCATTGGATGATGTTCCATCCATATGCGTGTTAAGATTTACACGGGAGGCTTCGCATGCACTGGTTTTTTTAAAAATTATTTCAAGCTCATATTTTTCAAATTATCTGTTTGTATTTCTCTGGCTCTGTGTTTCTCAGTGTTCTCAGAGTATTTGTGGTGTTTGTATTTGACATGTTGAGACGTCGCCATTCACGTGTTTGACACGAAGGTTGATCCGTCCGCTCGTCTGATGTAACTGATATTAACACGGCCTCGGTGTTCCTAAAGTTTTCAAAGATGTAAAAAAACTCAATCAGGACATTCTCATAACAGAAGTAAGTGTAGTGATTTTAGGGGCTCAAAATCTTGGAAAGAACAGTTTCTACGTGGAACTCTCATCCCCGGAGTCCTGGGCACGGTGACGTGTGCCGACCTCTCTCGGGTCTCAGCCACGCGGGTCACTGCAGTCCAGTCACCTGCGTGAGACAAAACGGTACCTCAGAATCTTTGAGACTAATGTAACAACAATGAGGTTGAACATTTCTTTGTAGGTTTATTTTCTATTTTTACTATTTTTGGTTGCAGTCTTTTCCCATTTAAAAGCTCAGGTTTGGAATGAAATTGAGGACTCTGCGTTTTCACGAGTGTCCCCGGCAATTCTGATGCTGCCCTGAGAAGTTCTGAGCTAAGATTTTCTGGATTATAGTAAAATGGAAGATCTGCTTAGAACGTCAGAAGTGCCTCTCTGAGTTAAGCTTTGCTGTTTCCTTCTTATTCGTGGGAAAACTGAAGCTGAGTGTTGAACTGGGCTGTGCAAGGCGCAGCTAATCTGCGGGAGAGCCGTGCCTGGCTCGGGGCCGGCATTCTGTCTAACAGGCAGTTGGTGTTTTCTACAAGAAAGCCAATAGCTGAGACCTTTTACATCCACTAAATAGAATATAATTTCAAATTCTATGTTTAAAAAGTTATTTTTAAATGGATTATTTTATAATCTATCCAATTATGAAATTCTGATGTAACTGCATGAAAATGATAACATGTTCTATAATCCTATGACTCCATAATATCTGGTTTGTTAAAGAGAAAGAGGAAATCCACACTGTTTTGTTTTTTTGTTTTTTTTTTTTTTTCCGAGACAGAGTCTCGCTTTGTTGGTCGGGCCAGAGTGAGTGCCGTGGCGTCAGCCTAGCTCACAGCAACCTCAAACTCCTGGGCTCAAGCGATCCTCCTGCCTCAGCCTCCTGAGTAGCTGGGACTACAGGCATGCGCCACCATGCCCAGCTAATTTTTTCTATATATATTTTTAGTTGGCCAGATAATTTATTTCTATTTTTAGTAGTGATGGGGTCTCGCTCTTGCTCAGGCTGGTCTCGAACTCCTGACCTCGAGAGATCCACCCGCCTCGGCCTCCCAGAGCGCTAGGATTACAGGTGTGAGCCACCGCGCCCGGCCCACACTGGTTTTTATGCTGTTAAAAAACTCGAGGAGATACTTGTGCCAATTGCAGCCGACAGTCAAGCGTGTTTGGTTCACAGCTACCGTGTGGCATCGCACAGAGCACGCAGTACTGGGCGGGTTCACTGCTTTGCCAACGGGCCGGCCACCCTAACTGGACGCGCCTCCCCTCCCCGCAGGGCAGGGCCACGGGCAGCTGGGAGAGGCTGTCGCAGATTGACGCCCGGGCTCACGGCCCGAGAGACCAGCCACATCTGACTCGGGTGCCCTCTGCCCGGCACGAGCTTGGCCCGGGCTCCCTGCTGAGAGGCAGGTGCTGGTTTTCACTTGAATAAATGTCAGGGTGACCTGGGCAAAGTGCGCTGTTCTGCCCTCCTGGCTGCAGTTTGCAGAGCTGGACCGACCTGCCGGAGGGCTCAGGGATTTGGCATCGAAACTGCCTTTCATAAGTTCAAGGCAGAATCAGTAAATCCCGAGATGGTTCCTGACCTCCCATCCTGCCTGTAACTTCCCTCTCACTCCGAGTCCCACACCTGGCAGGAAAGGAGGCGGCCCGGCTGGTGGGGCCTCCTGGGACCCGCGAGCCGCGGTGTGTGCGAGGCGTCCTGAGGACTGAGCGCCAAGTGCCGGCGCGGCGAAGGCCTCTCGGTCGCGTGGAGCTGGCAGCAGCAGCGGCAGCGGCTTTCCACAGCTCCCCGCCCCTGCCACCTTCTCCCTCCTCTGCCCGCCGGTCATGCCAGACACAGCCTCCCTCCCTCCGTGGCTGTGAGCGAAAGCCGTGTGGAGTCAGCTTCCAGTGTCCATTCCGGAGAGGCCCAGGATTTCCACTGAAATTGGCCTTTACAAATTTCCAACTGCAGAGCCCAACTCATCATACACTTGTCACGCGTTAGACCTTCTCACAGCTCTCTGACCCCACCACCGGGCGCCAGCCACATCCACTCCACTCCGCGTGTGGCTCCACGGTGACCGGGACATAGGCCGTGCTGTCCGGTGTGCAGGGGAAGCCGTGGAGAGACGGCCACCATCCGTCACTGCATCCACTGTGCTGCCTGGGCTGACGGACTGTGGCAGTGACTCAGCTGTGACCTCCGGTGCTGTCCTGACCTCATCAACCCCACGGCTCAGACGTGCTGTGTAGACGCTTTCCCATGAAAAGCGTATTTGTGATAATTGGTACAAGCCCCTCAGTCTGGTTTCTCACCAACAGTTTGCAGACGGGTCTGTGACTCGGATTCACCGTATCACGTGCCGAGGAGTGAGAGCCACTGCTGCTGCCCGGACGTGTGTCACATCTGCCCGGCACAAGGATGCATCGTGTCAGCAGTGGTGACGGCACTTGTCTGGCAGTCATGTTTGGGGCCACTTTGTCCTGTCATTTCTGTCCCCAGAGATCACAGCAAGCCCTGGGCTGCTGTCCCCCTGCCCTCCACGTGCTCACACGGCAGCTGTTCAGTCCTCGCAGCGGCCTGGGGATCTTTCCTCCTCCGCGTTTGCTGTTCAGGACGGTGGCTCGGTGCCGTTTCAGTGTTCTGTCTCTGCGCCTGGTCCCTATCTCTTTCTGAGTTTTGTTTTTGCGAAGTTCTGCTGTATTCGCAGTCATGGAAGTGCCATTTGACCCCCACTGGAGAAGAGGACGCCCTTTGTGTCTGGAGCTGAAGCTCTGAGCAGACCCCTGGTGGCGGCCAGAAGCAGTCGCCCCCGTCCCCGTCCCACTGTGGGTCAGCGTCACCTGCAGTCCCGGCTCCCCCCAACGGTCGAGGGACCCCCACCCACACCCTGTCCCTCGGGGGCCACTGAGGAGGGAGGCAGGGCCGGGGGTGTGGGCCAGAGCACTTGGCCCACTTTACATATGGGGCTTGCACCCCATTTGGTTTGAAATAAGGATTCTGTACCAAACACGCATGCACACACATGAGCACATGTGCACACACATGAGCACACACATGCACATACACGAGCACACGTGCATACACGAGCACATGTGCACACACCTGAGCACACGTGCATGCACACACACAAGCACACGTGCACGCACATGAGCACCCACATGAGCACACGTGTGCACACACACACACCAAGATCCCTCACTGACCTGTGAATGGAGTCAGGTTCATGCCAACAACAAAAACCCAGACTCTGCAGGAGCGTAGGAAACCTTGGCTCTGCAGGAGGCCCGTCTCATCTGAGTTTGGAACCAGGTGGGGACGGACCCGCCATGAGCGGGAGGCGCCTGCTGGACATCCGAGTGGGACCCGCGTTGCCACCCGCCCCCATCAGTCTCTCAGAGGGACCCCAGAGCTGCGCTTTGTGCCCCATGGCGTCGGGAGTGAGAGTGCATTGGCGACACGGGACCCCACGCCTTGCGCAGCCTGGGCAGGCCGGGTGCAGAGTCCCCGTGAGGCTCATAACCGACTCCATCTTCACCTTAAGCCTTTAGTTCTCCTGGGACCTGGACCTGCGGTCCCCAACCCCTGGGCCATGGCCTGTTAGGAACCAGGAGTGCGGGTGAGCGAAGCTCCATCCGTGTTCACAGCCGCTGCCCAGCGCTGGCGTCACTGCCGGAGCTCTGCCTCCCAGCAGGTCAGTCACTGCCGCCCGTCACCCCAGAGGGACCGTCCAGTCGCAGGAAGACAAGCTCAGGGCTCCCCCCGAGTCTGCGTCACAGTGAGTTGTGTTAATAACGTTGTTTCACCATATATCACAGTGCTATAATAATAGAAATAAAGTGCACAATAAATGTAATGTGCTCGAATCACCCCGAAACCACCCCTGTCACACACACACCCGCCCATCCATGGAAAAATTGTCCTCTATGAAACTGGTCCCTGGTGCCAAAAAGCTTGGGGACCATCGGCTTAGAGCACAATTAGAAAAAAAATTCCTTCCTAGTATTCAGTTTAAAATGTAACCCAGTGGTCCTAACAGCCTCCGCTGTGCTGCCCTGTGTCCTGTGTGGGCGCCCGGTGCTCTGGGGTCCCCACCCCTCCCACGACGGGGGCCCCAGAGCACCCCAAGGTGCAGCCTCTGCCTGTCTGGGCCCCTGAGGAGACGCCCCTCCCCCAGCTGCCCGGCTGGGGCCTGTGGTGACGGGCCGGTGCCGTCCTCTGCGCCAGCAGGAGGCCCGCAAACCGTGCTGTGGGTCAGTGTGCCCCTCCGTGGGGTCAGCGCCAGGACGGTCACTGTACCTGGGCATCACTGTCCCTGTGTGTGCAGAGACCCTGGGTATCAGCCGAGCCCCCTCCCGTCTGCCCAGGACCTTTTACCTGGGCGGGGGCTCAAGACACTGTTAACACACCTGAGGGATCCAGAGACCACCACCCCCAACCCCTGAGCGCTCCCCTCCGCGGCTCTCTCAGTGTCCCCTCCAGGCCGGGGACCCTCGGAGACCCTGAGCCTGTGCCCGGCTCTCTCCCACCCCTCCCCCGCTCGCCTTTCTCTACGGCGGGAGGAGCAGCATCTCTATTGTCTTTGCCTCCGTGACACGGTGGTGGAACCTGGATGCGCAGAAGGTAAGTGACCCACTCATGACCTCAGGTGCCAGGTGCCTGACGAGCCCTGAACCCACACTGCCGGCTGCAGCCCCAGCCCCGCACCAGACCCTGTGCTGCTCCCGTCTGGCCCCGACACTCGGTGGGACAGGTGCGATCGGTGCCCCCTCCTACAGGTGGAGACACTGAGTCACAGGAAATTAACTTGCCCAAGGTCACCCGATAGGAAGGGGCAGGGCATGGGGTGGCCAAGCAGGGCAGCCTCAGGGTCTGCCCCTAACGGGGGTCTGTGCACTGCGGCCTGTGGGCCTCGCACCCACCCCGCGGCGTGTCTCAGCAGGTAGTTATGGCGCACAGTCACACACGGTCCTTCCACGCAGACCGCCTGGCCTGCGCCAAGTCGCAGCGGCAGACCTGGGTAGCTGCGGCCGAGACGACAGAGCTCACGGAGCCTAAATCACGCAAGGATCTCGTGTTTTAACAGAACTCGTCATGAACGCTGACTCATGAATCGAAATCATCGTTAGGAAAAGTTGGAAACAGGTACAAGTGATTATGGAAATGTCAAAGTCTCCTCTTTGTTTGCACGTAAACTTACATGACTACAAAGCATCTTGTTTTCTACACTAGCTCCACCGCTTACCATAGGTCATGTCACACTACAGTGGACACGTGTGACATGCGCCATGACTGAGATCCGAGCATGTGGCGTCAGCATGGAGACTGGAAGGGCATGCCTCATGTGCTATTCCTGGTGCTCCCAGAAACTTATCAGGATTCTATAATTTTTTTACATTCCTAACTAATGTGTTATGTTTTCACAAGGGCCAGTTGTCCGCTGTTTCTCACCAGCACAGGAGATAAGGGAACATCTGCTGGCCCCGTCCATGTGGCTGACGCCGCCCGGCAGACGGCCCAGTTGTCCCCGCGGAGCCCTGGGAACGCGCTTCTCCGTGGTCTCCTCGCTTTCCCAAGTTCGAAGGGCGACTGCGGTTTTATCTCGTGGAGCTGAGTCCTTGGGAATGAAACATCAGGACTGAGAAGAACATCTGTTTGAAAAGTGGCCTGAAGCTTCGCCAACCGGCAGCTCCACGAGTGAAGCTGGGCTGCCCGGGTGCAAGTGGCAACGCCCTCGGCTGGGCAGACGATGACCGCGGCCCTACGTTAAGCCGTGAGCCCCCAGGGGTGTCCCCGAGCCAGCCGCGCTCCAGGCTCCCGGCAGAAGCAAACGCAAATCCTCTCGGAAGAAGAGCACTTTGTCAGCCCGTTTAGCACATCTATGTACGAACAAGTCGAACCACGCGTGAACTCAGGACTGAAAATGCCACCATGGGTGAGAGCTGCAGAAACAAGCATGAATGAGTCCAAGAAGAGGCTGTCAAAGATAACCAGACACAATTAAAACCAGAGAACTTTCGGAAGTAAAAAAATGTAACGAAAACCTCAATGTTCAGTTAAAATGAATGGTGGGAGGTCACTGAAATAGCAGGTTGCTCTAAAGAACTCGCCCAGAGGTGCCAGAAACTCGGGGAGACGGCGAAGGCGCGGGAGGCGCTGGAGGCTGGGGACCAGCGCCGGCTCCTGTCGCAGAAGGAAGAGCAGGGAAACTGCAGGGAAGCCGCACTTTGGAAGAGCTGACGCCAAAAAGGAAAAGAAAACAGAAATCTGTTCCTAGACATATCCTAATAAAACCTCGGAACAGTGAAAACACAGACGAGACCTTAAACGCGGTTAGAGGCGAGAGAAACGTCTCCCGCGAGGTAAATACCGTGAGGCGCGGAGGCCCCGTGGGCGGACACGGTGGGGCTCGGTCTCTCTTCTTCCAGCTTCCGGAGGCCGTGACTCGACGTTGTGGAGACCTTTGCTCCTTTGTGTCACGAGCAGCTGGTGCCGCAGACGTCCCCTCCTGCACGGCTCTCACCGCCCCACACGCACCGTGCAACGCTGAGCTTTCTTTCCCTTCAGTTTTATGTATTTTTTTTTAATTTTGAGACTTTCTTGATCCATGGACTATTTAGAAGTCTGTTGTTGAATTCCTTTTTTTGTTTTTAGAGATTTTTCCTGTTGACTTCCAGTCATTGATTTCTGGTTTTCTTCCCTTACGTAGAGAAAAGACCACATTATAACTTAATTTTTCCCAATTTGTTGAGGTTTATTTTGTGGCCCGGACATGGTCTGTCCGAGTGACAGTTCCGCAGACATTGTGAGCACGTGCACTCCGCTGCTGTGGGTGTAATGTTTTATTTACGGCAAATAGATACTGTTAGTTGATTGCGTTTTCAGGGCTTATATATCCAGGCTGTTTCCTGTTAAGTCTGTGAGTTGCTGAGGGAGAGGTATGAAAATCCACAACTATGATTTTGGACTTGTCTGCTTTTGCTTCCAGCCCATCAGCTGTGGATTCGTCTATTCTGAGGCTCCGTTATGCGACAAACACACGTTCAGGATTATGATAACTTCCTGGCAGACTGATCTTTTTGTCATTTATGTGATGTCCCTCTGTGTCTTTTGCAATTGCCTTTGCTTTAAAATCCTTTATCAGGTATTAATATAGACACTTCTGCTTCTCTAGATTAATTGCCGCACAGTCTACCTTTTTCATCCTTCTACTTTCAAAATAGCTGTATCATTTAACTTAAAATGGGTTTCCTAAGCAGTGTATACAGGTCGGAGGTATTTTCTCCATCCACTCTGCCAATCTGTGACTTTTTATTGGTCTATTTAGGCCATTTACATTGATGTGATTATTGATACATGAGGGCTCATCTGTGTCACTTTATCTGGTTTCTACTTATCTCCTCTGTTCCTTATTCCCCTTAATGTTTTTCCTCTGTCTTTTTGTTAGTTGAACATTATTTAGGATTCCATCTTAGTTTATTTCTAGTGGTTTTGGGGGTGTCTTTTTGTGTAATTTCCATAGTACCTGCTTTGCAATAGGGGGGTTACCACAGTCTATCGGCACGAACGTTCTACCATTCGGAGTAAAACGTGGAAACTGCACTTTTGTTCGGGTCCTTTTGCCTCCCCTCCTTCTAAACATAATCGTGTTGATTATCACATGCAGTAACGATGTTGTCGTAATCATCAAGTATAATGTGTGGATCTGGTGAGGGGCGATGCTGGAGTGTATGTATCCATGCTTCTGCTCTCTGTCCTTTCATCCTGTTGCTCCAAGATTCTTCTGTTTATCTTTTTTCTTTATACTCTAGCCAACCTTTCAGCAGAGATGTGCTGGAAACAAATCATTTTTACTTTCCTTCCTCTGAGTATGTCTCTATTTCTTCATCATTCCTCAGGGATCATTTTTACCCAAATAGAGAATTTGCAGTTGACGGCTATTTTCCTCCAGCGGTTGAGAAGTGTGGGAAACAAAGAGGAAAAAAAGAGAAGCACAAAGGTTGAGAACTTCTGTCCGGCCTCCGCCGTTTCGGACGAGAGATCCGCCAGCATTTGTGTTGACATTTACCCATCAGCGACGCGCTGTTTCTCTCTGGCGGTGTCAAGCCATTTTGTCTTTAGTTTTCAGAAGGTTAAATACGCCGTGTTGGTGTGCGTTTCCTTTGGTGTCTCTGAGTTCCCTTTCAGTCCCAACCTGCTCTCTGGGACTCGGGGCGCACGCTGGCTCCCCCGCTGTCGCCCCGCAGGCCTGGGAAGCCGCTCCCGGCCCCTCCTCCCGCCCTCCGTGTTGCTCGGGTTGCGGGAGCCCCGCCCCGGTCTGTGCTCAGGGTCCCTGCGCCACCCTCCGACCTCCCGGTGACAGCTCTGCCCTGGGCCGAGTCAGGGCGTTTTTAAACGTATGTCATGGTATTTCTCCACTTCTGTGATGTCTGCTTGACTGCTTTATAACATCTATGTTTTTTGCTGAGATTTCCTGTTTGTTATTTCAAGAAAATTTGTAATTGATTGTGTAAGTTTTCTGGTAATGAAAGCTGCTTTAAAACTCCTGTTTTAAATAATTTTAAAACCTGGTTCATCTCAATCTCGGCATCAGCCAATGATCTTTTCTCATTCAAGTTGTGCTTTTCTTGGTTCTCGGAATAATGATGTTTGTCACTTGCACGTCAGAGACAGGAAGGGATTCCCAGAGCGACGGGGACAAAGACTCCTTCCTGGAGGGTGGGGAGACCCCGTAACAGTGTCCCCCCCGCCAGGCTCCCTGGTGCCTCTGGGCGAGGGGGGAGGGCTCAGGCCTGCGCCGTCCCAGCCAGTCTCCGGGCCACTGGCTGGGGTGGGCTCCGTCTCACCGGAGTCACCAGAGTGCCCCCGTCCCACTCACCACCCTCGGCTCCCTTATTCTGGCTGATGTCACATCGAAAAATGCGATTTAATGGGATGAGTAACTGAGGAAGAAGGCAGAGCACACTCCGTGCGGCAGCTGTAGCGAAGCTGCGTGGGTACAGGTCTACATAGAAAGCACCACGCCAGATGGTTTTAATGCATCTTTTCCATAAATATTCAGGACACTCCTAAGAGTTGACACTATTTTTATTTCATTTCAGAAATGAGTAAACAGAGGCTTTGAGAGTCGAAGTGAATGGCTCGTGGTCAAACAGCCGGCAGTGTCTGGGCAGAGATTCGGAAAACTTACTTCACAACCACAGAACTCTATAAAACAAACCGACAGCGCGTCGCCACCTCACAGCGGCCGAGCTGTGTGCGGAGCCGAGAGGCAGGTACAGTTCCGGCGTGTTCCGGGGCGCTGCGTGCTGGCTGCGTCCCCGGTCTTCCTCCTCTAAGTCCCAGACACTGGCGGTGGTGAGCGTTGCCACCGCCCTAGCTCCCGCGGCCTCAGCTGCAAAACACTTTCAGTATTTTTCTTTGTTTGCTGAGCCAATTATGAAAAAAAAAGGAGCTACAACAGTTAATTCTTTCTGTTTATCTAAACTCTTGTCAAAATGCCTGAGCAGTGATTTGTGAGGCTTGGAGTTAAGCGCGCTTATAAATTCTAAATAAACCGTGGCAGTGGCCGCCGCTGACGTGGCCCCCGCCCGCGTGCGCGTCCGTGTGCGCCTGTGTGGCTGCTCCTCCTCCCATCTGCGGCTCGGCATCTTTAATTTATTATTCCTGTTATATAACTTTGTTTTGGCACTTGGACTTCCATTCCCATGACTTTATGTTGAGAAACATTTTCAAATCTAGGATGTGCATTTCACAACAGCGACGGGGCTGGTTATTTACTGGTGTGTGTCACACGGCCTGGTGTCCGGGGTGATCTGCGGCCCACCACGGCCGGGGGAGGGAGGCTTCTCTGCCCATCGAAGCGGGCGGGTGCTGCCCTCTGACCGAGGCCATCGCCGCGGCGGGGAAGGTCGCCAGAGTGAGTTTCACACGCCAAGCACGGCCGGCGCCGGCCCTCACCTTCCCAGGACGCACCGCCGTGACACGACCCGGCGTGTGACGCTGCCCAGATTGAGTCTGTCTCGTTCAAGCCTCCTCCCGGGCGGGGGACACGCGTGCGGCCGACAGGGCTGCTCAGCGCTGCCGCTGCTGATGGAAAGTGTGTGAGAAGCAGCCTGAGAGCTTTACCTAAGTAGCAATTTAAGGAAACAGCAGTTTGTTTGCATGTTCCAGGGTGGCGGTGTACAGGCTGGGCCAGGCGGCAGGCCCTGCCGTCATCCTTTAGCACCGTGCTCCTGCTCCCTGCTTTCCTGGGTGTTGTCTTCGCGTTCTGCCATGTGAAGTTCTGTGCTGTTAACAGACACTTGCTACCTCCTGACA
This sequence comes from Varecia variegata, assembly GCA_028533085.1. Classification (NCBI taxonomy): domain Eukaryota; kingdom Metazoa; phylum Chordata; class Mammalia; order Primates; family Lemuridae; genus Varecia; species Varecia variegata. The sequence continues at coordinate 762,629 of CM052441.1, read as the reverse complement.
ACGACGTCAGTGATGTCTGTCGTCCCCAGTCACTTCCTGACATGAGTCTAATTTCTGGCGTTGACAGTCTCACACGGGCTGGTTCAGACCATCAGAACAACGCGTGGGCCTGTTCTCACTGCCTTTGTGTGACAGCTGGTCTCCGGTGCCTGTCTTTTCACACATAAGTTGGTTTCCCAGGTGGCTTTACTCAACCATGAAGTGACATTGCAGATGCAGCTTTAGTGTTTGAAGACATCCGTCCCAATCAGTCTATCAGGATGAGCAGTTTGCTCACCTGGGCAACCTTCCACCGGGACGGCATGTTGCTGATCTGAGCCAAAGGCTGGTTGACAAACACCAGTGTTCACGTCGAAACCCGTGTCAGGCCCTCAGTCCCCAGTCGGCACGTCACAGACTCGCCCCACCCCCGTCAGTTCACCCTGAGAGAATCACTGAAACCCGCGATTTCTGTTCACTCCTCGCACAGACCACGGAGGCCCTGCCGGTGGCACTTTCTGGAAAGTCTTTCCAAACACGAAAGGTGCCGGCCGGCTGGCGTGTGTGCGTCGGTGTGTTTGTGTGACGACAGAGGCTGTGACCGGATCATCTTTCTTTTGCACATGAAGAACACGAGGCTTTAAAAGTCATATAACTTGCCCAAGGCCACAGAGAAGTTTAAGAGCCAGAATTGAGACCCTGCGAAGATTTGGTAAGAATTGAAAAAAAAGTTCAGAAGGTTAACTCAGACTCATATGAAATTCGAGTCTCCCTGGAGTGTATTAACTAGAGTTCACTTGTTAGATTTCATAAAGAAATTCAAGTAGATCTAAAAGTACTGAAATCACATGGGTGAGTATGTGTTTTGTAACTGAATATTTGGATAGTTTTACTGAGATATACTTCACATACCTGTCCGTATGTTTTTGGTAAAGTCCCAGTGCTGTGCAGCCATAATCACAGTTCCATTCCATCAATAGAACATTTTGCTCTAAAGGAGACCCCACACCTGTCAGCGCTGCCCTCCATGGCCAGCCCTGGGCCACTAAACTGCTCTGCGCCTTTGTGGATTTGCCTAGTCTCGAAATTTTGCGTAACCAGAACCATATAATATGTGGTCTTTTTTATTAATCCCTTCGAACTCTGCATTTCCCCTCAGCATGTGTCTAATGAAATCTATGAAACCCACACAATACTTTCTAAGAAAAGTTTTGAGCCACTTATCAGAAAGATTAATATGCAACATTTAAAAGAATAATCTGCTCATAAACAAATCTTTTTGAAAAGCTCAGCTGTTGGAGGTGAAGAATCTTTGCCTAAAGGGAGAAATAAAGTTAGGAGGAAGAGATATTCATTTGTACTAAATTTCGTGGTGGGAAAAAGGCAGCACATTTATTAGGGAAATCACTCCCCGTCCTGCGTAGCAGGGCACGAACTCTGGCCACAGTGCATTTTGAAGGGGCTACATGACAATTTTCATTAAGTTTATACGTCGGACCTAAATTACATTTTTAGGAGACAAATTAAAATATCCAAGTCCACGTGAGGCACAAGGACGGCAGCTCTGTGAGGGGCACAGACCCAGGAAAGGGACGGGGGACAGCCCGGGACAGCCCCGCACCCCGCCCGCTTCTCGGTCCCCCCCAGTTCACCGCCCACCGTGCCGGTGACGCCCCTCACTGTGGGTGTGGAACCGAGCGCTGGCCCTTGCCAGAGCCGTGGGCTCCACCCTCAGAGTCCCTGTGGAGCTGGGGACAGGTCCCTGCGGCGCTCTCAGCTCACCATCCTCATTCACAGACAGGAGGAGTCCAGAGCTCTGCGCCCCGTGGGCGTGACGCTCAGTCTTGCTGGGGACCCTCAGTCAGCACCACCTGGAGCAGATCCCAGGGGCTCTGGCCTGTGAGTTAAGGACAGTTTAAGAAAAGAAGATTTTTAAATAACTTACCTGCAACTTCTACAAGAAACGGTAGCACATGTGGGTTCTACCTGAAGCTACTTTCACATAAATCCTAAATCCGAATCGTTCCCTGGCTTTGGTTCAGAGCAGCTGCCAAGGCACGGCCGGCCTCACCGCAGCTTCCAGCGGGGTGTCTCCCCCGCCTACATACCCGCAGCCGGCACCGGCAGCCGCAGTGCCGAGCGTGCCGCAGTGGGCGAGCGTGCCGCAGTGCTGAGCGTGCCGCAGTGGGCAAGCGTGCCACAGTGGGCGAGCGTGCCGTATGGCTGAGCGTGCCGCAGTGGGCCGAGCGTGCCGCAGTGGTGAGCTTGCAGTGCCGAGCGTGCCGCAGTGGGCGAGCGTGCCGTATGGCTGAGCGTGCTGCAGTGGGCGAGCGTGCCGCAGTGGGCGAGCGTGCCGCAGTGCCAAGCGTGCCGCAGTGGGCGAGCGTGCCGTATGGCTGAGCGTGCTGCAGTGGGCGAGCGTGCCGCAGTGCCAAGCGTGCCGCAGTGGGCGAGCGTGCCGTATGGCTAAGCGTGCCGCAGTGGCCGAGCGTGCCGCAGTGGGCGAGCATGCCGTATGGCTGAGCGTGCCGCAGTGGGCGAGCGTGCCGCAGTGCCGAGCATGCCGCAGTGGGCGAGCGTGCCGCAGTGCCGAGCGTGCCGCAGTGGGCGAGCGTGCCGTATGGCTAAGCGTGCCGCAGTGGCCGAGCGTGCCACAGTGGGCGAGCGTTCCGCAGTGGTGAGCTTGCCGCAGTGCCGAGCGTGCCGCAGTGCCGAGCGTGCCGTGTCGGGGACACAGCCAAGATGCTGTCTGGAAAGTGAAGAACGGATACTTTTCCTACTCAGCGAACAGTCCTGCTCCTCAAGGGAGATGCGTCCCCCAGAGGACCAGGGGCCAAGGTGAGGGGGCTTCGCTCCCAGACCTGTGGGTGCTTAACAGAAACTGCGTCTGCGCTGTGTTCAGACAGAGCCCGGCTGGCCACGCTAGACCACAGCCCTGGACTACAGGCAGGTCGAATTCGACATCCTCGAGTCAGTTTCTGCTCCACGTGTGCTCACCGGCACTTGCTGTGCTCAGTCTCTGTGACGTTGGCATTCGATGCTACAGCCCATTCTACGCCTCAGGTCTGGAGGTGGTTCTGAGAGCTCAGGCTGCCCTCTGGTCCCTCCCACCACAGGGCGGACAGGCTCGTGTGCCATCCTGCGGCCGGACGTAGGACCAGCTTCACCGCCGAGTGGCAGTGACCACAGGGGTGGATTTGGCATGACCTGCCCTGGCCCTGTGCTGCCCAGAGGACGGGTTTACCGAGAACACGAGATGCTGTAAGCTTGGGCACTACGGGTGCCTTATTCATAGTCGGCTTGGTGCAGTTTTCGTCGGTTCATACATTGAGGGTGGAGACAGCGCTATCCAGAGGTGGGTCCCCTCGTCCCTCCCTGCTCCTCCCTGGGAGAGGCAGGTTTGCGGTGAGTGCTGGTGAGCGTGGCCAGAGGTCCTCACTGAGGACCAGTCGGCCCGTGTTCCCCTCCCGTGTGCAGCTCTTCAGAAGCTTGACCCTGGGGTGGGGCCGGGAGGGGACAAGGACAGGGAATCGGGGACCTAGACGGCCACAGAGGACGAGAAGAGCAAGGTCCTGGGGTCACGAGCTCCATCCAAGGTCAGCCTCAACAGGACAGTCGGTGATGACACAGAAAGGGAAAGACAAGCCTGGTGTCTGGTCCACGCATGTCCTGATCAGCCAGCAGTGACGCCTGCGCTCTGGCAATTCACATTCCCACCCAGAGCGGCCACGCACAGGCAGTCACACGTGTGAGGCGTGCACTGCAGCACCGGGTGCGACCACGTTGCTCTAAGGTTTACCAGTTGCCGGCATAAACTTGCACCGTGGGAGCTGGGCACAGCATCCTGCTGTGGGCGGCAGAGGAGATTCATACTGAATCCCTGACAGTTCACAGCCGACATCTGCTTCCTCCCGGTGTCTGTCCCGTCTGTCTCTCGCCCACCGTGGGTCGCGCCGGCTGCCCCCAAGCACCAGGCCAGCCTGTGGCCTGTCCTGGACTTCCCCAGTCCCACCAGGAAGAACACGGGCACCTGCCCGCATCGCCAGGGTGGTGAAGGTTGGGAAACCAGGTCAAAGGTGCCCACGCGAAGCGGCACAGGCGGTTCCAGGACAAGCCGTGTCCGCAGAGCTCCAGACGGTCTGCACTTCTGAGAGGCGTCATTTTTTAAACCTGAGTCGGAATCGTGTCACGGTTCAATTTTCTTGAAGTTCCTTTTGGAATTAACCTGCTGTAAGTCACATCTGACAGGTGTTTGAACTGTGACTTACACCGTCTTTTTGGACATGGGGGTCTCGCCTTGCACTGTCACCAGAGCCACCACAGGCACAGGGCACCGGAGCCCCCTCCCTCTGTGCCATGCGTGGATTTCCCTCTGGTCCTCTGTTACTCTGCCCGCAGGAATTTCCTAGCGGTACCTGTCTGTCGGCACCATCTGGGGTGACACGAAGCTCTGTGGCTGGAACCTGGTCTGGCCTCCTCCCCCCACGGACTCCCCGGTCCTTGGCCTGGGGGATCCCCCTCCTGACCCGCCCTGACCTCTCTGCCTGGTGCTTTCTTTGGGGGGCTCCTCACTGCACCCCAGCCAGGAGGAGGTGGGGCCGCTCTCGGGAAAGGCGAGTGATCCAGGCCAGCGAGGGGCTGGGGGCCTCCTGTGGGGGTGTTGAAAGTAGCGGTCAGGAGAATCCGCAGCGCTGGGACTGGGGACTCGTGATAACACCATTACTGCGTGTCCAGGGAGCATCTGCTCCGTGACTTAACGGAATCTGTGGTAGAAGAAAGAATTTCATAAAAGGGTTTTACTGTATTTGGAAAAATCTATGCTTTAGCCAGATGAATCAGAAAGGACTTTTTTTTTTTTGGCCGCAAGTGTCCATATGTTTTCAGATGCATCAGACAAGCAAAAGCACAGAAACATCAATTTACTAAAAGTAGGGCAAAACCACATTCTCTCCCTGGAAAAGCTCAAGAGCTGAGAAAGGGGAATTGGACGTGTCACTTGGATCACGGCAGGGCCCAGCTGCCATCTGGACGGAGGCACCGGGCGTCCCCCCCGCATGTCTTCCAGGAAAGTTCAGCTCCGGACGAGGTCCCGACCTTCGCGTATGGAACCTTCTCGTGGTTCGTGTGTCGGTGGTGTCTTCACGATGACACAGGAGAATGCTCGGTAAACGTGAGCTAACCGCTAACACACGGAGCTTTCAAACAGGCAGCTCCAGGCTGGAGGTTTTTTAAACGGAGTCCAGTGACTTTGTGCTCCTAGAACGTGTCTGAGCGGATCATTTTGATGTGAGAGCAAGGAGCAAACTCGCCGTCGCGGAAGCCACAGCCCTGGCGCAGGCGTTGGCCGGTGGGAGCCGCGCAGGGCACACGCATGATCTCACCACGGAATGCTGAGATTTCTCCCCTCCCCGAATCACAATTCTCTTGAAAAGTGCGTTTGTTCAACCACTGGTCCAGATTCAGGGCAAATTTTCGTGGTGAAACCCGAAGCAACGTGGCATTTTGTAGAATCTGTATTTTGTCAGTTCCCTAGATTGTTCAAGGGAAACAAGAACCTTCAAGGAGCTTGTGCCCAGAGTGACGTCGCACCCAGTGAGTGTCCGACACGCGGACTGGCACCTCCTGTAAGCCGTGTCACTCGCTCAGAACACGGGTAGTGACACACACACCAGGACTGTTCTCCGGGTCTGTGTTAAACATTCCCCGAGGGACCAGCGCGTCCTCATCGTGTCCCCACCACGCAATTCACACGGCCTGACCTGCTCCCACGTGCCAGGTGCTGTCCATGAGCTGCCGGTCACCACGTGAGATGGCAAAGTCCCTTCTCTCCCATCTGCAGTGTCTGCAGGAGAACAACCAATGTGATGCTTTCAGAAGCGTCTCATAATCAAAACATTTACCGTGGGGAGTTTAGGAATCCCGATGTCGCAGACTTTAGGGTTAGGTAAGGAAACCCAGAGACGTGAACTCACTCCTGCAAGTTACTGGAGGTCAGTGAGAAATGGTTGTCGGCACAGAGGCCTCACGGCAGCCGTGAAATAGCCGTCGTGGCTCCAGGCAGGGCCGGCTCCCAGACACGCCCCTTACGGTGCGGCCGACACTGCCACACAGCACAGCAACCTCGTCACCCAGCTATGCTGGGCACCCGCGCTGCCGAGAGCCGTCATCCCGCTGTAGCGCACGTGCCCTCTAACTGCAGCTCTCGACCTTTTTTTATTATGAGAAGCAGTTAGCAATTCGGTTACTGTAAGAAGCCAGAACACGGACACACAATATGAAAGTTTCTCAGAACACTGTTTCTCTTTCTTTGTGCAGTGCAGTCGGATGTCTCTTACTTTGTCCTGTTTTCTCCACTCCACTGTCTTCCATTCTCCTCCATCAAATTTCATTTATTTGAAAACAGAATATCTTCCCCTCCTGGCAAGCTGATTTAATGACCCATTAAAATGGGTTGAACTCCAGTTTGAAAACCACCACCTGGGAAGAATTCTTGTTCTTGTTCCCAGAAACACACACGGGAACACACCAAGCAGGGCGTTGGCAAAAGCAAGAAAGGGGGAGGTCGAGAATGTGCATCCGTGTGTGGCCTGCGTACAAGGATCGTCACAAATGGATGTCAGGCGCAGTGAAAACTGGTGAGCTCTAGGCTCACTTCTTGCCGTAGGTGACTCTCAAAAGCAAAATGGGTGAACACAGGTCTAGAGGAATGTGCACAGTAGTACACATGGAGAATGTGTACACATGGAGAATCCCCATTCATTCACAGTCAACAACTGGCTGAATAAAAACATTGTTTAGAAAGCAAAAAATTTACATGTGTGTGTATATATATGCATATATTTATACAGCAAATCTATTTAAGAACAGGGAATGATTAACGTTAAATTTAGAGTAGCTTTCGCCTGGGTGGAGGAGACGGTGGGGAGAGAGAATGCTTTTGGAAAACGCCCAGTGTGCGCCTCACAAGGACTGAAATATACTGCTCATACCTTAAGCTGTGTCCTGAGTATATGGGGGCTCTTATTTTCTTTTACAAACTATACATATAGGTTATTTTACATGTGTAACATAATATGAAATAAAATAATTAAAACTGTAATATAAATATCTGAGAGGGATTCAGTATTTTAAATATAATGATGTTCACAACTAAGTTAATAGAGTTAAAATGGGTAGACTAAAAAAAGTCCAAGGACAAGGAAGAAGGGAAGAATAATCAAATTATCATATATCCACATATAAAAACATTAAAATTGTGTTTTGAATGAAATTAATCAAATTATAAATATTACTGATATGCTCTGCATAAGTGCATGTGTAACTATATATCCAGTGTGATATGATTGTGTGTATGTATGTGTGTATGAAAATATATATGTGTATATACAAAATATCATTGGAAATTATATCAATATGATGACACCATGATGGTGATTTTGAGTTTTTCCATAAGCTGCTGAAATTCTGGAATGAGAATAAATTACTTTGTAAATTAGAAATAGTCACTGAGTGGTTTTAAATGAGTCAAATCTGGAAGAATAAGCTGGTGCTCAGTCCCCTATCCGGCAGAAAGCATCACTGAAATGTAAGAGAAGCTTTTACTGTGAGTGACCCGCAGGGTCTTCAGTGCAGACACCGACCCACCAAATAAGACAAGAATAAACCACGGTTAGGTGTAGTTTGTAGTTTGACCTCCATACCTGAGTACGATGTCAATTCCTCGGGGAAAAAGTTCCCAAAGTGGAAATACAGCTTTTGGCTCCAAGTGACAGAAAAGGGACCGGATGGGATACTGCAACACAGGCTGCGAGAGCCACTAAGCTTCCTTGCCCGCCCAGGTCTGGCTCCGAGAACATGAGGGTGACCAGTGAGCTGCGGACGCAGACCTTCCTCAAGGGTCATCTCACCAGGTGACCCTGTGTCAAAACGAAGGTCTTTGCCCGGGAGTTTATTTCCTATCAGATCCATGTACTGACTATCGAAGATGCTGATTTAAGTAATTATTCCAGATATCAAAAGCATTGTCTGTAACATCCATGTCACTTCTTTAGAAAAAGACACACAGAAAAATGATTAATGGAAATTTAGAGTTTAAAACATTAAAGAATATGAAAACCAAAGCAAGTCATTTTATAGGAATAAGCTCATGACTATGAATCTTGCTTTTTTTACTTCCTTAACAATCTCTGCCTTTTAATTTGAATGTTTTAACCAACATATTTATTCTAATTTCAGATTTAGCTTGGTATAAATTTACCATCTTGCTGTTTGTTTTTGATTTATCTCATATCTGTTTTGTTTTGTTTTCATTTTTATCTTTATTTCTTGCCTTTTGGTTTGGCCAAGTAATTATAAGTACAGTCGACTCTTAAACAAAGCAGGGGTTAGGGGCATGACCCCTATGGGATAAACCCCACAATAAAGTGTTGTAATTTTTATTTTTAAGTCAACTTTTAAAAAAATTTAAAAAGAGAAAATATAGCTTTTATGTTTATGCATACATGTATCAAATCTGAAATTCTTCTGTTTTCCACCTATTGTAATTACTCTTTAGCCTGAAGAATTATTTTTACCATTTCTGATGATGCAAGTCTGCTGGCAACGACTTGTCTCAGCCCACCTGATTGGAAAATGATGTACCTTACGTTTCTGCATTTTAATGGATAATTTCCCTGGCGACAGATTCTAAATTAATAGACCTTTTTCCCTTTTCTTTCAACACTTAAAAGAAGTTCTTTATATGTCAGTGAATTTTTCCTCTGGCTATTTTTAGAATTTCCCTTTATCTTTTGTTTTCAGTTTATGGTGGGCTTAGGTGTGGATCTGTTCAGTGTCTCGTACCCACAGGTTGATTTGGGACATTTCCCGTTTCCTCAGATGCTTTTCTGCTTCCTGCTGTGTCTCCTGTCCTGAGACCTGACTGTTGGCCTTCTAACGTTGGCACACACGGCAGCTTTTCATTTTTTTCCCCCGAGCTTTAGTATAAACAGTTTCTATAGATACGTTTCCAAATGTAATCAGCTTTCTTCAGCAGTCTCCCTCCTGTTGTTAGCCTGTCAAATGCACGTTTAAAATCTCAGCTCTTGTCACTGTGATCCCTGATGTCCACTTGGCTGTTTTTCCCAACTTGCATTTATCTGCCTCTCACCTCATCTGGTCGCTCACTCTTTCCTTTCCCCCATAAATCTTTAAATATCGCTGCAACAATCACTCTCAAAGCCTCATCTACCAGCTCCAATTCTGCAGCCAGAAAACCATTTGTGGATTTTTAAAAATCTTCTTTATGAGGCTCACATTTCTTTGCATATCTCATAATTTTGATGGTGTATAGAACACGGCAGACAGAAAGGCATGGAATAGGAAATATTCTCGTGATGTTTTGGTATTTCTTGTTTCCGGAGAAAGTGAGCGTCGTGCGAACCAGAGCGTGTTGCTCCCCTGCTCGGGTAAGCGTGAGCCCACCCGCGCCCGGGCAGCCCCCGGAGCCTGGTCTCCACTGCTCCACGCGGGCCACGCTCCTGTCACTGGACAGTGACTGGTCCAGGAGGAGGGTGGACTCGGCCGCATCAGGCCCTGGACCCCAGGCACCGTGGGAACAGGCAGGCTGTGCAAATGCTATCTTCAGTCCCTGCTTCACTGCCTTTCCTTGTCTTTTCTCCATAAAATTGGTGTCATGCCATGGATAATTTTCAACATAAACAAAATATTGTTTCATCTGGTGATGTTCCAGCTTCTAATCCATCCCACCACGTCCACCATTGCTCGCAGCTTGGCTGAACTCACCTTGACCTTGGAGAGGCCAACGTCCTTTGAGAGGTTTGCCTTCCTGCTGGGGTGATTGGGAGGCCCGGGTTTTGTCCCCAGGAAACTTCTGTGGCTCTGGGACAATCTACAAAGGGTTCCTCTCATCCAAATCAGCCCAGCAGTGCCTCTGGTATCCACCACTCTTGGTTTTCTCACGGATAAGCATAGCTTTTCTGCATCCATTTTTGTTTTAATGCTATTTCTTGTTTCCATAATCAAGTATCATCAGTACATGTTATTCTAAAATATCGAGGCATAATGTAAGAACATATGCTAACATTACACATTTCATGTAACAAAATTGGCCATTCATGGATGTAGGCAATGCTTTCAATCATCTTGTTTTGTGTTTGCTATTCTGGATACTGAGCGAGGAGTAATGCGTTTTGAATGGCCTTGTCTGGACAATGTTCGGAGCTCTGCGCGGTGAGGCTGGCAGGTGATGGCAGAGTGGTGGCTGCTATTAAAATAGACTCTAAATAATCAAAGACAAGTGTGAGAGCGTCAGTACTTACCAAAGCAGCGTGGCTGTAACTCAATCTGTTAGGTCGCCATGGTGATGAAGTCAGGGTCGTGGTCCCATCACACGTGGGCCAGTTAGCTTCGCTCTGCCTGAGGTCACACGTGCCATCGCCCCAATCCTGGCTGGCTCCAGCTCAGAGGCGGGTGAGGTGACAGGTGATAGGATGTAAACAGACCAGGGCAGGCCCATCTGCGAGTCCTGCCTTCTCCTGCCCTGTCTTTACACAAACTGGCATTTTTTCTGTTGAATCCTAATTCACCCTCATTCTACACAAAATAAGTTGAAGTCCATGAGGGCTGATGAAGAACCTATTCAAGGATACAAAATGCAGCACTTTAGTCCAAAGTAACATTTTCTCTGTGTCGTTAAGTCACATTCGTGTTAAAGGACGTTTGAGGCTATTTCCACAGGGGCTCTCGTCATGTGCTGTTGGACTGACGTTTCTCTAACCAATGTGCTTACAATGAGTTGATCGTTTCTATCTGAAAAGTCATTTTTAAAATGACTATTGAGTTTTTACTAATTAGAATAAGAATGAGAATATTTGTGCTAAAATGATAATTATTATAAATTCCAGGTTAGTATTACCAATGTGCTACCAAATGATTCAAAAATTAAAATATGTGGATACTGAAACTTAATCTTGCCTTAAAGAATTATGACAGTTTAGTACACCCACAATGGTTAGAAAGGAGTGAACACGAGGATATCGTTTATAAATGCCGAGTCTTTGGCGTTTTTGAAGAATGTGAGTGACGCACAGGAAGACTGTAGCAGCTGACAACCTGCTGTGCACTTTTCAAGAGCATCTTGATGTTTTTCTTTCTTTCTTCTCACACACACACACACACAGATGATGGACATACACACTCAGCTTTAAATTAAATAGAAATAATCAGCTGTTAGTTTATTAAAACTACCATTAAAAGAAAACATATTCTGTGTAGACGTATTCAGAAATATTCCCAAACTTCAATCCTGAAAAATGACCATGTATTTTAGGTACAGAACATTTGCAACAGTATATTGAAAACTGATGAAACTTAATATAGACTATTTTCTTACACTGGCTCTGCCAATAACTCTAGTTGCAAAGAAGGGAATCAAACCCACCTCCCAAAAGTTTCTCTCAGAAAAGGTAATAAAAATGAGGCTGTTTTCTGCAGTTGGGCATTTTCCATCGAGTTTCGTTTTGTTTTCTGGGCCTCTTTGGGTTTCCTTCTCTTCTTGATTTTTTTTTGTATTTTGACATCATTTAATTTCATTTTGTTTTACTTTTGCAAAGTGCTTGTATGACCTATAACCGCGTTTCGTCTTCACATCCGGTCCTTCCTTCTGAAATGCGTCGCAGCTCCGTCCCGGCTCCCCCGCCCGACCTGTGCGGCTTCGCAGAGGGGATTCGTGACGAGCAGCCCTGCTGTGACCGTCCCTGGATAATTGAGAGCATTCTGTCACCCTAAGAAAAGCAATAATGTATTTTTCCATGTCCTATGAAAGAAAAGGAAGTGATTTCTGAATACACTCAAGAAAAACTAAATGTTTTGTTACAGAAACCGTTCCACGCCTGATGCAGCTGGTTGAGATTCTGTGTGAGGCTGTCTAAGGATTCCTGGAGTTTGTATCACACGGAGTGGTTATTAAAATGCATTGCACAGGAGAAAAACGGAACTTTAAGGATTAGGGAAAAGGATATTGGAGGAAGCTGCAGGGCAAAGAACTCCAGCACTCACTGCAGTGTGCATTCCAAGTAGAAGAGAGAACGGGAACGTTTACTTCCAGGCACAAAAGGTCTACTACTCCACATTAACATACCTGGTTTCAATTACCTGCGTAGGTGGGCTGAAATAACACCCGGGGTGCCTGCAGGTGCAAAGGCACGTCCTGTCCTGGCAAGTAGAATCCAAGCGGAGCGTCTGCGGAATCGCCTCCCTCCAGGGGCTCAGTGGCATCGCAGGAGAAATTTGGCCCCATTCCAAATTACTCATTGTGATCCTCAGAATTCCTGTAAAATGTTTGACTAGCCAGTGTCCTGAAAAGACTCTTGAGCATTCTAACAACGTGCGACATCAGGTGGGCTCTGGATTTTCCTTAGCAGTGGAAAAACTACAGCACTCCCTTTCCTGTCTCTTGAATCTTCAGTTAGGCGCAAGATGACTCTAGATTTCTGTTGTAAGTTCACTAGCACATTTAATGTATGTGCATGTATATATTTGTATGTCAGCTATAATTCAAAAGATACTGTCCCCTCCAAAATTCATGTTGAAACTTAATCCCCAATGCAAAAGCATGAAGAGGTGTGGTTAGGGCCCAGGTCTACTTAACACCAGGGTCTATACCCTTAATTTCTCCTATTGTGTAAACTCTAAATTTTCATTGAAAATATTCACGTTTCACCAGGGCAGAATACGACATTGCCGACACCTATCCAGCCCTTATTGTGGAACCACCACTGTTCTACATGCTCATCCATCTTTGCAAAACCGGGGAGGCAGTGTGGTTACTTTTCCTGCATTTCACACGATGACATTAAACGCAGGCCAGTTAACTTTCTGAAGGGTCACAATTATTGTAACTGGCATCAAGATCACAAAGTACCAGGACTCAAACCTGGGCTGTCTGGTTCCACGTCATGTTCTTAACCACCGCTCTACACGGGTGGCATTACCAGGGCGAGAAATGACACATTTACCAAGTCCACAGAGGGAAGATACGTCACTTTCACTATCTTCCCTCTAACTCATTCCTCCTCTATTTTTGTTTGTCACTCAGTGTTGTCACACACTACGGTTGTGTTTACGTGTGTTCATGTGTGCATGTGTACACATATGCATGTGTGTCTGTGTGCGTGTGTGCACAGATGCATGTGTGTGTGCGTGCATTATGTGTACATGCATTTTAGTGACACATTGCATTTGTGTCAATTCCTAGTAAATAAGACACTTCTTAAGTACATGTGAGAATTTATTTGGAGATGATCATAATGAGATAATTTTGCTTCAGAATTTTTATTGTGCTGCAAAATCCAGTCGTATTGCTCAGCTCCCTGTTCTATTCCATTCCATCAGTCCATTTGTTCTTGTGCTAGTATCATAAAACTACTATTTAAAAAGTATGGTTTTATGAGGAGTTTTAAATTATACCGTTCAGACGGTTGATGGAGAAAGCAGTTGTGTTATAGGAACAGAGCACTGATCTCTCCGTTAGAAGATGTGTGCCTGGTCCCAGCTGTTTTGTGGTCTGTATAAGTTGAATAAACTAATTTCTAATTTCTCATCTTTAAAATGTAGAAAATAATACATATTTCATGGATGAATTGAAAATTAAATAAATTGGTGAATTTTAATGTGGCAAATTAAATTGTGAATTTTATATTAGTATGAAACGTTATTACTATAAATGGATAATATGTAACTATAATTTGCGTAATTGTCAGTATCATTGACAATGTGTTTTTGCATCCTCCGACACATCCGAGAAGGAGTGAGTGGGAACCACAATCCAGGCGCTTGGTGACAGGACTATCAGTTCTGGCTCAATACAATGTTGCCAGTGGCTACAGGAAACCTGCTGGTTAAACCATTTTATCTGAGGGTTACCCTGACATGGACTGCCAGGTTACTCACAGATTCTGAAGTTCAAAGTTACAAATAGACACAGGAAAGTGGCTTTTGTTAAGTTGTTAAGTAGCAAGAGAAGTGCTGTCACAAGTTCATCCGCCTCTCACTGTGATATGGGCAGGTGAATCCATCCGAGGGAGCTGGTGACAGACAGGCCACCTGCGTCCTGAGAGCGGCCCCTGCACTCAGGCTGGTGGACTCTCGCGGGACAGACCTGGCGCTAATTCCAGGGGCCATCCAGGGAGTCAGACAAGGTGGTTCCTTCTGGACAGATACAATCCCTAGGTCACAATCTGTGAATACTCGGAACTTTAGAGGCCTTGGGCTCCAGGAAAAACTGGTTTCAAAGCTTCTTGGCACAGCTCACTTGAGTGGATATTCTTAGTAAGTCAGCAGTACCAAGAATAGTGTCATGGCCTCGCAACAGCGTCCCAGTGCACTCACCAGCACACGTGAATCATCCCCTGGCTCTGGGCTGGGGGGAGAGACTTGGGCTACAAAGCTAAAAATGACACTTAGCTGCAAGTTCTGAAAAATGGTTTACAGGGAAAGTGGCCATTATCGCTGTCTAAGATTTAAGCTAAGCCACGCCCCAGTCTCGCAAGATGTCGATGGTCCCGGCTCTCGGTCAGCACGTGTTTTTGTTCCTCCCTTTTCGTTCCCCCATCGTGGGCATGCAGCTCCCGCGGGCTCGGTCCGTGTGCGGTGAAGTCTCCGGCACGTCCGAGCTCCTCTCGACACACGCGTGCGCCCCTCCTTCTCCGTCTCTGGTTCTCCCTCTTGTGCTGGCTGTTCCTCTGCTGCTTTTCAGATTCCCTGCAAAGCTGTTAAAATGTCTGTGAAACTATTGGTAATACTTCCCGTTTCCATGTGCTGGGATAGCCACTGAGCACGCTGGTGGTCTTTTCCTCTCAGAAATAGCCCAGGTCTTCGGAGACCTTCCCTGTCTGGGACTCGCGCTCCTCTTGCCACACAGAAGCCATGGCATGCCCGTCTCCAGGGGAGTTCATGACTGTCTGCAGCCTCGAGGTTTGCTTCCCACATGTGCAAGGCATCTCGGGCACATCTCCAGGTACCACTGACATCATAAAGAATAAAAATGGAGACTGGGGACCCTAAATAAGGGTTTTGATGGGCAGCAGTTTGGAACTCTCTCCTCAAATTCCCACTGCTGCGTGAAGCTGCACAGCACTTCTATCCCCTTCAAAAAGTCCTCCTAGATACAAGCAGCACACACTTGATAACTACTCAACTACGTTTGCTGCTGGATTTTCTTCCACTCTCAGGTGCGAACGTCACTCACTGCTCACGTTCAAACCCTGGTTCTCTTCTCCCGCCCGCGAGTTCACCGTCCTCAGGGAGCCCGACCGCCCTCCTGGCCCCATCTGTCCCCCACACACGGCTCCTTCCAACTGTACGCTTAATATGTCACAGGACAATGAAACTTTATAGCTAGAAAAAAATGTGACCCAACAGGAATGCGTCTACACAACATCAACAACCATGATGACCAGACTTGTTATGATTTGTTCACAGCCGGAAAGCTCCACGAGGACTTTCCACTCTCGCACAAAACCAGTACCTCTAAAACCACGCTCACCATCACCCACCAAAAGTCTTCAGTCATGGAAATAGCATCCTCAAAATCACAAAAGCTTTGCGGTTCAGCTTTATTTTATTCCACTCCTTTGTTACCCACAACCAGATAGTAACATTATACTGGTTCTTTCATCAAAATTCCTCTCACATCATTTTCTTCCTCTTATTTCTAATTGTTGCCATTTGAATGGAAAAACTTGCCTGGTTTATACCATTTGCTTTGACAATGACTTCTCAGATTCCAGTCTTTCTCCCTAAAATCCATCCCACATGCACCATCATCGTCAAGCTCTGCTGTGACCACGTCAGCTGAAGCTCATGTGCTTGGCCCTGCCCAGTGCCCTGTCCTCTGCCCGAGACGCACAGACGTGCACTCAACTTTCCAACCGTCCCAGGCGGGCGTCTGCATCGTCCCTCATGACGTCATTGCTGTTGGTCTTGTTTATATCCGTCCCTTTGCTTGAAATGTCCCCTGGATTTTGCAATATCCATCCAAATCCTACCCATTTTTGGACACCTACTCAAAGTCTTTTTTTTTTTTATGTATTATTTACGATGTTCTGCACCATTAACCTTTTCTCCCAAACTAGACTTTACCTTCTTTGAGATCTAGGACCACTCCTTCTTTCTCTGTCTTCTTCCTCTAAAATGTTCTTCCTTATCCATCATCCTCCTTGGTCCAGTTTGGGTTTGGCTTGGGAAATACCCCATCTTTGGGGGCTGCACAGTCTTCTCAGACTGCTGTCTGCCCACAGGAGTTTAGGGCCCAAGGGTCCTTATTGATATTCAGAATATTATGGGATACAATCGTTTTGGTTACATGATTTGCTTTTGTGCAGTTTGAGTCAAAGTTATAAGTGTGCCCATCCCCCAGATAGCAAGCATTATGCCCGATAGACGTGAATTTACCCATCCCTTCCTTCCCCTCCGACCTGCTTGGTTTCCACTGAGTTTTACTGCTGTATGTGTGCCTGGGTGTTGACCAATTAGTTCCAATTTAATAGTGAGCACATGTGGTGTTTGTTTTTCCATTCTTGTATAACTTCATTTAAAAGGATGGTCTCCAGTTCCATGGTTACAAAAGGTGTTAGTGCATCATTTTTCACGGCTGAGTAGCTCTCCGTAGTATACACACACTGCAGAATGGAGAACCCAGGTGGCATATTGCCATCTCATCTGTGACAAAGCAGGCGGAAGGCCCACCACTTCCTGGAAACCTAAACAATCCACGGAGCCCCCCACCATTCTCACTGGGCTCATGTTCGTGAACGCAGCATTTGCTAGCTCCCCCTCACACCGCGCCCTGTCCTGGGTGCTGGAGATACACCCGTGAGCAAGAGACACACTCTCCAACCTCAAGTGGGGTGGAGGAAAAAGACATTAACAAAAGATCACAAAATCGGGCAATTGGTTATGAATTTTAAAAATGCTACTTACAGAGTGTTAAAAAAGTTTAGACAAATTAAGTTTAACAGAGTTTATCTGAGCAGAGAATGATGCATGAACCAGGCAGCCCCCGGACCAGAAGGGGCTCGGAGGGCTCTGCCTGGGGGAGAGCAGTGAGCTCTTCGGGGCAAAACACGGAAGGAATCCCCCGACTGGCTCCAGCCAAGCACGTGCCTTACTGGGCACGCGTGGCAGTTGGCTGCCTTTGATTGGCCGGGACCTGGCATTTGTTACAAAAGGTTACTGACTGGGTCAGGGCACATGTGCTTCCTGAGTCAGGCTGCAGCCTGTGACGAAGGAACTCGAAATACGGAAACAGCCTCAAGCTACAGCCTCCTGCTCATTTAACTTAACAAGAGCAAAGTACAGGAAGGGATGTGACAGAGATACTTACCATGCCTGCAACTTACTTTAAATTGTATTTTTCCCAGTAATAGGAGATCTTCTTACATTAATAACACTGGTAGATTTACTTCCAGAGGTAGTTTCAGCTGGCTTTGTTTTTTTTCATATCTGTGCACACAAAGTCCTTTCTGTCCACCTCTGGAGTTCGTCCAGGATTGCACTGAGGATGCACTCACTCCGGAACTGCTTTTACAGTCCAGGTGCAGCTGCGGCCCTGCAACAACAGGACAAGTTGAAAGTCCACGGCAAGAACAACGGGCCTTGGCCCTGCCGTGATCACTGTTCCATCGAAATGGTTCTTCCATGACAACTTTTAGTTCGTAAGTGCAGTAAGAAATGACAGTTTTATGTTCCTCGGCCCAGATCCTGCTTGGAAAAAGAGCAGCACCTTCATCCTCGGGAACCTGCCTCACGTCCGCACCTCAAGCAACGCAAACTCGCGATTGCACGGTTCCCTGGCCGGTGCTCAGCACGGAACTGCACGGGGTTAGACTGTGACCCACAGTGTTTGAACAGCAGTTTTATACAGCAAGTTTTATCTACTTTTGAAAGGACCTGGCTATTGTATTTCCCCACCCATTTTCATTTCTTTTCTATTTTCTTTAAGAATTCATTTCATACTGTGTGTCTGTTTCTCAATTTATCTTGCTGTAAATTTATCACCATCAGTGGCTTTCTCCATGCACTTGCAAAGCTATCATGTTAATGCAGTTTTTATAAAGATACACAACACGCAGTATGGTCCACGGCGCCCTTCCCGGCATTTCACAAGGATGAGGTCATTCTGTCTTCGGGGCTGAATTCACCCCTGCAGCACGTCACGGACACTTCTGCTCTGACACTGGGCTGAAGTCAAGAAACTCATTTTATTAGGGGATGAGCCAGTTTACTCTATCCCCCAAGTTTAATCCTGAGGACAATCTTTTAAGCTGAGACATAGCAAACATACAGCAAAGTCTGCACAAATCTCAGGCCGGCCGACTGATAGGTAAGAGTGTGTGTACTTGTGTAACCACCACCGGGGTCAAGACACAAACCCCCAGGGTCCAGAGGCGTCTCCTCTCCCCTCCCTGCTGAAGGCTCCAGATGGAGCCGCCCCCCCGACCCCTGCTGTGCTTCCTGGACTCGATCCCGAGGGCAGACCCTGCACCAGGGTGGGGCAGTGCACAGGAGGCCTTTGGGGCCACCGGAGCTCCACCACCCCCAGCTATGTGGCCTTGAACACGCTATCGTCTGAACTTCTTGACCCCAGCGTTCAGATCCTTGTGTGACATGCATGAGATCGTGCACGCAAAGCACCGTCACTGTGTGCGGCACGGCCTCATGGCTCTGGCTGTCCGTGCTCGCTGTGCCGCCACCAGGACAGTAACTGGTGCAGGGAGAGGTGTGCCCCGGTCCCCGGAGAGGTGGCCACGGGCAGGCGCACAGCAGTCGCTCTGTCGTGAGCCGGATCTCCAGGACTTACTGAAGCTTTGTCACCCGTCCCCCGCATCTCTCAGTGGCTCACTAAGCAGGTGCGACAGTCACTTCCCTGGCAGTGGACGCCTGAGACCTTCAAACGCACCATCTAATTTGTCCTTTCCCATCCCCCCGGCCCGGCCCTGCCAGATGACACCAAACGCAACATGAATTCAGTAACTCTTAGTGAGCAAGGCTGCTCCCAAAATATACAACATACTCCCAAAGGCTGGACCATTCGCAGGAGCAGAACTTCTAAGTTCCTCATGGAACTCACACTCCAGCAGAGGAGGGGGACATTCGATACGATAAATAAGCATGTTTTGTGGTGTGTTAGAGAGCGAAGAGGGCTCTAGAGAGAAAGCGAGGAGGGAGAGGGGACACGGAGTGTTCCGGCATCTGACACAGTCCATGACTCCAACGTTACTGAGCAAAACCTTGTCTCACTAAATGGGAGCAGGGTCTTTTTAATCTGTGTTGACCGTAGAGGATAACGTTTAAGCCACTTAATGCTCTCATAAAAATGCATTGTTAAGTGCAACATAAAAAATAACGAAAGGGGTATTAACGATGTCTCTGGGGCCACAGGGTCAAGCAGCGCTTTCCTGGGCGTAGAAGACGTTCCTTCCAGGTCGCTGTTAGGAAACGCAGAGCCTTGTTTCTTAAGGAACAAATCTTAAAACTTTTTTTGACTATTTACAAAATAAAGTTTATTATATAAAGAACATCCCAAAAGAAGCAGATAAGAAGAGGAAGAACGATGAGCATTTGTTCCATCAGAAACAAGGGACGCCACAGGAAACGGAATGGCATCTTTTAAGTGGGGGAACCGAGAAGTGCTGGTCTAGATTTCTACATCCAGTGAAAAGGCCATTCAAAAACGAAGGCAGAACAAAGGTATTTTCAAGATGATCAGAAGTTTTGCAGACAGTCCACGCTATGTTACTAAGGAAAGTTTTCAGGCTAAAGGGAAATGGAAATTTGGATTTATAAAAATGTTGGAAATTGTAAAAATCTGGATAAGTATAAAAGACTACTTTTCTTACTAAATACCTTTAAAAGTCAACTGATTCTTTAAAGTAATGTAATAATGCATTGTGGGACCTATAATGTGTTTTAAATTAAAATACGCAACCTAGGACAGCACAAAAGATGAAAGAAGTTACACAGTATCACCCTGTTGGAAGGATTTTCCATCATATACAAAGGGATATATCAGTTCAAGTAGGTTTCATTACATTAGTGATGTATATTTATAAACCTTATGGCAGTGTTAAAATATGATAAGAATCACAGCTACAAAAGCCCAGCAGAGGAGATAACGTGCGATGCTGAGGGAAACAAACTCACCTTAGGCAGGAGCGAAGGAAGCAAGAGTGAAAGAACCGTGGGCAGGCAGAGGGGCTGAGTTCGGCTGAGGAAGAGTCCGGAAGAGTCGCACAGCAGGCGGGGAGGTGACCTCCCGGGGGAAGAGCGTGAGGTGATGTCAGGTAGAGTTAGGGTCTCCGGCTCTGCAGTTGCTCCGCCTGGGAGGAAGGACAAGGGCAGACACCCCATCTTGCCGTTGCCCGCCCTCATCCCATCCCGGGCCGCTGCCCACCTGGGCAGGAGGGTGCTCATCCATCGGGGATCCCCAGCCCAGGACGATAGGATCTAGCAAGTGACCTAGAGTAACCTGAGCGTGATTATTATGCCACAGCTGACTCTGCGCTGTGGTCACCCCCCAGGTGGGCTTTCAGAGAGGGAACTCCTGTACACAGGCAGGATTCTGAGGATGCCTGTTGATCAGCTGATAACACCCCACTCCTCCCCAGGGCCCTCCCCCCGACTGGGCCAATAAAAGGAAACGATCCGGGAAGTCAGGAAGTGAGTGGGTCAGCGAGTGGGTTGGTCTGTGTCTCTCCACTCGCAGAGACTGACGCGTGTTGTTCCACAATGAGGAGCTGCTCGTGTGACACTGCTGCTGCCTGGGGTGACTCCGTCATCTTGGCCCTGCTGGTGATTCTTCCAAGAAAGGAGTCGGAGGACCAGGATGATAGTCTGGACTCGACACTTCGGTGTGTCCGGTCAGTCTTTGGCCACAAGCACACCTAGAACTGAGGGCAGACTCCCCCCGACACGACGCCTTTGGTGCTGCAGCCCGGGGTTCTCACAGTGAGAACTGTGGACACACACACATGCACACACACTCACACACGCACACACATGCATGCACGCACTCACACACATGCATGCACTCTCACACACACACACACACATGCACGCACTCATACACACACACGCGCATGCACGCACTCACACATGCATGCACACACACACACATGCATGCACACACACACATGCACGCACTCTCACACACACACACAAAGTCTGCCCTGATGCCTGCTGCCCGCCTGCAGGTCGCGGATGTGGTGGAAACTCCCAGTCATTAATCTGCCAGTTCTTTGAAGGAATTGCCCTAATTTCAGTGGAAGATTTTCCAGTTAGGGAACTAGATGCTATTTTTAGTAATTATTTGTTTTCATTTGGCTGGACTTCACCGAGTTTAAATGAGATGTAATCTCTTAGATCATGAATTGAAATATTAATTCTATTTGCAAGTGAGAAAAGCACATGATCTCAGCTCCCTGACTGAATATAAAAGTCCCCAAGCAAGCCACTCAACGCAGAAACAATGACTATTCCAAAAGGCTCTTCTTAGAAGCTGTAAGACATTTATGACTAAGCTATGTGTGAAAAGCTTTAGACTTTAATACACAGTAAATGGGATGTGCTATTTCTAGCAATGTGTTTTAAGCTGCAGTAATGTTTAACTTAATTATTTTTACACGTTTGATGGTTTTCCGGGGCCTCTGCCAGTGCACTGGACATTACTATGCTCAGACTAACAGTGATTCTGTATTTTTCCTCGAAGAAGAAGAAATAGAAGTGAAAGTTGTCAAAGACTTACAGATCATGTCCTGCCTTCGGAGTGACGGCCTCCCCGTAGCTTAGAGTTCATTCGGCTCCGAGGAATTCGTTTGGAACAAGACACACGAACCCGAAGGTTTGCAGTGACCTGTGTGGGTTCCCGTTAGGCGCATTAACCGTAATCAGCACCAGTCACAATCTGGGGGCAAGGCTTGATCCCAGAAAGGGTAAGCATACGGAATTCTCAAGCAGATGGCCTTGCGGGTGTCCCCTCACTGACCACGTGACACCAGGGGAAAGCGAGGAGTTGGGCATCAGAGATGAGGGTTTCGACCCGAGACACGACCGTGTGAAGCAGACACCATAATGGCTTTGCAGAGGAACAGGAAATCGAATCGAATGACAGCAAAGCTCTCGCACAGTGTCTGCTGCTCCTGGGCAGCCACACACCGTCCTCTTCCTCTCTGCCTTTCCTCAGTGACTTTGGCCACCCCTGGATTCGCCGTGACAATTCTGAAATGTGGGTTCTCTTGTGTCCCCAGAGTTGCTCCATTAATTTCCTGCTGTGACGCTCAGTGTTCCCGGTGGCCACGTTCCCGATTCCTCCCTGCACATGGTGACCGGTTCTCTGTGACCATGAGGACACCTCCAGGTGCCCAGCGTAGCCGCTCAGAGCTTCCTGCTCACCTGCTGTGTCCTGACCTGCCAGGAGAGGCAAAGAAGGAACAGCTGTCGGCCTGTTGCTCTACTCTTTATTTGCTCACACAGTATTTTAGTTTTCGTAGAGTCAGTCCCTCAAATGTTACTAAAGACGAGGAACAATACTCATGCTTCCCTTGTTTTGTTTTGGGTTCTCTAGACTTTGATTTGTTACTTGTGAAAACACCTGCGTGAGGCAGTGGGCAAAGTCCTGTGGCTGATGAAGAGATGGCGTCTACACTGCGATCTTAGCATCCCAGCCGAGCAGACAAGACAGGCAACTGTTAGCTAATATTTTCTTTTCCTTATTTAGTACATGTATCTAGGCTTTTATGGGGAAAATGAGTTGATATTTTTGGTAACTACTTACACACACTTTTCATGCTTGATTTAGCATGTGTGTTTTAACTTTAATAGTGTTTAAGTAAGTGTTTTAAGCAGCTTTCATTTTGGGTGTTGTAGGTAGCAGTTCAGTTGTTCTGATGGCAAAATAGGAAGAATATGATAAAACAGAAATCAGATTCAAATGGCACATTCCCAAAACACTCAGTTTCCCTGCTCATTGCTACGGAATCTGGTAAGTTTGGTGAGTTAAAACAGTAATTTGAAAAAAATTTGTGTGAATTTCATTTAAGTAAATATTTATCAAATGTGTGCAGTTTCTTAACATATGTGCTCTTTAGGCTGTAGCTTCCCTGGGAGGAGGCGTAGTTATCACGCCCGCGGCAGTGAGCGTGTTAGTGTAATTAAATGATGTGTTGCCATTTTTGTGGAATGAGTGTTTTTTTCTTCTTAGAAGGAATAGTCAGGAATTAAAATCACTTTATGGAGGTCAAAGTGTGAAAGTGCCACCATATAACGAATTTCATTTGTTCCAGAGGTAACACAGGTGAGATGGCACTTGTTTTATCCAGTCGAAGGCACGACATGTCGTTCACTGTGCGTAGCTCACATTACAAGTAGAAAAGGCAAAACCTAAGTAGCCTTGAATAATGTCACTGTCATAAAAACAACGGCAGAGCCACCTCTTGGCACCGGCAGTGAGGGCTGGAGGTGTGGAGAGCTGCCCCTGTGTCCCTGGGATGCTGTGACGCCAAGGGTCGCAGAGAAACACAAGCCCCCGGCGCTCACCGCGAGGGAACTTTACTCCCTCATGGCATCTCGCTGCACCGCCACCATCCTCCACCTAAACCAGGCGTGTTTCTATTTTATTTTCATTTTTTTACTTTATTTCTTTAGAGACAGGGTCTTGCTCTGTCACCCAGGCTAGAGTGGCATCATCGTAGGTTGCTGGCCTGCCCTGGTGATCTCTCTGGTCTACTCAGCCTTCAGCCCCAGGCAGGACTTTGTTTCCTGCAGGCTCCAACAACCACATTTTTTT
>CM052441.1:722890-738308 GCA_028533085.1 Varecia variegata | reverse complement strand
CAGAAGGATCGCTTGAGCCCAGGAGTTTGAGGTTGCTGTGAGCTATGATGACGCCACTGCACTCTAGCCAGAGCAAGAGTGAGAGCCTGTTTCAAAAAATAAATAAATGAAATGAAGTAAAAAAAAATCAAGAGGGCTGATAAAGCAAAGCACAGCTTTCATGACTTAATAAGTCCATAGCTTTTCTTTTTTAAAAAAAGAACTTGAACTCAAAATGAGAATCGCGACTTCTCAGCAGATTATCATGTGCAAAAAACTGCAGACATGTTTCTTCTTCATGAATTGAATACAGTTGAAGAAGAAATTTCAAGTTTAAATGCCACAATAAATTAAAGTGTTTATAAATCAACATAGACACGGACAAACCAGAGGAAGAGGTGAGAGGGGAGTTAGAGTCACGAAAGACAGAATCTTCCTCTAACGAAGACTGACTCACTGGGTGTCAAAGAGCAGATGAAACTGAAACTATGGTAAAGACTCTAGACGATAAAAATAAACAGTCAACAGCTGAGTCACAAATAAAGAAACAAAAAGGATCGGAGAAAGACGGACAGATACGCTAAGACGTACTGACACTGAGAACATGCAGCCCCCAGGAAGGAAAACTAAACCAGGCGACAACACGGATACTACACGTGAACTGTGGCAAAGGGCTGCCTCACAGTAACAGGAAATTGATCCGGGGGGGTGTTTAAATGCAGAGAAAAAAATCTCTTGAGCCTCCAGCAAAAAGATCTCTCACAAAAAGTAAATCAGTGAACAATCAAGTTAGCATCAGACTCTTCAAAAGCACCGTGGGAAGCAGGAGAACAAACGTGAGCCGAGCGTTTTCCTGCACCTGAGTTCCAAAGCTCAGGACAATAAAGGGCAGTTCCCAGCACGCGGCTATCTGAGGTCTCGCCGGCATCCTGATGACCCACCGGCCACAACAGATGCCGCAAAGAACCCGGAAACAGCGGGACGTGCAGCAGGAAGGGCCGTGTGCGTGGAACGTGTCGCGGAACTCGGTTATTGTGGAGCTGCGGTGGGAACGCAGGTGGAAATGAGTGAAAATAATAAAACAGTAATAAAAGAAAGAGGAGAAAGAGAAGGAGGGGAGAGAAAATTGAGACAGTAGGTCTTGGTTTCCAGACCTACCTCCCACAGACGATGCCGACTCTGTTCAGGAATCACCGAGGCCGTTCCCGGGCACGGGAAGCAGGGAGGCGGGATCAGGGAGGGCATCTAAACACTGACGGTGAATCGGAAGTTCACAGGAGGGGCCCCTGCGGGCACGAATCACGGTGGTTTGTGTATAAAAACCCCTATATGATTAATAAAGGTAGTATTTACACACTGAATGGGTTACAGAAAACAGCAAACCAAGGGGATTTGTCCATTGACCCCTGTCCGGGCGACTCCGCCATCTCCTCCCGGCGCCTGCTGGCTCGCAGGGCAGGTGCCTCTTCCCTGGCCGTGCGAACAGAAACCCCAGCGCGTCTGCTGTGGGCGAGAAAGCTTTTCTTTATAGATGAATGAACTAAGGAAAAATGAAGGGTTAGAAGATCATGATTTCACATTCCTTGCAGAGATAATTGATTGGACTCAGTGGATCTGGAATCCCTGGGCAAAAGTCGACAGAGAGTAAATGTTCCCGAGGGCTTAAGTGTCAACCCCCAGCGTGGCGGTCACCACACAAGGCGGGTGGGGCGTCCACCTCCGTGACCGGACGGCCAGCGTGGAATGTCGGTAGCAGTGAACACGGGATGTCCTTCAGCTACTGGGAGGCGCAGCTGACGTGCACAGTGTCACCTGGGCTTCCGCCCGTGTGTGACCAAGCGTGTAGACCTGCTCCCAGCATGCGAGGCGCGGGATTTGCAAGCACATGTCACATGATGCTAAGTGGAGGTGATTTCTTCTTCAGTTCTTTCCATTATGCAATAACCGTTAGTCGTTCTTATTAACAAGAGAATCATTTTAGGCTATGAGTATTTTCAGAGTAAAATTTGACTAATGCCAACAGTTTCTGACATATAACATTTCCACTGCTGAGTTTGGTTTTTAATAATTCTTATCGAAGTTTATTTCAGTGGATCAAATTATTTTCTGAAATATAGTTAAAGACCCTAAGTAGTAGGTTTTTCATACATTTCAAAAGTTTTAGACCTGACATTAAAACTGAGGGCAAATTTGTTAAGTCTACAACGTGATGACCTTTCTCCCGTGACTGTCCTTGCGTCACCACGCCCGGCAGAGGCACAGCCGTGCGGCTCCCCTGACGGTCAGCAGCCCTCAAAGCAGGCGTCAGTCTGAATCCGAAAACTACCCGTTGTGTTGCCTGCTCTTTAATATCGCATAAACGGACCCCAAAGTGTGCGTTTCTGACGCCGCGTCGTACTCAGCATGGCACGGGCATTCACTCCCGCTGCCGACAGCGGTTGCACGGCCTTTGTCCTCATGCGCTGGATCGCCGTGCAGTGGCCTCTCATGCGATCCTTCGTGCAGCTGCGCAGCAGTTCGTTTGAAAGGTGTTGCCTTTAGTTTGTGAGAGAAGTTCCACCCTGCGGAGTCCACGAGCGTTTTCTCTCACCACCTGCATCGCGCTCGGCTGCCGGTATTCCTGACATTGCCGCCGGTCTCATGGTTTCTCGCTCGGGGTGCCGGCCTTCCCCTCGCTGCATTCGGCGTCTCTCCTTGTCTTTGGGTTTTGGTATCTCGCTAAGACACGACCACGAGTGACCTTACTTGTATTTATCTTGCTCAGATTCGAACAGTTCTGGAATCGTTGCCTTTATCATTACTCTTTACTACTTTGGGGAAGTGCTCAGCCGTCGTCACTTCGCATGGCCCGTCTCACACGTACCGCGTGCCTGGGACGTCTGGGCTCCCCGGCTTCCCCAGCCCGGCCGCCTCCCCGACTCCGTCTCCGTCTGCCGAGTCCGCAGCATCTGCTGCCAAAGCTGCGTATTGGCCTTAATGTCAGTGGCCGAATTTCTAAGCTTTCTAACATCCATTTGATTCTTTAACATAGATTCTGTCTCTTCCAAAAACATGCTCCACCTGCCGTCCACCTTCGTGAGTGTGTAACTCAGTGATCTCTGAGTCTGCATCTGTGGCGGCTGGTGGCCAGGCCCCTGCGTCCCGTCCGCAGTGTCTAATGTCTCCCGTCGTGCATCTTGCTCTGACTGGTGACTTTCCCTGTAAAAGTGCTCACCGTCTGATGTGAAAATTCCCACTGGCTCTGGAAGAGATCACTTTCTCTCGAGAGGGCTGATTCTCACACCTGGTGTAACTGGCTCTAGGAACACATTTCAATGACCCTTGTATGGATTTTTTAACTACTTGACATTTTTGAGTTGTTTCCCAGACGTGGAGAGTTTCTGCCAGACAAAGCAGCCGCTGTTCTGCAGACTCCGTGATGCCCAGACCCCGCTCCTGCCCCCGTGCATGCAGCCCCGTGTTAAAAGCCCCTCCATTAGCTGGAGACGATTTGGAGCTGACTCCCCCACTGTCCCGACAGACGAATTTTATGTTTAAAAATTCCCTTCCTCCTTGGCAACCCGCATTGTCTCAATAAAGGGCTCTTTGTGCACGGCAGGGCCTGGGCTGAACCCCCTCGCGGTCTTGCTGCCCTGGCTCAGGTGGGGGGCGAGGCCGGGGGGCTGTCCCTGACGCCTCACGGGGGCTGATCCCGCAATGCAGCTCTTGGGGGCCCAGGGGGACCCCGGGGTGCCTACAAGAGCACTTCCTCTGTTTTTAAGTTACAATTTTTGTCTTCTCAGCACTCACTCAATCGAATTTCATCATCTTCATGTTTTATTCTGTCCCTCTCAGTCTGCGCACGCCGTGGGTTCGTGAGCACCTCCATGGAGAAGAGCGTGGGGCCCTTGTCTGTGACCTTCCCTGTCCTCTGACCCCTCCTCCCGCCTTGCGTCCCAGTGGCCGTTTGTCACCCAAAGCTCAGCTGCCGTCCCTGCTCTGGGCCCGAGTGCCCAGCACACCGGGGGGAGCCGGAACGGTGAGCCGGCCAGGCCACCGCAGCCGCGCTGCGCACACGTCAGCACACGTAGCGTGCCGCCCTAAACAACGGCTCGCAAGCGTGACTCCGGGCAGCGCCGTCTCCGCGGTTGGCAGGCCCTCGTCCTCTCCGAGCTGGACTCCTCCCGCGGGGTCGCCGTGGCTGCAGACGGGTCAGCAGGAGCGTTTGCGCCCTGCGGGGCGGCTGTCCTGACTCTGGGCCCACGGACCGAGTTCCTGGAAACGGCGGCAGCTGCGAGTGCCACAGGCATGTCTGGTTTTTCAGACTTCAGCAGAGAATTCTTCTTCCATGAACAATGTGAAACAGACTTACATTCTCTTGATTTATTTCAGTGGTGATTTTGCCGTTTTCTAACCTGGCATTAATTTCTAAGCATACTTAATTTTCAGCTTTTTATGAATAATACATTCTATGGACATCAAGTCAAATGCTACTTACACTTGGAGATTTTGCTGACGTTGCTTTTGTTAAAATGGGGCTCACAGGACTTTGACTTTTCATAGCCACATACAAAACATTGTAATTAAAATGTAAGTGAAAAACCAATGTTGAATGTGGCTGTCTGATAACATTGGCTGTGAAAATAAACAACACGACATAAAACAAAACAGCACAGACAACTCCCAAGTACGTGCTGCTTTCTTCTGATGAGTCACACATAGGAAATACGCAATAAATGATACCGTTTGCCGCTGCGACCTTGTTAAAGAAATGCGGTCTGGCAGCCAACAGGTGGGGGGTGGACAGAACCCACCTGTGCACGCAGGTCCCGTGTGAACACGAATCACGGGTCCCGCACAAGCGACTTGGGCACTCAGGCCGGTTCACACAGTCCCCGTTCTATGCTTAGCTGATAGTATATTTCAAATTATAAAATAAAACTTTCCAAAATTGGAAGACATAAAATTCTATGTCTCTGTGTAATAAGAATATTTTTCATAGGTTTACAGAGCGTCCTTCCTGCCTGCGGTTAGCATGACCCTCCCTGGTGAGGATTTTGACGGGAGACAGCAGGTCCGCTGGCTCTGGCCTCCCGGGTCCAAGGACGCATCTATTTCAAGGTGTTAGTGCCACTTAGTGGAACTAAGATGTTTTCAGTGAGAATGGGAAGGGGGGACATAGATATCAACAATAGATATTGTTTTATAAATATATCAATCTATTAAGAACGTAGCAAAAATTGTGTGACAAAATGCAAAGACATAGTTGTCTCCAAGTCTTTTTTTTTAATAAAGTAAATGAATCCATTTTTCTTGATACAAACACACAGAGAAATAAAATTAACTGGAAAGAAATATTCCAAAATGTGCGTTGACTTTATTGTGGGTATTTTTTTTGTTTCTTTCTTTCTTTAAATTTGCCTTTTCTAAATTTCCTGCGAAGGCAATCTATTTCTTATTTTTTAAGAAAACATATTTTTTAGAGTACATAGAATTATTAATAATAACCCTGGCTGTAGGAAAACATCCCGACTGAAAATGGGCATTTGCACAGTTTGGTTCAGAGCTTCTCGATGCAGAAGAAATACTTCACTTCTTAACATTATTTCCCAGTAAACAGTGAACAGCCCTTGAACTCGGAGGCTGGTTTATCTCAGACGGTGCCATCTGCAAAAGGATCTTTGTCCCCTCGCGGCGCGTGGCCCTCGCTCAAGAGAACAGCAAAGTCGGTTCACGCTGAGGGGCCCCAGCTTCCTGCACGTCCCTGCGCACCCAGCTCTGTGCCAGTGTGTTCTGCATGTGGCCGTCGCACGGCTCACGGTCACGACTCTGAGAAATGGGTGCTGTGTCTGCACTTGGCAGTGAGCGTGCTGAGACACACGTCACTGGGGACACCTGGCGTCACACGATTGGTGTCGGGTCGGCCGGAGTCCAGAGCCCTCACTCAGCCACCGTCCGTTCCTCAGCCGCCACCGTGGCTGCCCCAGAGGTGAACTAAGCCGCAGGTGTGGGCTTCGGATGAGCCAGAGCCGCACAGCAGTGAAGCAGAGCGGGGCGGCGTCCTGTCGCTGCAGACGGTGAGGGCGAAGCCACCGGCGGGGGAGGAGCTGCCAACCCAGCTGGCGGGCGGGGGACCCGCGAGGTGACGCCAGTCTCCAGGCGCACAGAGCGGCCTTTGTTCCCGTCCCTGCTGACTGTGCGCCTTCCCTGCCGCCCGGGCAACGCTTTTAGTCACCGCGGAGAATGTACGTCCTGCGGGTTATGAGAAAACGACCCCAAGTTCAGCAGAGAATCTTCTGAAAAACGTCGTTTTCAAAGCTTCTCACCTACGTCCATGTCTCTCGTGTGTTTCTTGGCCTTGTAGAAGAAACCACAAAGCACTAATGTGGGAGGGGAGGGAGGGAGAAGCCAGTCAGTGACCGGATTCCTTAAATCTGATCTGGGCTTCAGGTCCCCAGCGCAGGGAGGACAGCGAGGCCAGGCCTGACACAACCATGACAAAATCACGCTAACTCCAGAAAAGTGCCCAACCAGCAAAAGCCAGCAAGCCATCGCCGGGCGGTGGCCAACACGGAAGACGCTGGGGCGGAGGCTCCCTCACTGGCACAGGGTGTCCCTGTCCCTTGCGAGGAGAGAGACCTTGCCTGCTCCTCCCTGGGAGCCAGGACGCCGGCAGGGGCAGAGCAACCTAATTGTGGATGTCCTTTCTGTCCTCTGATAACCGAGTGCTCCTGTCGGAATATCCCTGATTTCTGTGTTTTTCAGTGCGTCAGACTCACGGCCGGTGGTGATTAGGACACGTCCAGACGTCTGTGCCCTGCCCCATGCTCAGCGGGGGATGGTGGGGTCCGCGCGGGCTCTGCGCCGGGGGACACAGGACGGGGACACTGACGTCCCTGCTGCGGCACCAGCTCCTGTCCCCAGGGGAAGCATTTTCACCCTGATGTCTCTGGTTCCTCTGGGCTCTGGAGCACGTGGGCCACTCAGTTCTCAGGGTCTGGCGAGGGGGAGACCTGTGAGCCCAAGGACCTTCCCCCCGCCCCGGGCTCCGTGCTGGCCGCTGTCCTGATGCTCCGGGTCATTGTCCACATCCACCTCGTGACTCGGTTTCCCTGGGACCACTTGATGAGGGGCCGAGGAACATCTTGGTAAGACCAAGCCCTACACATATAACCTGCACATGTGTTCTACACACATGACCCACACACAGGCCCTACATGTACAACAGGATCTGGCCTCCAGTGCACATGGAGGCCACGAAAGACCAGAAGGAAACACCCCTCAGGGGCTTCTCTGCCAGGGGGAACGTTACTCAAAATGTTTCTTCCCCAAATATACATGTCATTGGTATAAACTTTTTAAGGAAGTCACAGATTTGGAATGATACCATGAAAGGCACAGATTTGGAATGTTTACCATGATACCAAGGCTAAACCGCTGGATAAATTAATATCGTGCGACTTTTTGTGCAACCATATTAGTCATCGCCCTGTTAAATTACAGGGGAAAAGCCTGGTGACTTTGAAATGCCATCCAGACTTTGACACTAGAGATGTGCAAACTCTCCTTTGTCATGAAAAGGACGCATTTAGGACAATCCAATGATTCGGCACTCACCATTAGAACTGTACTTCTTGTTTTATCTCTGAAATGGATCTAATCAAAATAATCCCCCAGATGACTCTTGGATAAATTTGCTAATGCCGTGAAGTTTTTGAAACAGTGCACGGGATAGAGTGAGCTCTTGGAAATACTCATGTTTTGAAGTGGTATTAGTGGCATTACTCACCCCCTTGTGAGTCCCTCTTCTGACTCCAGAGGCCGCCCTGGACGGTTCTCTGTGTCGCTCGGCCTCCGCTCAAAGCCGTGGAGAAGCATTCAGGAGAAACGTGGTCTCTGTTGCTGCCGGGCTGTTCAGGGCAGAGGTTTCGTACCCGTCAGGAGAGGTGGACGACGATGCTCCAAGGCTGGTTCTCAGACTCGCGCTGGCCGCGGGCTTGCAGAGCACCACGTGGGGGCCTCCGCTCTGTGTTCCTGCATCTAGTGAAAGGCAAGGAACCGGGGTTACAGCAAAAAACAAACCGGTGTGCAGGAAAAAACAAGAATAAAACAACAAAACAACCACCTTTCTGAAATCTTCAGGCCGCCAAGGCTGGGACAAGCCGCGTCCCTCCCCGGCCACGCGGCTCTCCCCCAGCATGAGGCCGCACCCCCGGGCAGGAGCACGGAGACGCCGCCCCTCGGCTTGGACTGGAGGCCAGAGAGAGTGTGTCATTTTTCTTGACTAAACAGAACAACACAAATTAGAACGATTTTTTAAAAATGTGTTTTGGGCAGCCTTCCTGACCCAAGTTGTGCAGTTTCGGTATTACAGACGACAAACAGCAGCGATGATGCCATAGTCAAAGTCTCACCTGGGACCCTGAAAACGCGGCTGGTCCCGCGCACAGGCAGGTGCGCGGCCCACACTCACGGGCACCCACACGGTCCCTCTCGCCTCCTTCCGAGCCGGGAGTCTAACGCTGCCACAAGTTTTTACCTGAATTCATATAATTTTGTGTTCAAACTCAGCATGTCAAGAAAATGGCCATTTACAATTACATGTGTTTTGTGATTTTACACGGATGTTACAAGGTTTCAATTTACATTTTAGAAATCGCTTGCTCTCTTCATCCCCGGCCAGCCCCCGAGTTCTCGGACCCCTCTGTGGCCGCGGGGGGCCGGGGACCCTCCCCAGGTCATTCTGGACACAGCAGCACACGCACCTCCTGCGGGCACCAACCTCTGCCACAGCGCAGGGTCCCAAATGCCAGCAACTGCAGTTTCCACGGAAACATCAGCAGAAGTTTAGACACATTTATTTCCCTGAAACTTTCTTCAGAAGGTTCCATACACATGCTGATTTTTAAATATCAAAAAAAGAAATGATGGCATAGCAAAGTATTAGGTTTGGGATCACAATAATCGCAAAGTCTGAGCACAGTATCTCATTAGCTTCCATGTAAGTCACTTTGGGATCATCTCTGACAGTCTTTGGGAAGCGTGTGCTGTTCCCAAATACAGGATGACGGTATTGATTGAGCCACGACCAATTCAGATTATCCAAGCATTCATTGTGCTGTTATATAAAGCTTAGGCACATAGAACTTTACATTTCCTTTTCTAATGATAAAAGAAATATATTTATTTTAAACATTGATAATCTATAAATCTAATCTATAAATTTTGCAGTAAGAATAGTAAGAATACCCAGTGAGAACACTAACGTGTCAACAAATCTATGGATATATGGATTTCTTAATTCCTGCACGTAGTGTTTAAAGGAATCACGTGGTACATGTTTAACTTCTTTATCCTGAAACGACAGCGTTCACAGGAAAGCCTGAAGCAGGACTGCGGAGGTTAAACACTGTCACGCACCTCGTGGGCCGTCTGTCCTTTCTGTGAATGCTACTGCGTCTCTTGCCTCCCTCTGATTTTACCACACGCCAGTGGATCCTTTACACTGATGTGGTTTTTATTGTTTTGTTTTTGCACTCCCTATAAATGAAATTTTAGTGCATGTGTCCTTTCATGTCTAGTTTATTGACCTCATTATTCTATGTGTGATATTGATTCATATTACTGCATGATTAACACTCACCGTCCATTCATTCTGATTGCTCTACCGTGTCATCAGCTCTCTGCTGATTTTGTGAAATGACGTCACCACTCTGGGCCTCCGTGTTTGGAGGAAATAGAGCTTCCCTAAGTCCTGTGTCGAGTTTCATATTCTTCTACAGTTCTTTGAATCTATTAACTTTCTACCATGGAAAATTTTTATGACATTTTCTTTCAAATTGACACACAAAAGGGGTGTATCCATGGGAACCTTATAGCCTGGTGGCTGGGGACACGTTGCCTCAGTCTCCCCAGTATCTGCTGACAATGCAAGACTCTGCTTGCTGGGCAAGTTTCCACTTAAAGAAGAAAAACAAGAGAGATGATGGAATGATCTAATTTAATTTTTCTATAATTAAATGATTTGCCTGAGGATTCTATATGCAAGATACAAAGTTGGGCATGAGCTTTAAAATATTTTATTTTCCCCCAAAATACAACCATGTATGTAAATTATTTCCTGTTGAAACACGTGAAGTTTTCACAATAATGAGCACAGCTGGGCACCAAGGCAGCCGTGCTGCTCCGGGGACACGTGTGGAAGAAGGGGAACCGAAGCTCCCGGCCCCGGGGTCACCCTCGGTGCAGAGCAGCCAGGCTGAGCAATTTTCTTTTCTTTCTGGAAGTTGGAACAGAAGCTGCCGCACTGCGTGGAGATGTGGGTTTTGCAGTTTCAGTGTCTGGAAAGACGTGTGCACAGACAGCAGGAGCGCTGGGGGCTCAGAGCGCATTTATCAGGATTAAGGAGTCCACATGGGTTGATTCATGCTTCACAGATGGCGTCGTGGCTTCAGCTGCAGATGTTCAAGGGAAAAAACGACTCATTTCTCTTATAGTTTATGTTCCATTAAATTTATTGCAGAACTAACTGCAAAGTAATTCCATCTTCAGTGGAATTCCAGTTCTGAGGCAGTTGATGGACAAAAGGCAGCAATCCTGGAGTTTGTTAATTTGTACAAAACGGATTAAAAAAACCCTGACAGCCCAGCTGCTCCGAACCCGCGTAGCCCAGTCCTGAGCCCTGAGAGCCTGCGCGTCCCCATCACAGCACGTCCCTGTCATCTGTCACTCTGCAAGCCACTCCCGAGGGAACCTCATGCATGGCCTGTCACAGGAGTGCAGAGCTCGCACAGGGAGGGTCCCGTGTCTGCGTCTATGCAGGGAGCTGACAGTGCAGGGCATGATGAGGGGACATTGGGTGGAAAATCACGAGTGTCACACACATGCGCTTGGTGACCAGTGTTGATGTTCACCGCCACGCCTTTGTGCCACCTGCAGACGGCCTGTGCATCCAGCTGGCCCTTTGTAAAACTCACGCTCAGAGCTTCCGGCTCTTTCCACCCACTTCTCCGTCTGTTCCCACGAGTCGGACCTGCTCCTTCTCCGCAGCCTCCCCCGCCCGCCCCTGCCTCCGCCGCTGCCGGTCACGGGTCCAAATCCGTCTCTTGTGCGTCCGGCTCCGACTTGGCCTCTGCTCCCCGGAGGACATTGACCGACGCAGACAGGGCAGGATCACGTATGTGCTGCTCTAAGCTGGACCCTGCATTTTAATCCATTTCCCGGAACTTTATAGAGATGTCAGACAGCATGAAACTGCTGACGCTGCGGACTCTGTGATCAGATACGTTGCATGTCAGTAATGTTGCACAATTTTCAATTTCAAACTCTTGTATAAAGCAGTAATCCAAAATTTTGGGTCACCTTAGTTAACTTTTAAAGAAATATTAAATAACCTGGAATCATTTACTTACCAATATGAAGAGCTGTTAAGTGACTCGAAGTCTTCAAGCACAGAAAGATCCGTGAGAGGCCGAGACGCACGGGGGTTTCCCTCGGAGACTGGAAACACAGACAGTAAATGGGAAAAAAGGAAGAAAGAAGGAAAAGAAAGCCTCAGTTTTGTGCGAATTTAACTGGGATCTCATTGTTCAAAGTCTGATAGAAAAGCCTTTCTAAACACGTATTCCTTTATTGTTTAGGAGGAGTTGCGATTCATTCTGACAAACGTTACCTCCATAGCAACATGGTGATTACCCAACATCTAAACTCTGAGAATCTCCTTATTGTTTAAGATGAGGACTATGAAATGACTCACTCTATTTAATGACATTATTGATTTTGCATGTCAGCTTCAAAGAACATTTGATCATGTTTTTGGAAAAGAGAACTCATATTATTTTGGGACAGAATTTTTATTTCTTTTTAATGAATCTTTATTCTTGGCTGAACTCATAACCTTAAAAAATCGCACTTATATGCCCATGGTTACCCTTTAATGCAGGTTTTTTTTTTAATATAAACCAACTGTAGCCCACTCACTACACTCCTCCAGCGTTTGTTTCCACTGGGCTTTTTTCCAAACCTTCCGTTCAAGTGCAGCCGCTCTGCCCACCTCACACCTTCCTGAACCGTGTCTCCGTTCCTTAAAGTGGGAAAATACTGCACAGCTAAAAACGCATTCGTGTAAAACACATTTACCAAAAATAAGTTCTTAAGAAAGCAGAAAGGCTGCAGCTCGGACCCCTTCCAGGGTGTCTACGATTGTTTTAGGTTCTGTCGTTTTTACAACCGAGACATTTTACTGCGTAATATCTTCCAGATATTCTTCACTAAACTTTCGCTCACAGTTATTCCATGTCAACGTCTGTTTCCAAAACTTCACGCTTGTTCGTAACTCTGTCACATACAGCCTCAGCACAACGTAGGGTGAAGGGCAAAAGCAAATTTTCCTTTGATGTGTTCAGTCTATAACACAGTTTCTTAAACACTAAAACTGCAGGTGAGCAGTCTGCATTCTGGTATTTTCTATAAGACGAGGTATCGATTAGTCAGGAAGTCTCCTAGATAGTCATGCCTTTTATGCTGACGTATGAAGAAGCTTTTTACGTTTATGAACACATTGTCTACGTCTAAGACACACAATGGAAGAAATGACTGATATTTAAAGCTGAGCTTATTTCATTGGCATTTTCATCATCCTGAAGTCTTGCTTTGGCACCAGGTATCTGGGATACAATTTGTGATTACCTTTCGCCAAAAGAATATTCTGCATATTTTAAATTCCCGGAGGCTTAATGGTGTGGAGACAGCACAGGGTACCGGGTCTGATCCTCTGGGTTTCAGCATCGCTCTCTGTGGCCCAGCACAAGTAATTTAACTCTCTGCACCACAGCTTGTTTTTAATTTATAAAATTAGAATAACTGCTCTACTTACATTACAGGGTATTTAAGAGAACCAAAGCATAAAATATACGTGGAAGTGAAAATGCTTTGTAAATACTAAAGTACTAGAGAATCGATTATTTTATTAATTGATTAAAAAAGAAAAGCACTTCAAGACCTCTCTCCGACACGGGTGACTCAAAAATGGGTGTCATTGCTTCCGGACCATCCGGGCATCCACGCGAGACCATGTGCATAGGGACATGTTTAGCGTGTCTGCTGCAGCCCGCGGTGTGGGCACCGAGTGGCAACCGAGTCTGCTTCCCAGACTCCACCTGCCCTTCGGAATCCACCACCAAGTGCGAGAAGCCCCCGCTTCCCGGAGCCGCCCCCCGACAGCGAGGCGGAACCCGGGACCCCTCTGACGTCTGACTTCGCCAGCAGCTCCCCGCAAACCGCCGCTGACCGGGCAGATGCTCGGCCGGGTCCCCAGCCTCCTTCCCCGCCTTCCCCCTGACTCTGTGGCGACGCCCCCACCTCACGTCCCTTACGGGGCCACTGCTCGTGGAAAAGTCCCCCACGTGAGCATCATCCTGACCTCTGCTCCTCAGAGGGCCCGGAGCACCCCCGAGCCCGCACGGACCCTCGTCCTGGAGCGTCACGGCCTCGCTGTGGAGCGGCCACCTGTCAGCAGCGTGACCTGGGGCTTGGGAGCAGGACACGCCCGGGAGGACAGACATGCCGGGGGGTCCACACCCCCACCCCGGTCTGCGGCCTCAAGCCAGGACAATCCCAAGGTACCCTCCGAGCGTCACCTGAGCCTAGGACGTGACTTGAATTCACAGCCCCACTTGGCTCTTCCCGCTGCCCTGTCCCGCGCGCCACGCACTGGCCCCTCCTCTGAGGCCTTTGAAATAAACGACTGGAAAGTGGATCCCTGGACGAGGGTCGGATGCTCCGGGCCCCTGTCTGAAGACGGATGCTTGCCTGCCCTGGGGAGCATGCGTGCTCGGTTTTAGCAGAGAGCACTAGTACCAACTTTACCGCCGGGCACGAGAGTCCGGTTGCTCGCAATCCAGGCCACGCTTGGGTGTGTCAGTAGTTTGCATTGTAGCTTTCCCGGTGGGTATGCAGGGCTGTCTAATTATACCACTTAGCTAGAGATATCATAACATTTATAATTATGAATATTCTACAATTATAGATGCTTATATTTATATGAGTAAATAATATTAGTATGATTATAGATACAGTTTTAGAAAAGTCAAGTTACTTTTTGTACACTTATAATACAATACTCTGCATGTCTGCTTAAAGAAATATTTGCTGACTTAAACACATAAAGATATTCTCCTATGTTGTCTTCTAAAATTTTTATTGTTTTACATTTTAATTTTAGGTATATAATCTGCCAGAAATTACTTTTGAAATATAATTTGGGTAAGAGACAAATTTTATATTTTTCCTATGTGTAGCCAAATGACCAGAGCTTTGCCTTTTTTATAAATCAGTGATCAAATATGCTGGGTCTGTTTCTACACATTTTATTCTCATTGACCCATTTTTCTATCCTGTGCTGATACCACACAGCATTAATAACTGTATATTTATAATAGCTTGTGATATCTAGTAGAGTAAGTCCTTTCATCTTGTTTTACTTGTTTAAGACTGCCTTAGCTATTCTCAGATCTTTGCATTTCCACATACATTTTAGAATGATATCACGTATTTGCACAGAAGAAAAAAAACTACTGTACGATTGATTGGGATTATATCGAATCTGTAGTTCAATCCACGAACATGGTATATCTTCCCATGTTTTGTCTTTTCAAGTTTTCTCAGTGATGCTGTGTGTACTTGTGCATCTTTCACTGGATATTTTCCTATTGAAATTTTTGATGGTACTTTAAAGGATATTACCATTCGTATTTTATTTTTGTTATTTCTTGTTGCTGGTATATAAAAATACAATTTATTCTGTATTTTGATCTTGTGTGTGGGCTTGCTAAGTTTACTTACGCCTTATGATAATTTATCTTTACATTATTTCTGCTTTCTATGGATGGATACAGTTATATGTTCTAGGAACAATGCCATTTTATAGTATTAACAATTTTTATACTTATCAGTTAATGGTCGATTGAAAATAACCTCACACTGAGGAACTTCTGGACATCAAACACATCTGTAGAACATAACCTTCACCCGGCGTCGTGGGCACCCCAGAAAGGAGGGGGAGCTGAAGCAGGTCGTGCAGATGGCCAGTGAGCACGTGCAAATGCATCCAAATCTGACCCGTCAGGGACACCACAGCACGAGGTCTACAGAGAAGAAATGTAAACACTGTCAGCAGCAGTGTCGTGGACATGTGGGAGTTAGAATCCTGATGAGGTGCCGGTGGGCTTGTAAATCAGTACAACCACTTTGGAAGACGGGTCGGCCGTGTCTGCTCGAGTGAGCCGCAGGCCAGCGCTCGCATCCTGCAGTTGCAGTGCGGGGTGGGCACACGCCCTGTGGCAGGCAGACACGCGGGCTCGTCCTCCACCATGCCTGCCCCCTGGTGCAGTTTCCCCCCTCGGGTGCCACGGACCCTGGCACTTGCTCTAGTTGTGTCATATGGCAAAGGCGATGGACGTCA
>CM052441.1:707014-722390 GCA_028533085.1 Varecia variegata | reverse complement strand
GGCGGCCTCAAAATAAAGCCTTCCTTTCCTCCCAAGCTGAGGCCGAGATGCCGGCGTCTCCGCACGGCACCCAGCAGTGAGTCCATTCGGTCCCAGCTTCATCCTGAAAAGGACGGGAGTGGGTTCCACAAACGATGGCTTTCACAACCCATAGAACTAGTTACGGGGAAGGATGACTAGAATTTCTAGGAAACAGAAAGAACAAAAGGACTTTACACTCAGCAATTTAGTGATTAATCACCATGTTTGTTCTCGACTTGGTACGGAGTTGGTCACATGATTCATCGAACCTTTTTCAGTGACGGTCGATGTTGTGCTCCAACACCGTTTTGCAAGTGTATTAAGACCTGACAAACGAGAAACGAACACAGATATTCTAGCTCCTGAATCCTGGACTCCACCTGCCAACGTGCACGTCCCCAAATCCCCAAGAGCTTTGGCGCAAGGAGGCTGCTTAACTGTCTTCCTGTGAATGTGTGCACAGCTGTGTGCAGAGTGCGTGACACACACGTCTGTCTCTCCAAGCACCCTGCGCTCACGTGAGCGCGTCCCTCGAAGCTGTGCCAGGAGTCCCGGGGTCGGAGTGGAGTCACACCATGCGTGCTCATAGCATGTTTCCTGCCACTTTCAAAGATGTCCCCGAATATCTCAATCCGACTGACGTCTGCAGTCGTGTTTGGACACTGTGAGCATGTGCAAACCCACCGCCGTGTGCCTGCAATCACTGTTTTCTAATAGCTTTCAGTTCTATGATAAAGGTTGAAAATATAAATTCTATGAGGATAACCACATCTAAGAACTTAGAGCCGTGTTTAATCACACAAATTATGCTTAAATCCTGGTATGTATGAAAACGATCATTTTATTAGAAGGTATTGTCAACATAATTTCCGTCTCCCTCGTAGTTCACGGGGTACACGATTAACTGTGTTTACCTTAGCAAAACAGCGTCTTTAATTAGTTCATATCTTAAAGTACAAAGAATTGGAAACAATTTATTTTTAGGAAGAGTCACTAAAGTTTATGTGTTAAAAATATGTAAATTACTTCTAAACATACTGAAAAAAGTGTGTAGCTCAAAGAAACTGCAAAGAGCAAAAACAGTTTCTGCTAAGCGCCTTCCGTGATGAGTAAGCTGCTTCCCCCGTTAGCGTGTGAACGGCAGGAGGCAGAGAGGCGGGATGGACGGGGAGCCCACTGGGCAGGGAGAAGGGGGAGGAGTAACAGCTGCTGCCTGAAATTCGTGACGGGAAAGAAAGACAAAGAGCAACTGCAAAACCAGTGCCTGTTCCTGAGTTTCCAAACCACTCCCAAGCCTTCCTTCCCATCTGCTACCTTCCCACACCCCAATTCCTTGGAAAGTAACATTCCACTAAGTGTGCAAGGAAGGAAAGAAGCTTTCTGGGAAATGGAGACCCAGAGAACCTGAATGCTGAATTCTCCCCCCGGCCGTCCAGAATGAACGTGGAGTCGGGAGTTTCCAGGGCAACGTCCTGATGTCCCAGACCCATTGTCCTGATGTCAACCCACCAGGTGTCACCCTGCCCCGGTTTCCATGTGACAGAATATCAGTGGGCGGGGGGAGGTGTTTGTCTGATCCTGGAGAATTCATTAAAAATCCATTTCAAAAGACGAATGTTAATTTTTTTCTCCTGAAAGTATTATGAGGAATGTTTTTGTTTTGTTTTCAATGAATCATCAAAAAGAAATGAGGATCCTTTTTTTTTAGGAGTAGCTGTCTTTTGACATTTAATTTTCCCAGAACCGCAGCCTTCTGAAATTTTATAGAGCAAATAAGAGAAGAAATGAATGTACCCTCCGCACTGCAAGCATTTCCCAGACTAAAATTTAAGCCCTACGACAAAATGAAATGCCGGCAGTTGCTCATCTGGGACGTGGGACTGTCAGGAGTGGTAGCACTGCACAGATACCTGGTCTGTCTGTCCTGAGCTCGATTATCATTTAGACAAAACAATGACATTGGGGATTAGTGGATGGTGGGAAACTAGGCATATGCTCAGAGTTAGTCACAGCCAGGGTACTACGTGTCTCTTTTTCCCAGATCCAAATGGTGGCGTGTAGAC
Organism: Varecia variegata; assembly: GCA_028533085.1. Taxonomy (NCBI): domain Eukaryota; kingdom Metazoa; phylum Chordata; class Mammalia; order Primates; family Lemuridae; genus Varecia; species Varecia variegata. The sequence continues at coordinate 720,306 of CM052441.1, read as the reverse complement.
CACGCGGCATCAAGACACAGACGTGCAGAAAGGCTACTGCGCAGAGCAGCTCTGAGTTAGTCACGTCAGACGATGAGCAAATAGTGAGAACTTGGTACGCTGTTAGGCAAAGGCGTATTTTCAAGAACAATTTACAGTGGTTTTAAGACTGTTTAGACCAGGACACTTTTTCCCCAATGATCCACAATCAACTGCAAAGATATTGAGGGAAGCAGGAATCAGATCCCTTAATGATTCTTAGAAAAATGACCTCGGCCGGTTGACCGAGCCTGTGTTTCACCGTTTCCACGGGTCGTGATTCCGAGCTTTCGCCACACGTGGTGGGGCGAGGACCCACGACCTCACATGTGATCTAATGGAATGATGGCCTAGAAGGTGGCGTCACTGAGTAAAAGTTGTTCTCTTAAACTTTCAAACGTGGGACCAGTTGTCCCGTCTGAAATACCGCGGGACGAAGTCGCCGCTCTCCAGACCCCGGCGTGTGGGCGGCTGCCCTTCACTCGGCCGTCCCTCTTCCCAGCGCGGCGTCTCCGTCCCTGTCATATCTGCTCCTGCGACTGGCTCGAGACCCTGTGTTAGTGGACAGTGGGTCTTCCAGACACGTGCCTCAGTTTGTCTGTAGATTGTTAGTGGCTGCACACTCTGCTCGACAATCAAGACGCGAAACGGTGGAGCACAGAGACTTCCTTGCCTTAGATGCCTGGTGCCTGACTCGGTGCTCAGCTCATGGAAGGGACGGAGCAAACCCACCGTGTCCCCTTAGAGGATCATTTAATTTGGGGGTGGCCACATCACCCCTTTGAACGATCCTGAGCTTGCAAACACGAAAGGTTTAGCTTCCCCACTTCTCCTACTACAGGGAAATCTCCCCTTTGCGCCATGTGCATATTTACTTTTGCAGAGTAGAACTGCAGTTGTTTTTGGTTTATTGTTGTATATGTCCACATTTTTGACAATAATCATTTAAGAAATTGATAATAAAATTGCATGTGCATGTTAAGCCATCTATTTTGATCACCATCAACACAAGAGGTTAGCACGCACTTACTCTCTCTGTGCACTCCCCTCCCCCCTCCCCACAGCCCCCTCCTGACCAGCCTTCCCAGGCTGGAAGTGTGGAAGTCCCAGCAGGATGCCAAGGGGGAACCTCCTGCCCAGCACAGCGGGAAGGCAGTAAACAAACAGCAAACAAGCTGCCCGGTTGAGCCAGCCGTGGTGTATGGGGGAGGCGCACATGGGTTTCAGATGCATCAAGGACTCAGAGAGGCTGCTCAGAGGAGAGAGGAAGGCTTAGCAGGGGGCCGGGCTGGGAGGAAGAGCGGGCGGGTGGGCGGGTGGGGGCGGCCTTCGCAGGCTGTGTTGGGCGTTTCTCGCTTCGAGACACAGAGACCCGCTGGGAACCTTAACCACGAGGTCAAGACAGGGCGTGGGCTGCAGACAGACGTCTCCGGCAGGACCGAGGAGGTCGGTCTTCTGACCCCTCAGATGGGACTGGGCTTATTTTAAGAGGAGCTCCTGGCTAAGCTGTCGTGGTGAACAACCGGTTTGCTCGAGCTAGAATCTGGGAGCCTCTGACCAGGCATCCCACATGGCTCCGTCCCAGCCCCGCAAGCTGCTGTCGAGGGGCGTCAGGGACCGGGGACGGCTCCTCTTCACTGAGGCCAGAGCTGTGCGATTAACGGAGCTCCCAGCCCAGCGTCCCTTCTGCGCGGAGAGGCCCTCGGACAGCGTCCGGCCCTGGGTGTGCCGTGAAGTTAGCAGTTAATGTTTCTAGGCCTCCGTGTCCCTTCTTAGGGAAAGATCACGATCACGGCTGCGTGGCCCATGACAGGGAGCAATTGGACGGCAGGTTAGAAACGCGCCTTGGGCGGGAGCGCGCGGTGCTGGCTGCACGGCCCTTCTCCTGCACGCTGCCACCCCAAGTTTGCCGCTGCAATTTGTGGGAGCACAGGCAGGAATTCCTAGAGAATGTGAGTATAATTCATCACAGAGAAAGCTTGGACCCGTCACGTAACATTAACAATAGATTTGCAGCCTCGGGATGAAATTTCTGATAAAAGTCCAGAAGGATTGAAAGTTTAAATATTTCCAACATATTAAAAACTCAAAAAAAAAAACAAATCCTGATCCCTTTTATATTTTCCAAATCCTTTTCGTTTCAACTCTTCCAAAATGCTAGCTGAAGGGCAAAATAAAACAAAGAAAATGTGTTTCTGTTCAAGAAATGTTAAAATAAATATGTAATGATTTCTTGGTCAAAGTTTTCCTTTCTCAAGACAAAAATAATTTGAAGTCGCATATGATAACTGTTCCTGTACCTCTGCGGGCGGTGGATCTCGGTGTTTCTGCAGCAGGTTACAAGCCGACAGGTGAGATGGTGGCACTGAGAGCGTGCGGCGGTGGGGGGAGGGTGGTTGGGAAGCCAGTGTGACAGTCTGCCAAGGCCTGCGCGTCCGTGCGCAGCTGCACGAGGACATCGCCTGTCCGTGGACCCGCAGGAGGGTCCGGTGTGGCGTGCAGGTGGGACACCTCCACCGTCTCCCTCCAGCTTAGCTTCTTCGACCTGTCACCCCTGGTACTGCTGGTCCCCTGCGACTGCAGGTCCGGTTGCAGACTGTGGTCACCGTATTCCACCAGGCCTGGGTTTTACATGCTGTTGGCCACGGATTTCTTCAGCGACACCTTCCCACCACTCACCCCTCATCTGTCCCTGCCACAGACGCCCGCTGCACAGGGTGCCCCAAATGTGTGCCCTCTGCTGTCGGCGATACCCAGCCATGGTCACTCGTGTGCGTTGGCGAAGTCTTTATTTGCCAAATGCTCATGGTGTTGCAGGCATCTGGGGCATGATCATGGACAAGGTGAGTGACGTCATCACTTCCTGCAGGGGAGACAACCACACAGAACATAACCTCGACACGCCTACCCTGGTCTTGGGGACGAGGAATTGTGCCCAGAGCAGAGGTGCTGACGCTGAGGCCGGCGGCTGGGCCCGGACCCCGAGGAAGGGCCGGGCTGAGGGGCAGAGCTCACCGCGTGTGTGGTGGGCATGGATTCCTGCTGGACGGACACACAGCAGCGAAGCCTGCAGGAAGCCTCTCAGAACCTGCGCTAATGTATTTACTTAGGTCTTTAGCTTGTTCCTGACAACATACAGATATCTAAAAATGAGTGATCCACAGAATTGGGTATAAAAGTTACGTCTGTGCAAAGGGTGAATCATAAACTCTTGCCATCGTACGGGCAGCACTGTAAGATTGAGAAAACACCGATATTAAACTAAACCACTATAGAATACGCGTCTCATAGCTCTTATCTTCCTGAATCATCCAAAGGCCACTCTCCCCGTCCCCGCAGGCTGCAGGTGCTTCCCGGGAAGGCCCAGCTCCCGCCCGGCCTGCTGGTGCCACGGCCCCTCCTCTTCCCATGTCGCAGCCCCCAGTCTGAGTTAGAGTCACTCCCAGGGCTTCCGGCTGTGTCCAACACCCAGCCTGGAGTTTCTGATTACGTTTTCCGGGCCTATTCCATCACTGTGTTTTGTTTTCTTTGTAGAGATTGTCACCATCCGAAATTACGTATAATAATTCCGGAGAGCGGAAAACGTCTGTCTTGCTTAACCCTGGGCCCCAACCCAGGCTCTGGAACGGACCTGGCAGAGAACTTGTGCCCAAGGACACTCTGCGGGACAGGGAGTTTCCTCCACGTGGGGTGGAAGACGGGGCTCTGTGTGTCCAGGGCCATCTGCGCAGACACAGCTCTTGGCTCCGCTGCTGACGGTCTCCAGGGCTGGTTACCACGGTCACTTAAGGACGTGTCATGCACCACTGCTCTGGAGAGAAGGTCAGAGCAGACCACGTTTGGTGGCCCGATGTGTGCCGTAAAATGGTACGAACTATACCTTTTGGGGCTTTGGAAGGTGTACAGTAAGAATATAAAAGAAAACAAAACAACAACCTCTATTAAACATATTAATAATCTTTGAAAAGAAATGCTTTTCTATGTCATGTCTCTTAATCAGCGGAGTTCGCATCCTCAGCTAATATCCTTTAGAAACTGGCATGCATGATTCGGTTGCAAAGACTGCCAAGGTGTCACCCGCCCGACCAAGGGGCTCGTCTGCCTGGCAGTGTCACCAGCAGACCGAAGTCAGTAGGTGGCAACGCGGGCTCTTGTCGTTGGCACAAACCTGACGCACACTGGGGTCAGTTCCCGAAGCGGCGTCTCCCGAGGGCAGCACCGAGCAGCTTCTGCAGGGCTGTAGCGGGAGGCTGTAGCTGGGTGCAGGCGTGTTTGGGGCTGTCTTGGCAGCTCATGCAGTTCATGTCTTCTCACATGCCGCACGTCGCAGAAATGGCATGATGTCCCCCTGGGCGGAGACCCCAGTGTGGTACCAAGGGGAAAACCCCTGTTAGCCCCTCTGGAGTTAGTCTATTTGGCCTAAAACCAGATTTTTCTGGTGCTTGTTCTGATTCACATTGTCGGCTGGACGTCTGTGGGTAGAGCTCCCTGGAGCGAAGAATCTGCAAACCGCTTGTCCGGCCGTGAGCTGGCACGTCCAGCGCTGGCCCTGACCTTACTGTCCGGGGCTCTGGGCCGGAGAGAGGATGCGGAAAATCATCATGAGAAGGGTTTTGTGGGTTTTGGAGACAGCGTTCCTGGCGTCGGTTCACCGGCAGCTCATGATTGCACCGAGCTGGGGGAAGCCAAACGGCGGCGGGAGAGGAGCTCAAGGCCGGGTCAGGCGCCAACGCCGCGCGGAGGCAGGCTGAGAGCTCGGTTTAAAACGCCAGGAGGGTTAAAAAGGCCAAGAAGGAAGAAAGACACTCGGTGGTGACTCTGCCTTCGTGCAGAACAGGCAGGAAAGGACCCCCGCCCCCCGCAGCGGCTGACGCGGGACGTCCCTGGAGCCCTTCACACATTGTGTATTCACGCCAGTGCCGCAGACGCGGTCAACGCCTCGGTGAAAACGCGTCCTACCACGTTTCTAGCAGGTGCATTGGCGTAAACTGATGTCGAATAAGTTTCGTGCGGCTGAAGGGCGCGATTTGGTGTGACGCAGGTGTGCACCCTCCAAACCGTCACCGCCAAGCCGCGAGCGCACCTGTCCCCGCAGCTCCTCTGCCCCCGCTCCACCCGACCTGGGGGCCGCGAGTGTTTCTGTCCCCGCGGAACAGTCTGCACGTACGCAGGTGGAACGCGCAGAGCGGAGCTCCGCAGCCCGGCGTCTTTCATTCCCGCGATCGCCGTGAGGGTCGTGCGCGTCGCGGCACCAAGAGCTCACTCCTCGGTGTCGCTCGGCAGCCTCCGTGCGCGGCCGCGGGGCACGAACTCGCGCAGCTGTCCGGACTCGGCTGCTACAGTGTCGTTTCGTGCGAGTCTCAGACGTGCGCCGCCTCCTCTTGGCCCAGGCGCGGGCGGGAGGCGGGACGTGGCGCAGGGCGGGCTCCGGGCTCCGGGCTCCGAGGAGCTGCCGAACTGCGTCCCACGGCGACACTTCCACAGCGACACTTCCCACAGCGACACTGCCCACGGCGACACTGCCCAGGCTGCCACCAGCGTGCGCAGGGCCCGCGTCCTGGCCGCGGCCGGGCGGGGCGTCTATCAGCAACGCGGGGCGGGGTCCACTGCGCTGCCCCGAAGGCTCCAGGCGCCAGACGACATCCGCGCTCGTTTGACACCAGTAGATCTTCAGTGAAGGGTCACCTCTGATATTTTGCCCACATTTTTCTTTTTTTCCTAATTAATGAGTTTTCAGTGTTCTATATGTTCTGAATACAAGTTCTTATCAAATGTATTGTTTTCAAATATTTTGTCTTATGTCATTCCCTTGATAATTTCTTTCAAAGAGCAGAAGTTTTAATTTTGATAAAGGTTTCTCGTGTGTGTTACATCTAAAATTTTTTAATCCAAAGTAGTAAAGTCTTCTCCTATGCTTTCTCAGGAATGTCTACAGTTGTAGTTTTAACATTGAGTTCTAACAAAAAATAACTATATTTCCACCTAATAAATAATTGTTTAAGGCATTCTTAACTATAATGTTTGCTACTTTAAAAAAATGTAAAACATAGAAAATTGGTTAAAATAATTTGAGATTTGATATTAGCTTTTCGGAAATAAAAAATACTGCTGTTTTCACGGCAAGCGTCCCATAACCTTCTCCTCCCTGGCTTTGTCTTTGTAGGGTGACCACCGACACCTCGGGGCTCAACGCTGACATTCTCCCACCTTCCTTGGGAAGCTCTTCATCCTCCCGCGTTGCAACCCTCACTGGCATCGCTGCTGTTAGCACACAGTGGCTCCGTCTGTCTTCTGGGTGTCCAGGACACTGTACTTTCTGTATTGGGCACTGTCACGGCACGTAACTGGGGAAAAGTCAGAGTATTGTCCCACCTGGCAGGGCATGAGCCACCAGTCAGAGTGCGTCCACAGATGAGCAGTGGCTGTGCGCTGACCACGGGCTCAACCCCAGGACTCTTACAGGTTCATATATTAAGAATTTTGTTATATAAATGAACACCCACAAGTTCTCAGACAGAGACACAGAAATGTATCTTCTTTGTATTTCTCTTGCTAAAACAGTATCTGCAGGATGATAGTTACTCAGCAAATGTTTGCTGAATACAAGAATCAATAAATGCCGTGTTTCTAGGTAGTCAAATTTGATTTAGTGATTTTTAAATTTAACTTAGAAACTCTAATAATGAAAAAAATTATACTTTTTAATTCACTCATTAGGTGACTACACAGCCTTATTTAGTTTGAAATATTTCTTCATTTCAACAAGTACTTTATCTGGAATAATGACCAATTCACATTTAGGGCAACTCAGAGTCTTCATTCTTGAAGAGCATAATGTTTATTTGTAGACAAATCATGTTTGAATGAAGCACCAAGTAGCTTTATCTGAAATCAGAGATTCTGAGCTGTACGCGATGTGTGACTGGGACCGTCCGTAGATGTGCCGGTGGCTGATCCTCTCCTACTGCCAGGCCACCAGCGCCGAGCTCCCGGGCTGGGGTCCCAGACCACCCACAGCCTTATCTATTAACTCAAGTGACAGCTGAGCATATCATCGTTTTCTGTGCTCCACGCCTGGGAAGTGTGGGAAGCGTAGCCGCTAATGACCCAGGACCACGTATAATTACCATGCAAGCGGCTCACATGCTCGGCTGTCCCCGTCGGCAGCTCGCAGAGCTGACTGCTCAGGAGTCGAGGAAGCTCATGACCCCTGCGCGGTGGAACTGCCAGGGAAAACCACAGCGAGACAGTCCGCTTGGAGCAATGAGGAGGGAGGAATTTACAGCCCTTTGCTGCCCTGGGGTCTTCCTGCTCAGGAGTCAAATCCAGGCACAGACTGTCCATCGACTGGTCTTAGGTCACAATTCAGCTTCCCGGATGTCACCTCCAAAGACACATCCGAGGGCAGGAGCCTCCAGCACCAACAGAAGTGAGACATTGGCCTGGATTGACCAACTCACCGAGGACGTAAAGAGAGGAAACTGCTACCGGACAGCGGGAAGCGTGTGGCGTGACCAAGGGCCACACGTGCTCGTGGTAGCGGGAGTCGGCGATCTGTTCTGTCACCAAGTCCCGCCACTCACGGGCAGGCACCAGGGCTGAAGGAAGGGGGTGGGGGCTGCACGGGGAGGGGCTCTTTCCCGGACACGCTCCCCTCTGACCCCTGGGTTCCGGCACACGGGTGGCCCCCACCTCACCCCGGCCCTGCCACAGCCGTCCTTCCGGAAGCTGGTGGTTTCCAAAGGAGAGAACTCGCGAGACGAGGAAGGTGCCCACCTCCCGTGGAGAAGTGTGCGCCAAAGTAGTGACTGGGAAGACTTTCCCACACGGGGAGGTAGCTGGAAGGATTTGGTGGAAAACTGAACTGGACTCCTGCACGGAACATCAGTCACCAGCGATATTTAAGAATTAAGCTGAGCTGCTGGAACATACATTTCAGAACTGCAGCTGGAGCTGCCCAGAAAAAATATTTAAAAACTTGTCACATTCCCAGGTCTCTATAAATCAACAGTATGTTCTTTAGTGATCTTTCATACATATGTTCTAAGCTTGAAGGAATTTTATGGACTTTGAACATCTTTTATTCATTTTTAATAGTTTGGTGTTAAATAATTAATCTGATTTTCTCTAGCAAGATCCCACAGTGTAAAGCAATATTAACATACAAACAGAAAATTGATACAAAATTAAAACTCACATTAAGTGCAAAAAATAGGACAAAATGTATCCAGACCATTCTTTTCTTCAGCTGACATAAACTTAAGAAATACTAGGTATGACTAGCCATTTATATATATATTGTGTTTTTGTGTATGTCTTTATAATACTGAAAATAGAGAAACACATTTTTCTTTGGAAGGTAAAAATGAAAGCTTTTATTCCCCATCACACACATGTAAGTATGCACACACACATGTCTGTGTGTCACTTAGAAGTTTGGAGGTGCGTCCGGGGATGCCGTGTGGCCCGGCCTGGCCAGTTAGGAGCAGGTAGGGCCCTGGGCTGGGGAACTCCAGGAGACTTTCTGGGGCCCCTTCTGTTGCCTGGGCTGGCAGAATAAAGTAGACAGAACAGTACTTTGAGGAGACCGAGAAAGATGATTTATAAGTTCCTGGTAGAAGTTCCTCTCCCTAAAGTAAACTTGGGAGCTGAGCGGATGGGCCTCGGTGGCATGCAGGGGACACCTGTCCCCGAGCTGACCTGTGCAATGGTGCATGGAGAACACGCCGGACATTAGCCAGACGACAAGACAAAAGTGCTCCAGTGGCCGGAAAGTGGGGAAAACCATGGAGAGGAGGGGTCTGCGGAAAGGGCCCCCTCGGTCTGTGTACGGAGTGCCGGCCCCTGCAGAGCTGAGCACGCGGGCTGGGCCTGAACGCCGTAAAGGCTCTGGAAGTTAACCTGGCTCTGGAAACAACCAGCAGAAGCTGGGCTGGGACTTATGATTGGGGTCTAATTGGTGGATGGCCTGAAAAGTAAGCAACCATTGTAAAATTGTTTTAAATTTTTAAAAAGTGTTTGGAACTGCAAACTAGTACAACCTCTGTGGAAAGCAATATGGAGATACCTCAAAGAGCTACAAGTAGAACTACCATTTGATCCAGCAATCCCACTCCTGGGCATCTACCCAAAGGAGCAAAAGACATTCTATAAAAAAGACATCTGCACTGGAATATTTATAGCAGCACAATTCACAATTGCAAAGATGTGGAAACAACCCAGTGCCCATCAATCCATGAGTGGATTAATAAAATGTGGTATATGTATACCATGGAGTTCTACTCAGCCACAAAAAACAATGGTGATCTATCACCTCTTATGTTATCCTGGAGAGAGCTGGAGCCCCTTCTACTAAGTGAAATATCACAAGGATGGAAAAACAAGCACCACATGTACTCACTATTAAATTGGTGTCACTAATCAACACCTAAGAGCACATATAGGAATAACAGTAATCAGGTGTCAGGCAGGTGGGGGGGAGGAGGGGATGGGTAGATACACACCTAATGGGTGTGGTGTGCACCGTCTGGGGGATGAACATGCTTAAAGTTCTGACTCAGGTGGGGCAAAGGCAACATATGTACCCTAAACATTTGTACCCCTGTAATATGCTGAAACAAAAAAACCCATAAAATTAATACATAAATAAATTTTTAAAAAGTGTAAATAAAATATCTAACAGTCTCCATAGAATTTTAACAGTCCTCAGAGTTTCTTGCCAAGCTCAGACTTCCTTACCATAAAAGAATGAAGAGAATCTCAACAACAACCCAACGAAACAGTCAACAGATGTCAAACCAGAGGTGACCCAGATGTTAAAATTATATGACAAAGACTTCTGAAGGATCTGTAATAACCATGTTTCATTAAATAGCAGTGAACACTATTGAAACCAAATGAAAGATGAAAATTCTTACTAGAAGTAGAAATTATAAAAAATAACCAAATAAAAGTTTGGAATGAAAAATACAATAAATTAAATAATTTATTGAATGGGCTCTTTAGCAGAATAGAAGAAAAAAGTTAATGAAAGTAAAAATAAGTCAATAGAATATTAAGTTTGAACAGCAAACAGAAAAAAATTATCTAAGTTATATGTTAATCAAATAGCAATATATTGTGATTATATAACATCATATTATTTTCAAGTCATCTATCTGAAATGCATGTGCATTTCTCAATACATAGGTGATAAAAAGAGCTGTATGAACAGTCTTAGAGATCTGTGAAACAATATCCAAAGGTCTAATGTTCATGTTGCTGAAGTCTAAGGATAATATTCATGTTATCAAAGTCTTAGAAGGAAAGAAAAAAGAAAAAAAAATTGGCACATAAAATGCATTTGAAGAAATAATGGCTGAAAACTTTCAAATTTGCCAAAGAACATAAATTTGCAGATTCAAGGGATCAGGGAACACAGGCAATGGGAGAAAATATTTTCAAGTCATCTGTCTGGTAAAGGAGGTATACATACATGTCTAGAATATGTAAAGAACCCTTAAACTCAACAATAAAAAATATCAATAATATTTAAAATAGTCAAATAGCCGGAATGGACAGAAAAGACACGCGTGTGGGCAGCAGGTGCATGGAAAGAGGCTCGACGGCATTAGCCATCAGGGAAATGCACATGGCACCACCTGAGCTGTCACCTGGCCCCCCCAGCAGACACCTGACAGGCCTGGAGTCCCCACGGCCCGGGGGGACCTTCTGTCAGCTGTCCTCCTTCCTGAGCAAGCGTCTGCAGGGCGGAGCTCTGGGGGGATGGCAGAATCCTCAGGGCACTGCTGTCTTTTCTCCCAAGATCTCACCTGTGTGGGCGACCCCCCCCCCCCACGCTACAGAGGAGATCTGCTTTCCTCGAAAACCACAGATTTAAATGTTCATCTCATCTAAAACATTCCCCACAGCAGCACGTAGACGAACGGTTGACCAGACACTGGGCACCACGGCCAGCCAAGCGGGGCTGTCACAGTCACTGAAACGTCAACCGAGGCCGGGCAGCTTGCGGACGGGAGAGGAAGGGGCGGGATGAGATGGACCCGGGTATGAGAGGAGCCACCGCCACCAAGGCCGTCTTCACAAGCTGTCACAGTGGCGTGAAACTGCGCGTGGTGGTCGGCCACGGGGGCAGGGGGCAGCCTGGGCGTGGCGGGCCCCAGGGTGGTGGCTGGCGGGGCCGGCTCTGGGCTGCCAGGCGAGACGTGGGCTCTGCGGCCGCCCGTCTCCTGCGTCGCTCATTTGTGTTACCAGGAACCCCCCATCCAAGTTTGCATGGAAAATCGTCCAATACTGAAATATGAGAAACTAATTTGAAACCTTTTAAACTCTGCCTGCACCAACAGTAATGGATTACCTGCTGTGTAAATTTTGGTCAATTTTCTAATCTCTCCTAAGACTTAGTTTCCTCACATATAACATTGAAGTATTAGTAGTAACATGAGATACTGTGAGTGTACAACAGTGCTACCTACACCCAGCACTTGAGAAATACTAGGAGATAGAATAGTGTCATATGATTTGCATATAACTTCATATTTCTCCAAATAAATTATAGACAATTTAAATATGAACGCAGTTGGTGTCCAGTGAATACTTGCTGTTTGATTTAAAATAGACATGTTGAATATGTAGGTTAAGTCCAATTATGTCTTCTTATAATTGAGAGAGAACACTTGGTTTCTCTTTTCTGTTAGCTTCAACCTAAGGAGAAATCTGAAAAATCAGGTACAACATAAACATGCAAATGCATATGCATGTATTTTTTAATACATAAGCAATATACAGAAATACGCATGCATTTCTCAATACATAGGCAATAAAAAGACAAATGTGTCTTTCTCAGAACACTGTTCTTCTGATTCTCAGAATATTTCAACAGCTTCTATTGCACATAGAAACTGCAATCCATTTAAAAAGTCAGTTCCCAGAGCAGCAGTTTCTTCTGAAATTATTAGCTAACTTTAACTGCATATTTTCTGACTTAAATTTGGAGTGCATTAGTTAGGGTTCTCTAGAGAAACAGAACCAACGGTATATGGGTACTAGACAGGTAGGTAGACGCTGGCCCGTGTGATCTGCCGCTGAGAAGTCCCGAGACCTGCAGACGGGGACCCCGTGGTTTGGCCCCCAGGCCTGAGAGCCAGGAACACCCAGCACAGGGGATGGGAAGACACAGGCTTTGTGGACGGCAGGGAAAACGCCCACCCATGCGGGGAGGGCTTCCCGCTGGGCCCCGTCCACCGACGCAAGTGTGAATGTGTCCCCTCAGGCACAGCCAGACACAGGCGCACCCGCACGCCGGCAAGCTGACGGGTACGGTAACCACCAGGAGCTACCGCCAGCCCACGGCTGAGTGGCAAGGACGGTACTTCTCGCATACACGTCAGAAAATGCAATCCTCATCCCAAAATAGACCGAACATGACAGCGTAACACAGGCCTTTCCAATTTCTAGAAGGAAATTTTAGCTGTTTCTGGAAAACCTTGTTGGAAAGTGGAGAAAAGCATAACGACGTAGGGAACAAATGATTTGTTCTTATGAGAGAAACGTGGCCGGGAGATTTCACTTGCATGTTCTCGGTCCGTGTTGAGCTTCGTGAAGACCCGCGTTGCTGAGACGGGGGACCGTCCTGCCGGACGCAGGGAGGGCAGTGGTGAGGGTGACACTGCAGACCAGACCCCGGCTCAGTCTGGAACCGCGTGCCTGGAGGGCGCAACGCGGGAACGAGGGCGGGGCTGGGCTGAGGGCGCCGCCAAGGCTCGGGTTCCCACACCCGTGTTCTGGGCCGCGTCCGGCGGGCAGGTCCTGGGTCCACCCTGTGTGTCGTGGAGCCCCCTCACCTGTGCAGCCTCTCCCACGCCCTGTCCTTCCAGACCCAGGAGCACCGGGACCCTCTGCCAAGCAGGACAGGGGGACAGCGGGTCTTGGGGCCACCTAAGGACGTACCTTCTCAGGGAGGGGGTGGTGAGTGGGGAGGTTTATTTGCAAGGCTTTTCAAGTAGTTTTTAGTTTTTTAAAAACACTTGTATGGAGTGACCCCCACTGGCTCCTCTGTCGTTGTTGGCCTGTGGAAAGTGGCCCAGAGGGACAGTGGCCGTGCAGGCCACACATTCCAGCACTGCGGGACCTCGCGATGGCCAGGCCCCAGCAGGCAGGCTCTTTATTCCAACCGACGGGTTCCAGCGACTCTGAAATCCACGGGCAGGAGCACCATCCCCCGCACGACAGCCTTTCCGTGCAGCCCACCTGCATGCGGGCAGACCCCGCATCCT
>CM052441.1:658001-706514 GCA_028533085.1 Varecia variegata | reverse complement strand
CCGCCGGCCACCACTCCGGCTCCTGCTCTGCCGCCCCGGGGGGCCCAGGGCCTCCTGCCCAACGCCCCTGCGTGTCAGACCCCCTGAGGCCCCAGAGAAGAGCAGCAGCAGCAGCACGGTGTCAGAGTGAAGGCTGCGACATGAGAATAAATTCGGGAACCGAGTTGAGCCTGCGGCGCACAGGCTGGCCCGCACCCCAGAACACCTGCCTGCGTCACGCCCTGTTCTGATGAAGTCACCGGGCTTCCAGCAAAAGGACAGGACTTTCCAGGTATCCAGGCGCTTTAGGAGATGACAGTGACCAGGGTGTCCCCAGACCGTGTCCAGCAACGAGGCCAAGCGTGAGTCTGCGGTTTCCCGCTGACCACGTTTTTGCCCAGAGCAAGGGCGTGGCCGGGAGGCGCCTGCGCGTGGCCGGATCTCGAAGTCGCCGTTTGGAAACGACCCCGCCACCAACGCCAGGACCGCGCGTGAAGAGGTGAGAACAGGAATTTATGTCAAAATAAACTGAACTGTGGAACAAAATTGAATCAACTGAAGCAAGGCACGGTGAGAATGCTGGGTGAGGACTGAGCGCGGGGAAGGGAAGGTCGGGGGGTTAGAGACGCTCGTTCCTCCTCATTCAACATCGGAGCCCAGACACCAGAGCTCGGCCTGAAACATACGGTTTCTTAAAAGCTCCACATTCTTAAGGTTTTTGTAACATTTGGATGAACTTCAGAACTGTATTTTAGAAGCTATTATTTCTTTGGTAATTGAAAATTTACCTGGACTTTGAAAATTCTCCTTCATTTATACATTGGTTCCCCTTTATGTGTTAAATTCATTTAAAATTAAATTCCGTACTGTTGTTACACTGTGGCATTTATACCATAATCACATTTTTAAATGTGTTCATCTTTCTCTTCCGCTTTCCAATTGCACAGGCATGTGTGACCATGTTCATCGAACAGTGGCACCGTGATTTCTGGTGGTAAAATTGGCGTGATGTAGTTTGCTGTCGTTGTCGTGCTTTTCTTTGAGTTTTATCACTAATAGCAAATAAAGCTTTCAGTCTAGAATTTAGACATGGAAACTTTAAAACTGAATTTTAAAATGAAGCGTCAGGACTCGGGGCACAGAGGGGACAGTGACTGGGGAGACGGCGGGGGGTGGGGGGAGCATGGCCAGGAGACGGGGGAGGGGAGCGTGGCTGGGAGACAGCCGCGGTGCTGGAGCTCTGTGGGGCCCCATGGGAGCCAGGGCCTGAGCGGGAGGTGTCGCTGTGGAGCTGGAGAGAGCCCAGAGTGACAGTGGCTTGGGATGGGGACTCCCTACGCGGCGTCACTCGCTCTGACGAAGGCGTGCACTCCACATCTGGGCAGCAGTGGGGTGAACCTCTGGAAAGAGTGACCCTGGGAATTCACACAGAAAGTGGCAGGGAGGCCGCATGGCAGGTGGAGGGTCAGATGGAGGCGGCGGCAGGGGGCAGGAGGTTTCAGAAATGAGGAGGACAGAGCTTCTTTAAGCTTAAGGACAAGAGAACATGCCAGAAATGGGGAGGACATGGGACACTGCACAGAGCAGGGCAGGGCGGAGCAGGTGCTGCAGGGCGGGTGATGCAGGGCACGGCTTGTGTGTGTCAGCTTCAGTGAACTATGGGTGGGGGAGCCTGTGACACTCGACCCGATTTGGAGGCAGAAGACCCCCGACCCTGCACCCACCGTCATGGCACGTGAGGTGGGTAGTCCTGAGCTGTCTCCGAGAATCAGTTGCAGAATCATAGAACAGACCTTGCTATTTAGTGAAATGAATAGAATCACATCACAAAGTTTTGGTGAAATAGGGTGTTATGTGTGAAAGTTGTTACAGTTATTCCTCTGTGGCTATTAGGGTCCTTGTCATCAGTGTTTCTGATCCCAACACTCTGGTCCCTGCCACCCACGCTCGGGAGTGTCTGCTGCCCAGCGACCCAGTCCAAGTCGGGGACGGTGACAACAAGCCATCTGGGAAGTGGCTGTTTAAGGAGCGTGAATCTGTCTTCGTGCTTTCAGAGGGGAGGCGGTGCGGTGGCCAGGCGGCGGGATGGCCACGGCTGTCACAGCTGTGTACAGATGAAGAACAAGGGTCCCCTCCCGTTAAGAACGGCAGTAGTTCCTTACCTGTTGTCCCATAAGATAAAATCAGTCAATGATGCATCTAACACAGATCAATAATCACTAACTTCTTACAGAAGAATCACACAATTGGCTTGAAAGACTTCACTGTGGGAAACTCTGCTGACGGGATTTTCCTTCATTTGAACCATTCTCCAGATTTCTTTGCTGAACCTTTTATGCACCTGGCAGTGAGCAAAACTTAGGACTTATGATCTTCCAAAGTTATTATCTTTTCTCTTACCCTCCTTATAAATGCCAGGAGAGTTTCAATTCTAGATCTTCCTTGATGAAGGGACAGGCCAGCTGTCAAGAGAGGGGCCGCCCCGGGCCCATGTCTCTCCGCGTACCCACACCCGTGCCTGGGCTGGGAGGGGTCTCCCTGTGCCTCATGAATGTCTTCTTAGGTGTTGATGTATGTACTAATTCTAGGCATGTACTTTGTGCATTAATTTTATTTTCCCAGGAAAGGTTCTAGAGATTTGTAGGGAACTCATGAGGGGCAGTTGCATAGAGACTCAAAGGCCGAAATTTCCCCTCGATCCCATTCAGCCTCCTTCCTCCCTGTGGGCTGTGCAGTGTGAGCTCCTGCTAGCAGATGCGCCCAAAATGCAGACACTCCGTGGAAACAGTGGGGTCGAGTGAAATGCAGCCCCTGAAGTCATTCTGGAGAAATTGCACAAGTGGTTTTCAAGCCCTCACCATTAATCCTCTGGGATGTCGTTCAGGAGGAACAGTTTCAGATGCAGGACGGGGGTGCTCAGCCCACACCCACAGCTGGCACCTTTGGACGGGTCCTCCAAGGACCTCAGGCCACGCGATGGGAAAACCAGCCAGTGGATGCTTCGGGCCAAGGCCTGACCAGGCAGGAGACGATATTTTTCCCTCTTTCCCTTCTCCGGGCATCAGGGTTCACGATTCCACCAGGAGTGCCACAGCACCTTTGTGAGGGCCACACCCACTCTGTTTGCTCCTGCCACGGGCAGTTCCCACCAATTCTCTCTGTCGCCAAAGCAAACGGTGCCCAGACGCCTGCCCAGCCTGAGCGTGCCGTGGCCGGGCCCCAGAGCCCCATCCCTCACTCCCAAAGCTCCACCAAGGAGGCTGCACCGGCCGCTGTGCCTGCTGGGTGGGGAGTGGGGGTTGCCTGGACTTCCATGGTCTCCTCGCCCATGGTGGGGGCTGCTGTCCGTGCAGGAAGCCGTCCCCGGGGAGCACACCTGGGCCGGCGGCACAGGATCAACCTCTGGTCGTCCAAGAGGGCCGGGTGCCCGGTGCAGCATCTGCCAGCCACTGTTTCCACGCCCCGGAAGGCTGGGGATGGGAGAGGCGGGAGGGTCACTCAGGCAGGCGGAGACTCAGCCCCAGCAGGACCAGCGGCGCCCAGACTGGCTTCCGGGCGCAGCACAGACGGCAGTGACAGTGGCCTGGCTCGGGCCCCTGTTTCACCAAGGCCAGTGCTCAGCCTCGACGTCAGGGCTGGGCCTGTGCAAACCGCATCTGCTTTGCCAGAAAATTGCATTCAAAATTAGGCTTTTTAGGCTAAAATTTCTTTTATTTCTTAGCATAATTACTAAAAAAGCCCCCAATACTAACATGGCGCTTACAACGTAGCGATTTTTCCTTAAGAGGAAACTCTCCAAGTGCAACTTGACGTAGTTTAATTCACAAAGCAAGATGCTGGAAAGGCCAGGAAGAGTCCGTGTGACCCTGGCTTGTCATTAGCTCTGGTCAGGTTCCACACGCGAGTGTCCCCCTTCCCGACTAGCCCTCGCGGCGCCCTGCTCAGCCCTGTGCCGGGGCGACAGCGGTGACACGGGCTCGGCAGTGAGTGGAGTCTCACTGAGCTCTGAGTTTCCGTGGGCTCGGTAACCACAGGCAACCGCCGCAGTCCCGCGTTTAACACGGATTAATAAAACCCAGCTCAAAGTGGGTTTAAGATTATGTACAAATACAGGTAAACCTTAACTAAGCCATGAACAGCTACAGCTAAAATAAAAATAAACCATGACAGTGGCTGTAACGTGCTCGGCACACACAGTGAGGGCACGGACTGGGGTGACACACTCCTCTCCGCCCCGTGGCAGGCGGTCATCAGTAAATGGACAGCTGGCTGCCAGAGTGCCGCCAACAAGAGCGCAAAACCCGCAGGACGTGGTGGGGCCGGCACCTTCTAGAGCAGCCTCTTCTGTGCCGATGGACCCGCCTGACCCTGTGACCCACGGGTGCCACCGTCCCCAGCCAGCCTGGGCAGGGCCAGACCTGAGCCACACAGCAGGCCGAGGGCAGCGTGAGACAGAAAGGACCCGGCTACAGTTTCTAACTAAAGCCCAAATGCCCCTGCGAGATTGAGGAGGATTAGCAGTAAATTAAGAACAGAGAGCTTAGTTGACAGGACCACGAAGCGCACACACACGCCAGGCCACCTCCTCAAGCGTCTCAACAGACCCAGACCTGTAACTCACGAGACTTCATCCGTGAGCGCGGACGAGCCGTGACAAGGCGCGAGCACCGCAAAGCGTGCCGGGGAAACGGTGCAGCCTGACCCAAAGCGCCCCGGTCACACTGGAAGATTTTATGCTGATTTGACCTCTCTGAGACAAAAATAGCCCAAAATCCACAAAACTTAACCATTTTCCTTCTTTAGACCCAAACATTTATGCACAACAAGAAGTACAGGAGACAGACTTATTCAGGCATTACAGCAAGGCACCTGAGGGAAAGATGAAACAACAATTTAAAGTACAAAAAAGCAAAGCTGACCCCCATACCTTTTGCTTAAAGAATTTACTGGAACAATTTCACAAAAACAACTTTAGCTGAAAACCCTGAGACCAGACGAGCTGCTCCAGGACAGTTGCGAGAACAAACCCATCCGTGTGCGAAATACAGGACCCGGCGGTGCAGGTGGGAAGCCGACCAGGCGTGGTGGCCTCTGTCTGTCCAGAGTGGACTTCTGGGCCAGCTTCCGGTCCACCTGCAGAAGTGCCAGTCTTGACGCGAATGTCATGCCAACCCCAAGAGGGTTTGCTCTTTAGAAACAGGAAGCAGCCTTTTATCAACAGGCTCTTGGCAATTTATTAATGTTCGCAGTTGCCTTAAAAGCAGCCCCAAACTACAAGTGCTCAAGCTCCACAAGCGAAACGCCTTAATCCCCGCTGTTCTAAAACACCCAGCGTCTCACTGGATTGATCTACGTATAAATAGAGGCAAATTCTCTTTGCACAAGCTTGCACCAGATCAGGCATCCACGGATAGTTAGCAACCAGATAAAACTCACATAATTAATTGGCTGTTTGCTCAAACGAGTATTAACCATCGCAGTCAGGCTCCTAAGGGAAGATTGAAGGAAGTAAAAGGAGCCCGGCCGCCCAGCGCAGGCTGCTGTCCCCCTGCCACGTCCCGGGAAGGACGTCCAGCAGCCTTGGCCAGCCCCAGGCCAGTCGCTCCCGCGGCTTTGTGACATGGACGCGGAGGAAGGCCTGGGGGACGGGCCCCCAGCACCAGCGCAGACAGCACGGGAGGGCGCAGAGCAGGCGTCTCTGGACCCCCAGAGCCCAGAGGAGGCCATCTGCCCAGGCCGCCCCCGGCACAAACGGAGGGCAAGCTGGCCAGGGGTCAGAGGTCAGAGGCTGCTCTCAGGGCTCTGAGGGCCAGGGAGGTTTGCAGGGTTTTCGGGAAGTGAGACGTGTCACCAGCAGCTTGTGTTGGGGACATGGCCCCAGCATCCAGGTAAGCGCACTTGCGAGTAGGGGGTCCGCGGGCTCTGCCTACCCCGGCGCTGCTCTGGGCTGGGGGCAGGAGACCGCCCGGCTCCGACCAGACTTGGCAGCCGGCTGGCGTGGGGGCCGTGGGGCGGGGGATGGGCTCAGGAGGCCGACAGTTTTCCACCTGGGGTTTGGGGGCGTCGGGCCCCTTGGGCTGGGAAACGCAGCCGGAGGGTGGGTTTGTGGGAGGTCACCTCAGTGTCCCAAATGACACAAGCATGGCACCAAGGAAGATCAGCTTTGAGACATTTACGTAAAAAATTCAACGTCACATGGAGTCTGGCAACAGCGGAATTGACGATGAACCTCGACTTCTAAACAAGAGGCTTGCGTGGTGACACACACGTCCCTCGCATGTGGCAACTACGCATGACGGGAAGCAAACTCACTTTTATGAGCTGCTACTCGCCAGTCCTTTCCCAGAGGTTCTGTCTCACAACAGGACACATCCCTGCCAGTGGGCTAGAGCGACGCAAGTTCCACATTTCCCGGTGTCCTCTGGCCATCGGAAAGGTCGCTCCACACACACACGGCACGATTAAGGTGACAGAATGAAGTCTGCAGCCTCTGGGACAGTGAGCCTCCCTCCTCCCAGGTCACCAGGGGTGGACGTGAGCGGGGGGCTGTGCACCTACCTGTGCGCGTCGGCTCGGCCCGCGCGGGAGGCAGACGCTGCCCACCGGCGAGGGCGGACGGGAGTGGCCGAGAGGTGCCGCCAGCCAGGTGGGCTGTGGGGGCAGCAGAGGCCTCCGCTCCCGGGCCGCCGGACCCCAGCAGCTGGTCCCGGCCCTGAGTCCCGCGAGGGGCTCCCCGGCCCCGTGAGCGCGAGACGCCGCTCTGGCCGGCAGCTCCCGGCACAGAGCTCGCTCTACCGTACGGCCGTGCCCGCCGCGCTTCTCCCACGTGGCCGCTGCAGTGGGCCACACCTGCCCTGCCAGGAGCTCACGTTCCCGTTGCAGGTGTGAGCCACGCCGCACTATCAGGTGTCCCGGCTTCCCCGTGCACCGCCCGCCGCGTGTCCTCCAGGTGGGAACGGGAGCAGGTGAGGCCCCTGCAGCCCCCCAGCACCTGCAGTGCCTCAGACGTCTTCGCCCTGGATACAGGCGCGTGGAGTTCGGTGTGTTCATTGCCAGGCACTGGCCTCATCCAGCACGTGTCTGCGTGGTGACGTTACTGGGTCGTGGCGCGGGCACAGCTGACTGTCAAACATCTTACACTTACCCTTATAACCCGGCTGCTTTGCTCAGGTCACGGCCCAGGGCGGCCACTGACTTTGCACACGCCTGCAAGCGCCGGGGCACTTCTTCCGGCCACTGCAACTTCTCCGAGCAGCTTCCCGACGGGAGGCAGGAGGACAGGCCTGCGCACCCCTCGGTCCCCGCGGCCAAGGCCCCCGGCACTGGAGGGCGAACCGCAGGCTCCCACCTGGGAAACGTGGGAGCCGCCGTCGTGTGGGTCTGCTGTTCGGCATCAGCGGATTCCAGCCTGCTCCCAACACCGGCTCCCAGACCGCCGGGTGAACGCTGGTCTTTGCATCTGCTTTACGGAGACATTGGATTGCTTGGCACGGCGACACCCTTTCAGTGCCTCCTTCAGGACAGATGTCCCAGCTCTGAGACTCTGAAGTCAAGTAGGTCACAGCATCCTGTGACCCCCCCGAGTCCCCCCAGGACCTCTGCTGTGGCTCACGCCCTTGCACCCGGGACACGGGTGTCATCACAGCCACAGTGGCTTCATTAGGGCGAGGGGAGCGATTGTCACTCCTGCCACTGTGCATACACACACGTGTGAGATGCGGTCCCTGTTCTTGATGAAGTTCTGTCTGGGGAGGGACAGACACACACACACAGGCCTTCAGTGCCGTGGACCGAGTATCTGAGTGCGTTTGTTGAAGCAAAATAGCCTTGAAATTACAAGATGAATTTTGCTTGTAGAAAACTAAGCTGAAAAATGCAAGTCTTCTCCCGGTCCCCAGTAATGAGATGGTTTGTGTTAGTGACGGCCTTTTTGCTCCATTCTGGAGGTGAAGTGGTCAGTGACATGTATGTATGAATTATACACATGATTTGCATACCAATGTTCCTGCTTCGTTATAAAAGCAGGAAAAGACGACACATAAACGCAAGTACGTAGCGTGTGCTCATCGCCTTTGCATGAGAATTGTTCTTGCACAATCAACTCTTCCTCACATTCTTTGCTCTATGTCCTGTACTTTGTGCAATTTACCTACACGAGAAATTGCAGAGGAAATGGGGAAACGATTTTTCAAGTTATCAAAATCCGAACATTATTTTACAAGAGCAAGTCCACACACGAATACGCGAAGATCAGGAACTCCTCTTTGCAATGCGTCCCAGGTCCTTGCCCAAGTCTGAAAAACCTCCGAGGACCAAAGAAGCTATTAAGTTTATTGCCTCTTGCTTCCAACAGCTGGGACTTATCACCCCTTTCCACATATTAGTTAGCATTTCTGTACTCTTGGAAGTGCAAGCCTCATTTTCCCTTCCCATCTACTCCTGTGATTTGGGTCTTTCAAAATGTAAAGATATTTTAGTGTATTTCCAGATAGACATCTAGTTTCTAAACTTGCATAGAGGATTTCATAAATTCCATGTCCATGCTGTATTCTGCTAATGTGTGTGTAAATGTGTGTGCGTTTGCACGTGTTTACAGTGGGTGAGGAAACAGCGTGCATCAGCAAATGCTGCTCCCTTATCCAGAAAATACGTTAGCCTGAAAATATTTTATAGACACTCTTTTATTCCAAAGCGTAGCATATTTGAAATAAAAACAACACTTAATTAAATCTCAGATGACTTGTAAAAACGTTCTTATGTGGCATTCGATCTACTGCTATCTGGAAGAAAGCATAGCATACGCGAGATCAAAAGCACACAAAAGTATTTTGTGCCTAAGATTTAGTTTGTTTTCAGGAAAATAGAGATGAAGACAGTGTAACGTAATAAAGAGAATTTGCACCTATTTAGACAATGTAATGTATATAAAAAACCAAAAATTCATTTTATTTTATTTTTGAGACAAGGCCTCGCTCTGTTGCCCCTAGTAGAGCACAGTGGTGTGATCACAGCTCACTGCAGCCTCCGACTCCTGGGTTCAAGTGATCCTCCCACCTCAGCCTCCTGAGTAGCTGGGACTACAGGTGCCACCACGCCCGGCTGATTTTTCTATTTTTGTAGAGACGGGTCTTGCTCTTGCTCAGGCTGGTCTCAAACTCCTGGGTTCAAGTGATCCTCCCACCTCGGCCTCCCCGAGTGCTAGGATTGCAGGCGTGAGCCACCTCACCCAGCCAGAAACAATAATTTAGAGGAAACTGGGTAGTTAAAACATGAAGAAATGAGGATTCAAGCATTTTAGACCTTTGTCTGACACCTGTTTTACGTTGTGCAGTCTGTTTTATCGGAAGGATTTCCGCCTGACACTTTTGTTGTGGCAGAAATAGCACTAGGAGCCTGAAGATGTGGTTTCCAGCCCCAGCTCTGCGCCCGGAAGCTCTGGTCCCGGAGAGAGGCCCCCACGCCCTCTGACCTTCAGCCCCTTCAGCCGCGAGATGCAGGGAACAGAGACCTGGCCTTCCTGTGACTCTAGCACCGGCACTCGGGGGGACATCCAGGTGGTGACTGCATCAGGGTCTTGCTGGGGCAGCCCAGGGTCTGGGACCCAGGAGGGACACCACCATATGACAGGCAGAGGGCCAGGCTCCAGGCCGCAGCTGACACGTGGGACAGGGCCACCCTCTCCACAGGAAGACTGGGAGGGAAACAGGCCACCTGCCTGTTGGCTGTTGGGGGTCTCACTGGATGCTGCCTCGGGGGGAGGCTGTGCCTCCGGGCCTGGGGCACCTGCTGCACCCAGAGTGGGGTCCCCGGGGTGCCAGCTACAGAGAAGGCCGGGCCGGGCGGTGGGGACGGGCCGCTGGGCCAGAGCCGGCAGCTCCCGCTGGCCCCGGTGGAGGAGGGTGGGCCCAGGGGCAGTCCAGGGACCACACGGCTTCACGGACACGCTTTGTAAACCAGAAAGCTGTAATTTTTTGCCAGGTGGAATCAATTTACTCCTTTTACATCCTGTGCATTCACATCCCAAGTACTGTTTAAAAGGGTCAAATATATTATTAAGTTTGACTCCCAGCAATGGGACCACGCTCTGCTGTGCACGGACAAACGCGGATGCCCGCACGCGTCCTCCGGCAGCGGCAGTGGCTCCGTGGGACACGCTGCGCCCGGCGAAGCCCTCAGATGCCGCCGCAGGGCCCTTCCCCGGCGCGCCGTGAACGAGTCCCCAGAGAAAGTGCCGGTCCTGGATCCCGACGCTGTCGCTGCCCCTTCCAGCCTCTCCTCCCCGGAGGACGTCTGGGGGCCCGAGCCCCGCGGGCAGCGGCTCCGCGGCCACACGCCGGGCACCCCGCCGGGCGCATGGTCAGGCTGCTGCGTGGTCCCTGGGCCGCGTCGCTGCGTTTCCCTCAATTATCTGCAGCCAGAAGGTTCCCGCAGCCGCGCGGAGCTGTTCCCTTGCTGCGGGGTCATTTGCCTCCGTGCGGCTCACGCCGCTCGCACACGAAGGCGGGTCCCTTGGGGCCGTGGAGCACACGCTGGGGTCACCCCGTCCCCGGCCTGCCGGGCCCTGGAGCCCAGAAGGTCTGTCGCCTCCGCGCGAACCCCCTGGGCCCCGATGTGCGCGGGTCCCGGCCACGGCCCCGCGCTGGCCCGCACTCCCCGCCAGGCCCGCAGCGCAGACACGGGGCTGTCCCGGGTTTGACCGTAGCCACAGGCATCGCCCCCGGAATCCGAGTTTTTCCCACCTTGGGTCATCACTGAGCTTTTCTGGGAAACTTGGAATCTTGGTGTCTGACAACATTCATGTTACTTATTTAAAGTAAATGTTGAAACTTTCCATTTCATAATCAAGTAAAAGCTAGATACAGTCTTACTGGCCATTAAGAGAACCACAAATGATTTGCTGATTTTTTTCAAAGAAATATTTTTATGTCATGTTTTGGCAACAAATGTAATAGCTATTTCTGGGTTTGGAGCTTTCCTTGAGTAAGAATTCTGTATTTAAAATGTTGAAGATTGCTTCAATTTAAAAACTAAGAAAGTATAGAAACATTATGGAAAAAAACGCTTCATAACTTAGTGTTACTAAAATGTGTAAAACTTGTAGCTTATTAAACTGTAAGGGAAATCAAAATTCAAAATGAGCTACACAAAAGTGGCCACAACTGAAATGGATCTAAAAACAAACAAAAAATATTTTTAATTCTGGCGGTAGAAAAAGCAGGTAGGGTCTCTAAACCCGGTATGGCCCCATAATAGTTAGCGTGAAGTTCTGAGTGTGGCACAGAGTCCAGTGCGGGGCTGGAGAGGGAAGTGTCAGGAGTCGCCGCGCCGTGGCCCCTGCAGATCTGCAGCCCCGGGGGTCGGCCCCACGTGGGCGAGAAAACTGAGCGTCCCCAGAGCTGGGTCAGCCAGGGTCCCACGGCCAGGGGAGGACACCTCCGGAGTCTGTGTCCCAGTGTGGAGCTTCCCAGGCAAAACACGGCTTTCCTCTTACAAAAGGTAACCTTTGTTCATGCATGGAAGCTTTTTTTTAAGGAAAAAAGTTATAAAACAGCAGCCTGAGAGGAAGGAGGTGGGAACAGGGCCACCCACCAGCCCAGCGCTGTTGTCCCTGAATTAAGTGCGAAAATGGGTATCGGGATAGTTTTTCTTTTCGTGACTGAATCGTGTGTCAAACGCAATCGCGTTGCACCCGGAAGGTGTCTGAGAGCACGTTCCTCGTCATGTCACTGTCAGACACAGCGAGCGGCAGACCGGAGCGCCAAGGGGAGAGAAGATTCCAGAACCATCACCCCGACGCCTCCAACGGCCGTTCCTGTTCCCTCCGAGCGTCACCCTCAGCTCATGCCAGCCCGTTTCAGCCAATATGCTGGTTTTATCTCCAATTTCTCTCTCTCACTGTTTCTCTCTCTCTCACGTGACTCTCCCGTGTTCGGCTCCACCATAACACTCAGACATCCCACAAAAGCGGGGGACCTGCCGCAGAAGTCCAGAAGCTTCCGTCCTGCCGCCCTCCCCTCCTGTGACGAGCGGTGCGTGTTTCAGGCGAGGCCGAGGCTGTGGGTCACAGGCGCCCGTCCTCGGCTCCGACGCAGACTGCGGGTGGCGGGGAGAGCGCCGGCTCCGACCAGCGAGCTGAGTCACTTCAGTCGTGTTTGCCAAATCCCTGGAAAGTCTGTCCCCGTCTGACAGTGGGAAGGGCAGAGGGGTGTGAAGGGCCTTGTCACACACAGCACTGGCTGGGACAGCGACTCTGACGAGAGGAGCGTCTTTCTCCACGAGGACACGCGGCACCTCCGCCCGAGACTGCAGCAGGGACACGGCCAGCGACAGGCACCGGCACAGCCCGGGGCAAACGCACCGGCTCTCCCTTCCCCCCTTCGTAGAAACCCCGCTAATTCCTTTTTAAAAAAGGGAGAGAGATTCATTTATAGAAAAGCTTTTTACAATTTATTTCCTGTTATTAACCTTTAAAGTATAAAAATGAGGCTGTAGCTAAATGCAGGGTTTCAGTGGTGAAATTTTGACCATGTGAACAAATAAATAAATATTTACAGTTTTTGGCAAAACAAATGAAGTTTCATTAACCTATATGAGAAATTTGTTTTAAAAACATAAATAATTTACAAAAAATATCTTACATTCTAAATATTCACATCATCATTCCCACACCGTCACGTGGTTTGACCCAACAGCACCGAGGCAGAAACCTACACGCTCTTCGCAGCTGTGACGTGGAACGACGTCGCCCAGCCTCTGCTGGTCTTCGGAACACAGAACACAAAAAATTCAAAAAGTGCAACAAAACAAAACCAAAAAGAAAAGGTAATTTTATCAAAGTGAAATGTGTAAATTAAGACAAAAGTTATGTGTCCTTCCTATTTGACATAGAAATGTGATCACTATTAACAGGAAGGGGATAAACGTCTGTCCCCGTCAGACAAACTCCCCTCCTGAAACCCCTTATGCGGAATGGGATGAATTACTTTTTCCTGCAGAAAGATCGTGCAACTCAAAGCAAAGAGTAAATCAAACTGTGTATATTGCTGTGTTACTGATTACTGGGTATGTCTGGCAAGACCAAATGCTGATTTTCTTCAGCATTTGAATAAAAATAATTCTATATACAGCAGATAGATAACAGTAAATATACTGACTCAAAATCACTGGCAGCATTACATATTAAGGTTCCATTATCAACTCTTTGCTATCATTTATTCTATTGCATTTCACAGCATGCTGTACATGACAATGCAATATTATAAAGCCTTATAGCTTGATAGGCAGATAGTTTACCGTAACTGTATCTTTATATTGTGATGTACTTGGTATATGTTTACTTCTAGAATTATACTACATATGTGTTACTTGGCATATTGGAAATAAGTTGGCGAATGAAGATGCATTCTATATTCATTTAATAAATATTAACAAAACATTTATAACTGGAACCTTAATTAAATGTGTTACCAAAGTAGGTAAAAGCAACTTTCCGTAATTTCCAAAGCCTACAATAGGAGTTGGATGCCAAAGTGCACTTTCTGGTCGGGTCGCCTGCTGGTCTGCTGTCTGGTAGCAGAGATTGGGAAGGACGCTCCTCAAAGTCCCAGAGATCTGAACGCAACGCCGGGTGACAACGGGCCAGCAGTCCTCTGGATGCTACAGAGATCTGAATGGGAAACCAAACGCCGACAGGCCAGGCAGCCTCTCAGGGCCGCGGCTGCACAAGCAGCCAACTTGCACAGCAACGCTGAGGCGTGAAACCAAGCAAGCACTCTGCTCTCTGCTAAACTGCAACTTAAAGTTTTGCCACGTCCATACGGAGCCACATCCGTACGGAGCCACGTGACACCCGTTCCGCAAGGGTGACCATTCTGTCACAGAGCTGCCTCTGCCGAACGCAGGACGAGAGAGTGGGGGAGGGGCACTTGTTTAACTTGCACGTTTTCTATGTTCTGACTAGTTACTTGATATCTTATCTTACACCGTTTGATATCGGGCCACCATCTCACATGACTATCATCTCCAACCTCTCCCTTAGTACGGCATTTCTTCACATTCGAGTTGACGCTTCTTTGTAATTGATCTGACAGGATCTGTGTGTTATCGAAGAACAGCCCTAATCCAAGAACAGTGACAACTTTAAGCACTGAAAATAGCTTAGCAATATTTTTCATGCTTAATTTATGACAATGGCTTATGCACAATATTCCCTTCAACTCCATATACACATAAATACAATAAGTAATTACATTTTGTATGTAAACGTCATTCTTTTTAAACAAACAAGGAAAAGCAATGCAATGGCATGCCCAGCTTTCACTCCACACAGTCTCATGCATCAGAGTGGTTTCCCTGGGGGGCTAGAGGTCCATCTCTGGGTCTGTCGGTGTGTGTCCTCTGCAGGCACTTGGGCTTGGGTTGGTGGCAGGAGCGCAGAACCAGCAGAGCTAAGGCAGGGGCAGGAGGGGCTGCTAACGAGAGGGAAGCTGCAAGGACCACAGTGAACGGCGGGGTCTAGGTCCCACAGCACGTGCAGGGCTTCACTGAAATGCAGCAAATCTTGTTTAGACGTCTAAAAACAACAACAACAAACAGAATTAGGATGACTGCACCATGGGTTTTGTTTTATTTTGCTTTACCTGTAACCTGAAATTTTATTATTTGAATTAAAAAATGACATTTATAATATACATAGATAGATCATGGACAGATGCATGCAAAGATGGCTGCCTGCATGGATGAATGGATAGTTAGAAGGAAGGAAGAATGGATGGAGGGATGAATGGATTCATGGAAGGATGGATAATTGGAAGAAAGGAAGGAAGGAAGGAAGAGTGGATCAATGATTAGATGGATGGAAGGATGGATGGGTGAAGGAAGAATGAATGGATGGATAAGATGGATGGTTGGAAAAAAGGAAAGATGGATGGCTGGATGGATGAATGGATGGATGGAAGGAAGATGGATGGATGCTTAGAAGGATGGAAGGATGGATAATTGAAAAGGAAGGAAGGAAGATTGGAAGAAAGGAAGGAAGGATGGATGGGTGAATGGATTCATGTAAGGATGGATGGTTGGAAGGAAGGGAGGAATAATGGACTGATGGATGGTAGGAAGGAAGGATGGATGGTTGGATAATTGCATGGAAAGATGGATGGCTGGAAGGAAGGAAGGAAGGATGGATGGATGGTTAGAAGGAAGGATGGGTGGTTGGAAGGAAGGATAGATGAAGGATGGATGGTTGGAAGGAAGGATGGATGGTTGGATGGAAGGATGGATGGTTGGAAGGAAGAAAGGAAGGAAGGATGGATGGTTGGATATTTGGATGGAAGAATGGATGGTTGGAAGGAAGGATGGATGAAAGGATGGATGCTTAGAAGGAAGGATGGATGGTTGGAAGGAAGGAAGGATGGATGGTTGGATAACTGGATGGAAGGATGGATGGTTGGAAGGAAGGATGGATGGATAATTGGAAAGAAGGATGGATTGATGGAAGAAAGGAACGAAGGAAGGAGGGATGGGTGGATGGAAGGAAGGATGGATTGTTGAAGAATGAATGGATGGATAAGATGGATGAGTAGGCAGATGGATGTCTGCACGAATGGACAGGTAGATAGAAGGGTAGATGGACAGATGGATGGATGGATGGAAACATGCAATGTCTCAAAAGCCAACCTAACATAAGGAAAAGAAACTTCACCAGAAGCAAGCAAGGTTCGTGTCCTCCTTTCATCTTTGTACCTTATGTGGGATTTTTGAGAAGCATCTCTGAGCCTTACTCACCTCATCTATACAAAGGGAATGTGTTCATGTCCACGTGAAGGCATGGGATTAGACCAGAGGAGATTCAAGTTCCCTTCTAGGTTTACAATGTTTTGATTCAAATATACTCCTAGAGAAATAACTTAAGAGAATGCTTTTCCTCCCTCCCTCCCTCCTTTCTTCCTTTCCTTTCTTCCTTCCTCCAATTTTTAGCAAGCGTAGCAATCTGAAATACCTTGAGGAGCCCAGGAGGTACAGACAACACAGGAAGCTACAGGATGTAGGACAGTGGGGATTCATGGAGCCTCTGAATAATCGGAAAGTTCTGTCCCACCAAAGTCATCCAAGTACAATTTAAAACAAAGAAAAAACAACCCAAACTGACCCAACAAAGCATCTGCTAGGAACAAGCAGACGTCCGACATATATCGCACTGTAAGTTACCGGCATGAGGTACAGCTTCTGTGAAAGGAAAAGTGAAACACACACTCTGTTCCCCTCCCGCCTGTGTGCCGCGGCCTCCCAGCCAAGCGCTGGGCTCACACTCACCTCTGCACTCGTACTTGAGGTCCGAGAAATAGACCATTTCCTGGGAGAAGACAAACAGACCCAGCCGCCCGCCGGCATAGGTCTGGTCATAGACTGGTCCTGAGTCTGCCATGACCTGCTTTCCCTCATGCACCAAGACCCTAAAAACGGTTTCAAACGGGAGAGAGAAAGCAAACGTGAACTCTGTGACGTGGCTCCAGCCACCGGCTGTGGACGCAGGGGAGCCTGAGCCTCTGCCCCGGCCTCCGCACAGCCCAGGGGCAGCACCTGCTTCTCCTCACACGCTCTGGCCACCGGTCACACAGTACCCCCCGGTCCCAAGCATCCTCCTCGCAACTCACGCCACTGCCGCAATGTGTGACTTTACTTGCGGTCACCCAGGCAAGGGGTTCTGCGTAGTCTCCACTTTAGGAGCCAAAGAACCGCTTGGCAGGGTGAGGAGCATTTCCTAGACACCCTCCAGGGGAGTCAGACAATGCTCCCACTTCCTGGGAACGAGCACTGCGTTCTCCCCACCACGGAAGCCGAGTCAGGGCCAGGGCAGCTCTGCCCTCTGCGCCCTGGGCAGGGGGCTCTGGACACACTGAAGCGTCTGTGAGTGACCAGACAGGAGTTCCATGGGACAGCACCCCCGGCCGCCAGCCTGCGCGGCGTCTGCACAGCGCTGCTCACTCCCACCGGGCACACGTACACCCCCAGCGTCTGCACACACTCCAGATAGGTCTTGGCTCTTATTAACTTCGCAAAAAAAAAAATTCCCTACTTTTTATGCCAAGGGCGCACAATTTTGTTGGACTGATAATTGTAAAAGTTTTATTCAAATATGAGTTTTAAATTCAGCCAATTACAACATTGAAAATAAACATAAATCCACTCTCCAAATGAAGCACATGCCAATTCTGCAAAAATGCAGCTATTTCTCTCCCATGCCCAGGGTGTTCATCAGGAGAAAAGATGTTCATCCTCCTCCAAGTTATTTTGACAAGATAAATTTAATTTTCTTCCTTTTGACTTTCTTTTTTTAAATGAATAATATATCGGCCGGGCGTGGTGGCTCACACCTGTAATCCTAGCACTCTGGGAGGCCGAGGCGGGTGGATCGCTCAAGGTCAGGAGTTCGAGACCAGCCTGAGCAAGAGCGAGACCCGTCTCTACTAAAAAAAATAGAAAGAAATTACATGGACAGCTAAAAATATATATACAGAAAAAATTAGCCAGGCATAGTGGCACATGCCTGTAGTCCCAGCTACTCGGGAGGCTGAGGCAGAAGGATTGCTTGAGCTCAGGAGTTTGAGGTTGCTGTGAGCTAGGCTGACGCCACGGCACTCACTCTAGCCCGGGCAACAGAGCGAGACTCTGTCTCCAAAAAAATAAATAAGTAAATAAATAAATAAATGAGTAATATATCACAGAGATGCAGGACAGAAAACAGAAGATATTTAAAGCTGGAGGACTCAGAGAAAAACACAGACATCAGAATTCACTGGGGCTCTTAGTCCCTCAGTGCTCAAACTCGCTGCCATGGGGGTCAGGAGGCAGAAATGCGGCCGGCGCGGGCGACCTCACCTGATGTAGCCCGTCTTGGGCCTGTGGGTCAGGTGCCACCTGTAGGCAGTATAGTCCTTCCAGCCAATGTTCTTGGGGTCGTGCCACAAGGTTCGCACCTGGGGAAACACACCGGCCTTGAGTACGGCCGGCACCTGAGCCCTCACGGCCGTTCACAGCACCAGGAGGGAAACAAACACGACTTCACAAATTCCTCCTAAGGCTCCTGCCGCCGCATCTCGCTCTGACGCATGTGCAGAGGAAAACTCTGGCGTGGACCAGAACCCACGTGAAGAGCAGTGTGGTCACAGGGCCCTGCAGTCCCCCAGATGCACTCCTGGGACTTCTGCCTCCTGGACACGGCACCTCGAGCAAAACACTCAACCTCCTGACACTCGGGACTCCCCGTCTCCGGAAGGGGTGGAAATACTTTAAATTTGCAAGAGGATTAACAACCGTGTGTGTCAAAGTGCCAGGCAGGCGTCTGTAATAAAGCAGACACTCGCGGCAAGTGTATTAAGGTGATTCTGACTTGAGTTAAAACCACGACCCACGAGCAGGGGATCTCTGGAGCAGGCCGGGCCTGAGCCCTGAGACACGAGGAAAGCGCAGAGCGTGTCGGAGAACACGGCGCCCTCACCTGCCCCTCCGTGTTGCCCGTGTGCCACAGCGCGTTCCTCAGGTGCTCGCCGGTCCCCGTGGTGGAGTTCACCACCTTGAGGGACACGCCGGAGTAGCCGTACGCCCGCGTGGGCTGGTCCTCCCAGTAGGTCTGTGTGACCTGCTTCCACATCACCACGTAGAAGCGGCTGCTGGACTGGTAGCCGAAGACGAAGCCCGCGTAGTCGTCATCCCGGTCGGTGTTGACGTAGAAGGTGCCGCTGAAGTCCACGGACCCAAACTCATCAAAGCCTGGGTGCAAAGTCACAGCTCTGCGTCAGGAACACCCTTTGGGGGTCCCGGGCTGGCTGCTCCCCTGACAGCAGGTGGGAGGGCTGGCGGGCTCTCCCCCTGACCCAGCCCTGGCCTTTCCCGGAGAGCAGGGAAATTTGAGAGATTGTTTAGAGCCAACTTAGAGTTAGGACCAAGTTTTCACTGCATGATGTGACATTTTACAGAACAATTCCATGAAATAAAATTATTTACTGAAAGTTCAGACTTAGGAGAGACAGATTCGTGCTCCCCACGGTGCACCTGTGGAGATGAGTTAGTTTCACACGCATGATAGGATGGGGCTGCCAGGAAGGTCACACCACACCCCGCCACCTGCCACCTGACTTCCCAGAGCAGCCTGTGTCCTCCGCGGGCCTCCCACCCCCACCAAGCAGCCCCGCGGTGTCACAGATACTCACCCACAGCGATGCCGGGGTCCGAGTTGGCCGTCTGAACCAGCTCCTTGCCTTGGTGACGAATGACCCAGTTGGGATCGATCTGGGTGGTCCCCTTGGGGTCCAGGGGAACCATCTGGAAGTTTCTGAAGTCCGTCTCACTGATGGCGTTGTTCTCGGGGCACACATCGTCGATGTCCGGGACGTTGTCATTGTCAAAGTCATCTTTGCAAATATCACCCCTCCCGTCCCCTGTTTACAAAGAACAGACATAGATACAAGAAGGCAAAGAGGGCGGTTTGCCACTTGCTTTTCTGTGTTTTGAACACACAGGTCCCTGAAACCCCTAAGACTAAGTACTTTGGGGACGGGTGCGGAGAATGCTGGGTGCCCTCACACGCGTAGCTGGAAAGCGCGGGCGGCGTCCACACGCTTCGACCTCCCCAGGATAAGCGCTGCAGCCAGGGCCAGATCCGCAACTTCCCGCCCGCCCGGCCCCCCGCCCCACTGCGTTCTCACGCCAAACCCAGCCGGGAATCCGAGCGCCTGTCGCAACGTCAGGCTGCACCTCTGGCTTTTCCCCGATAGTTCTGGGCACGTCTGCCGCCGCCGCCGCCCTGCTCCACGGCCCACCCGGCACCTCAGCAGAACTCTGACGCCGAAGTGGCTTTTCCCGGGGAGACACGGACCCCCTTGCGCGGGGGCTGCCCAGGGATTTCCTGGTGAGGTCGAGGCAGGGACGCGGGGAGAGGGGGCCAGGGCCGGCCGGTGGTGGGGACGCATCGTGGCACTCGCGGGTGTGGCTGCCCAGTGGGCGGTGACACTCTCACGGGGGGATGGCAGTTTGCCAGACTAGCCTATTTCGTGTCCTCTCCTCTTAGAAGGAGAAAAAGGCACCAGTTCTGCCGGACATCCCAGCACTCAACCAGTTCTCGGTCCTCTTCAGCGGCGCACCCCGCCGGCACCTGGGCCGCGCCAGGGCGTCTGGAAATTGCCAGAACACCCTCCCGCAGGTCAGCGCCGCCCCCACCCCCGTCCTCGTGTCCAGATAAGGCTCCGTTTCCTGCGAGACCCCTCGTGCTGCCCTTCGGACGCCAGGGGCCTTCCCGCCGCCCGACTCCTCATCTCCACGCGCTCGGGACCGTCTCCCCAGGCCGCCTCCGCACAGCCGCGCACCCCAACGTCACGCCGAAAGCGGCGCCGCGTCCCGGGTCGCTGCTCCAGACCGCACTGCTGCGGACACCGACGCCGCAGCCGCTGGCAGAGCAGCCCCTCCCCGCACGACAGCTCCGAGCACGCGATCCCCGTCCCCTCCCCGGCGTCACTCGCCGAGTCCCGTTCACCACGTGTGCAGCGGCCGTTTCCGTCCAGACCGCGGAAGCCGGAAGTCACGCGCTGAGGGCTCCCCGCCCCCGCCCGCACAGACGCGCATGCGCAGCCGCCCGCCGAGCCGCACGCGCCCCCGCCCGCACAGACGCGCATGCGCAGCCGGGAAGAAACTTCCTCCCCAGGACCCAACCCCGCGACACCCAGCGCAAGGGCCGGGTCCCACCGGGAGGACGAGGTGACGTCCTCGCAGGGCCAGACGGGCACCTACCATCTGAGTCCTCCTGGTCCGGGTTGAAGACGAGCCGGCAGTTGTCCCTGTCGTCGGGGACGCCGTCGTTGTCATCGTCCGGGTCGCAGGCGTCGCCCTTGCCGTCCCCGTCGTGGTCGGCCTGGTTGGCATTGGAGATGTAGGGGCAGTTGTCCTGGTTGTTCTGGTGGCCGTCGTCATCGATGTCCTCGTTGTTGTCACACTGGTCTCCCACGAGGTCGTTGTCCACGTCGGTCTGGGGTCAGGCATGAGGGAGGCAGCTTAGGACGCGCGTTTGACCCGGTGGAGAGAGCCTGGGACGCGGGACTGAAGCCAACGGCCCCTCCCACGGCCCCGTGGCTGGGGGTGGGGGGCTGGCAGGAGGGAACCGCTGTCCCCGCCAGGGCCCAGACTGGGACGGGGACCTCTCCTTGTGTTGCCACCTCTCCGCATGGTTCACTTCACTGGGAAGAGTCAACAACCTCATCGTTAAGTCTCTTTCTACCCCGTCTGCTACAATATGCCCCACAGACCACGTCACCCGTGTCCCGCTCTTGTCTCCTCCAGAGTCAGCCTGGCAGGGAAGCCGTCCTCGTCCGCCTCGGGGAGACGTGGAGAGAGTCCTGACACAGATCTTCGACAGCACCTGCCCATTTGGCCTGTCGCCACCAAGACACAGAACTGTGCCAGGGCTGAGCTCTGTGACTGCAGCTGAACCGTCTGGAAACCCCGGCTGCCGTGCGGGCAGAGCTCGCAGGGCCGCACAGGTGCGTAGCTGGTCAGGACGGCAGTGGCACCACTCACCTGGTCAGGGTTGTGCACCAGGGGGCAGTTGTCACAATGGTCCCCCACGCCGTCACCGTCCGTGTCCCTCTGGTCCGTGTTGTAGACGTAGGGGCAGTTGTCCCGCTCGTTGAAGACGTCTGTCGGCATCCAGGGGAAAGACCAGGGTCGTGTTGAGTTTGGGGGAAGCGCGTCACCCTCCCTACCACGACAGCCTACAGCCAAACTCGCACACAGAAATAATCTTAAAAACCCAAAAATATGGTAAGACGTAAAGATGACTGGATTCATGGAAGAATAAACAACATATTTCCCATCAAAATTCAGGTTCCCTTAGATTAAAACAGAACTGGCCCTTGGAGATTTCCGGCAGCGCCGTGCAGTGCACGGCCCTCACACGCGCCCACCCGGATGGCCAGACTGGCTGTACCCCGCTGTCCAGCCAGAAAACACGCGCTGAGCACCGGGAGCTCACTGGCGTCAGTTACGGGCGCGTCACCTACGCGCATTAGCAGGAAAACAGCAGTGGCCGAGAATGACGGGGTTTTAGGTGCAATATCTTATTTAAAGAAATCTGAAAACAAAACATGAATTCCTTGGATATTGGAGTTATGAGGAAACTCTCATTAGCGGTGGCCTAAATAATGCCATCGGTGACAGGCCCCAGTGACAGAGCAGAGTGTCACCCATCAGGACACGGCCTTGCCTCGGCCAGTGGAGGCTGGAAGGGGGGTCACACACGGGTTCAAGGTGAGAGGAAGGCCCTAAAAATACACGGTGTTGGGGCTGGAGACCCGGCGCCTGCGTCTCGGCGACGCCCACATCAGCTGCGGGAGGAGCCTCCGGCTGCCCCGAGCGCACAGCCCCGTCCACATGCGCCTGGAGCAGCCTGGACTGGAACAGCTGCACCGAGAGGCCCCGGGGCAGAACCCAAATCGGCGGGCAGCGGGAGGGACGAGGCTGAGCCAGGGCTGGGGACGGGGCCTGCCAGAGGGAGCCGGAGCCCGGACCTACGGAAACGCTCCCTGGTCCCCAGACGCCCCGATGGAAGGAAGGACCCAGCAGTGATGGGGACACTGTGGGTCGCAGGGCTCGTTCGCTGAGGCCACCGGCATCTCCAGGTACGGTGCCAGCCCGGAGCAGTGTCCGCGGTCCCCACAGGGGGACTGCAGTGTCCTGGCTGACGGGACACGGCCCCTGTGAGGGCGCCTCGAGGACTAGAGCGCAGAGTGATGTCCCCGCAGAGGCTCAGGGACAGACCTCTGGCTGTGAGGGGCAGCGTGACGGGGCCTGGCCTCTCGGAGTCTGGGTGGAGGGTGCGCATTGGAGAAAGTGCCAGAAGCACCGGAAGGCGCGGGACGCCCAGGCTGGGGCAGAGTCGGCTGTGCCAAGTGCACAGTGTCCCACGGGGCAGTCCCGAGGCCGGTGACCCGACGGGAACCACAGGGGCCGAGGGCGAGGGACTCCCGGGGGAGCAGCTCAATGAATCGCTCCATCTCACGTGGGAATGAGATGAAACTGAGCTCAGCAAAGAAACCCGGACAGAACATGGCGTCCGCGGGCCCTGGCGGGACTGACCGTCACCGTCGATGTCCACAGAGCAGGCGTCACCCTCGCCATTGCTGTCGGTGTCGATCTGGGCGGGGTTGTGCACGTAGGGACAGTTGTCGCAGCGGTCCCCGACCTCGTCCTTGTCGTAGTCGGACTGACGGGGGTTGAAGAGCAGCTGGCAGTTGTCCTGGGACAAAGGGGGGAGGTTCAGAGGGACGCGGGCGGCAGTACCAACAGGCGTCCCCAAACCAGACAGGAACAACAAGGCAGAGACTTGGAAAAGCCACGTCACCCCAGCCGAGCACCGTCTCAGCCCCAAACGTTTATGACCCTTTACACGTCTGCCTTGTACTACACGTGTGCATTTCCCATGGCAGAGATGGCGTCCCACATGCCATGGCCTGCAGACATGTGACTGTCAGACGAGCGCGGGGATCAGCAAGGTGAAGGGTGAGGTTGGGGTACAGAGTGAACAGAACTGGGTGACCTGTTCTCACGATGGTGTTTTTCCCACCAACACACTGAACCACCTGTGTGTGAGCAACTGTCTCAGGAAAGTGTAATGTTTCAAATATCGCCACAAAGGCAGGAACGCGGCTCACTGTGGAGTCAGCTTCACCCCGGTCTGGTCGCTGCCCCCCTGGGGTGAGCGGGTGGATAAGCCCCTTTCTGCGGGGAAGGAGCAAATGAAACTACGGAAAGTTTGTCGCGGAGCGGGCGGTGCGCCTGGTCCCTCTGCCTGTGCCAACGGCTGACCCTGCACACGGGAACCCACCAGGCCGTGGCCTCACCTCTGCCAACCGTGGGGGACGGTGCCGTGTTCCCCTCCCGGCCTGTCCTCTCCTGGAACCCAGGGCAGGTGCTGGTGCGTGAGCCCGTCCTACCTTCTCGTCACTCACGCCGTCGTTGTCATCGTCATCGTCACAAGCGTCCCCAATTCCGTCCTTGTCGAAATCTTCCTGCCCAGAATTTGGCAGGTGGGGGCAGTTGTCCTGAAATCAGAGAGAGAACAATAATTACGAAATCATTCTGAAAAGGCCTCTTCTTTCCGAAGCGTCGGAGCAGCCCAGCAGCGAGCGCAGCGTGAGGATGCGGGCGTGACCTCTGCCCTGGACGGGGACGGCGCAGGGGCCGGCCGGTGGCCAGAGGCTCATGTCCTGCCCTGGAAGTGATGTCACCCTGTCTGGTGCGCGAGACACAGAAACGTGTGTTCCAGCCCAGAGCCAGGGAGGCTGCAAACCGCTGCAGGGACCCCCTGCTCCGTGCAATGTCCCTTCCTCCCAGGGACACCGACCCCTAAGCCACACCACCAAAGCTCGTGGATTCCGACCCTCACTGGCCAAAATGCTCCCAGAGAGGAGTCCCT
Organism: Varecia variegata; assembly: GCA_028533085.1. NCBI lineage: Eukaryota > Metazoa > Chordata > Mammalia > Primates > Lemuridae > Varecia > Varecia variegata. Next base: position 682,075 of record CM052441.1, on the reverse strand, counting down.
TGAGGGCATCGCTGATCTGTTCAGACACCGCGGCTCAGAGCTGCGCGCTATCTGCTAATTCCCGTCTCCGCGGGAAGCGGCGACAACAGGTACTTTGTTTCCACCCAGCTGCGCCGTGACTCGGGCTGCGCTGTGCACTGAGGACAGTGGGGACAGCAGGACGGGGCCGCGGTCACACACGCACAGCGGCTCCACACGGGCCGCACGTCCCATCAGAGCCTGCACGTGGGCCTGTCCCCAGGAGGCCAGTCTCAGCAGTGACTGCGGGACACGGGAAGCCAGGGGGACCCCAGCCAGGGGGTCTCAGCTCCTGGGCACCGGCTGATGGGCGGACAGATGGCGTGTGGGGCTGTCTGGGCAGGTCCCACGTTTAAATCTGGGTCCTCAGATATTGTCTGTGTAAATTCGGGGATTACACTGTGCCATTTTTGAAGTGATTAAGTTCCTCTCTGAAATTTCACACACGCAAACAGTAACACTCAGGATGTCCGTGCAGCAGCCTGGGCCGCCGCACCTGCGCTGTGCCCTGGGCCGCGGGAGGGCGGGGCCGGGAGCCAGCGCAAGGTGGAGTCCGCACCCCCCTTGCTGGCCGCTCCTGTTTCAGTCAATCTTTGCCATTTTTAACCAAGAGAGACTGAAAGAGAAAATTAAAATCAAAACTGTGTCACACAAAATTCACAATGATTAAGTATCAAATGGATACATTTTCTGTGAGTTGTAGCACTTCTGACCTTCTCAAGGCACAAAGCTGCACTAGACCATCTTGGGAACTGTGGTCCCCAACTCGCATGCGAGCCCCTAATCCCTGGGGCCTGTGGCTGCCACCCCGCATGGTGTAAGACACAGGTTAAGGTCCTGGAGGGACCTCATCCTGGGCTCTTGCGTGGACCCTGAGCACACAGGAGAGCGGCCAGGAGTCTGGGGACAGGGACAGCAGGCGCAAGCGGAGACCTCGTGCAGCCAGCAGAGCTGCGAGGCTGGAGGCTCCTGCCCGCCCCCTGGGGAGCCGTCCCTGCCAGCGGCCGGGCCCCGCTTGGCCTGCAGAGCTGCAGGAGCGTAAACGCCGTTTTAAGGCCCACGTTGTGGGTGTTGGTCACAACGGCCACGAAAGCAGCTTGTCCTCCCAGGGGCTGATCGCTCCGTGTGCCACCGCACACGTCTCTGGGAAGACAACGCCGACTAGACCTTTCTAAGTGGCCCGAGGACGGCTCGGCCTTTCCACCCTGGAACCGTGTCCCGCCTCCCTGCAGCATGTGCCAGGGACAGATGTCAGGGAGACCCCGGCCGCAGGGAAGAGCAAGGCGGCTTCTAACCGTGACCCCCGGAAGGGAAGGGACTGAGGGGGACGGAGCTCCACCCGGAGGTCACAGCCCGTTAGGCAGGACCACTCGCCCCACGAGCGTGGCACGGTGACACCCGCAGCCCTGTTTCCCGGCCGCCCGCCCACACCTTGACGCACCTTGACGCAGTGGTAGGTGGCGTTGGTGGCGCAGCCCAGGTTGAGGTTGGGCCAGCCGTCCAGGTCCGAGTCCTCCCCGCAGATGAGCCCGTCGCCCGCGTAGCCCGTCTGACACTCGCACTTGTACATGGGGTCGCTGAAGTGGCCCAGGTAGATGCACTCGGCGTGCTTGTGGCAGCTGTGCGTCCTGTCCTTGCACGGGTTCTCGGGCTCACACACCTGGGGACAGACGGTTACGACAGGCGTCGGGCACCCACAGCAGGCAGCCGGGCGTCCGGGGACGCGGGAGGGCGGCCTGAGCGAGGGTCCAGGAACTGGGAATTCTGCTCTTTGCAGACGACGTTCCGAGGCCTATTCCATGAGCAACACAAACGTCCTCTCTGAGCCCCCGTGGCTCACAGGGTGAGGACACGGACACATCACAAAGCCGCTGGCCCTGACGCTCGTGGATCCAAGCTCACCGCCCAGAGGACCAGCGCGAGGCCGGGCGTGGGGCCCCCAGTGTCCCCGCAGCGAGCCCCTTCCTCCCTCTGACCTTTTCCCCTTTCCTGCACTCGCCTGGCCTTCTCAAAGCCTCTGACGACCCCCAGGCAGGACGGCTCACGCACCTGCTTCTCCGTCCGGGCCGCGTCCAGGCCGACCCCAGCGGGCTGGCTGCCGCGGTAGCGCGGGGGGCAGGGCAGGCAGTGGAAGCCGGGCTGGGAGTTGACGCAGCGGGGCGCCTTGCCGGTGGAGAAGCAGACGTCGGGGACCAGGGCGCACTGCAGGGACACGCACACGTGAGCCGCCACTCCTGGTCTCCACACGGCCCTGCCACCCGGGGCAGGGGACACCCACCTCGTCCAGGTCCTCGCAGTGGGTGCCGTTGCCCAGGAAGCCCAGCGGGCAGGAGCCGCAGGACCAGGACCCGTCGGGGAAGCTGCTGCACTCGGCGCCGGGGAAGCAGGGGTTGGACAGACACCCGTCTGGGCCGGGGAGGCAGCGTCAGGCACACGGTCCAGACACCACCCACCCAGCGTGACACAGGCGGCCCCGTGCCCCTCTGGCTGGCCTAAGCCGTGTAGCTCGGAGCATCCTGGTGACACTCGGGTGGTGCAGGACGGTCATTGCGACACCGTCCCCAAGGGTGCGTGGGGTCAGGACGGCACGAGCCGTGACTCCCGCGGTACTGGGCACCCTCACCGCCCTGCCTGTCCCATCCTCACGTGGAAACACGGGGACACGGAACACAGTTGCTAAGGCACCGCCTGTACACGGTGCAGCTGTAACCGATTTTTCTTTTCCATGTTTTGTACGTATTCCCCAAAAACGTCTGCACTTTTCATCAGAGCAAAGCCCAGTATCTCCCGACCCCGCCCTGGCGGCCGGGCCGCGCACCCACCTACGGGGCAGCTCCTCTTGTTGCACATCTGGCGCTCGGTCACGTCGCCCACGCAGGCCTTGCCGCCGTGCTGGGGCTCGGGGCTGTTGCAGACCCGCGCGCGCTCCCGGATGCCTCCGGCGCAGGTGACGGTGCAGGCCGACCACGGGGACCAGGGGCTCCAGCGGCCGTCCACTGCGGGGAGAGCCGGGCGGGGCTCAGGGGACGGTCGCGCAGGTGGAAACGCAATCACGCCGACTCGAGAGGGGACGGCAGAGCCACGCTACTCCCTACATGGCAAAAATCGGGCCTCTTTCTGCCAGGACTGAACTGTGGCCAGAGCGTGTCGGCGCCGAGTCCCTCACGCCAGGTGCAGGGGTCCCGCGGCTGCACTTTGCCCCCGGGAGAGGATCACAGCCCCCGCACACCTGCAAGCCCAGAACTCCTCCCAGGTGCCGTCGAGGGGAGGGCCCCAGCTCTGAGCACTGCGTGAAACTGGACTGTGCCGTGAACACTTTGCACAAATCGTGGGAGAGCTCGGCAGCGAGAGCGATCGCCCCGCCTTCACCTCGGACGGCCTCCCTGGCAAGTCCCTGGGCTTTGCGCCGTGTGCGCCCAGCCACCTCTGCCGCCGGCCTGCCCAGACCCAGGGAAGCACCTCCTGGCCCCACTCCCGAGACGGCTGCACAGCTCTCGGTGCCCCCGACCAAAGACGGGCGGTACCTATGTGCAGTCTGTGCTGAACACGCATGAAGTCGGGACAGCTCGGACGAGGTCAGTACTGAGCACAGGTCAGTGGTGTTAACCCCAAAGTGGGGCTTCCAGAAAGAGCCAGGCCCGGGGACGGCAGCCCCTGTGCCACAGGGAGGGGCAGGAGCAGGCCTGGCGCCCCAGCCCTGTTCTCGCTGCAGCTGCTCACGCGGAGCTTCCCATGCGCCCGTCCGCCCGGCTCCCGCTCCACCCACTTACCTGGGCACGGGACGCCCTGGCAGGCCTTGGTCTCCCGGCCGCTCCCCTTGCAGCTCTTGCCCCCCATCTGGGGGACGGGGGAGTTGCACAGACGGATGCGTGTGATGTTGCCGGTCCCACAGGTCACGGAGCACGAAGACCAGGGCGACCAGTGGCTCCAGCCGCCGTCCTGCCGGACTAACAGTGGGAAGCAGAGGGTCGGCGTCTCGGCTGAGCCCTGCCTGCCAGGTGTTGGCTCTCCCAGGAAGCAGAGCCTCGCAGCTGGAGAGGACCCTGTCCTGGCTGGGTCCTGGCACAAGGTCGAGTGTCCCCCAAGAACGCCCCAAATGGCGGAGAGGTGCCGCCCCCCACCCCGGCAGGAGGCCCAGGGCCCGGCACTCACTGCGGGTGTCGCACTTGCCCAGGCTACAAGCCCGCGTCTGGATGGAGGGTCCCAAGCAGGTGTTGCTGGTGACATCGCAGGACCGGCCTCTCTGCTGGGTCCCAGAGCCACATGTGACGGAGCACTCGGTCCACTCTGCCCACGGAGACCAGCCCTCCTCGCTGTCCAGCGCTGGCCAGAGGAAGCAGACACGGCGCCGTGAGGCCCTGCACGGACGCGCCGACAGCAGACACGCAGCAAAGCAGCCGAGGTCAGGACTCGGCCGGCCGGGCAGCTGCTTCCCTCTGTTACCCGAGGAGGTGCTCGGGGGGTGCCCCCAGGGAAAGTGGAACCCCCGGCAGCGTCTGCGTCCCAGTGTCAGGATAGTTCAACCCATGTGTGTCCAGAGCACTCATTTCATAGATTGTTAAAATTAGCGCACAGAAGAGAGCGCTGAGTCACGCCTCCACGAGGTTCATTGAAGTTGTTAAGATTTTATTTCCATTTTAGCCTGTTTGCCAAGTTACATAAAATAATGAAACATTTCAATTATTACCCTTAATTTTTTTCCAAATAGCTTACATCGGGACAAGTTAGATTACAAGGCAAATCCCTGCAAAAAAACTTCACAGATAACGACAGCCCCTGAGGAGAGAGCGGAGCTCTCCCAGCAAACAGTAAAAGGTTCACCCCGGGAATGTGCTGTGTCCAAATCTTCCGGAAAAGAGGAGAAAGGACCTCAGGAGGCCTTTTCCAAACACTTTGCTCCCTGTAGCCCTAAACACCTTCCTCTGGTCCGACACGGCCTCTGGTCCTCAGAACTGTGTCTCTGTGTCGTGCGGTGAACATGACACCCTGGGAACATCGAGCAGGACTTGCACACGCACTGAACAGATGACTTTAATCATGACACTAACCTTGTGGATTGGGGGTAATTTTTCTGCATTTTACAGATAATGTAACAGAAACTCAGAAAAAATCACATTTTGTTCAAAATCACAGAGTGGCTCTGCCCAGGCTCATCTGCAACCCACTGTCTGTCCACCTGCACCCAGGTGCCGGGGCCAGGGGATGCCGGGGATGTTTGGGGGACGGTGCCTGGCTTACGTGGGGACGAGGGCCGCACGCTCAGTACCACGGAGACCTGGGGCCTGAGCATCTCGCCAGTGGCCTTGGCACCGGGGGCCTCTCGGAGTCAGGAGCACCAGGCACAGTTCCCAGGCCAGCTGGGGGCCGACGGGCGCAGGCCTGGGGGCAGCACGAGACCCGGCGGCTTCTGCGCCAGCTCGGCCCTTCAAACAGCACTGAGTCGCCGCATGTGCCGGGAGCCCCGGCGATGTTGGCGAGTAGCTCCTCCCTGAGCCCGGCTCTGCTCCCTGGGACATGTGTCCATTGCTCAGGGTGCACGCTGGGGAGTGGCCTTTGGCTATCGGTCACTTCCCGACACCATTTTCCATGAGCTGGGACCATGACCACCCTGTCTCGACACAGGCACACGTGAGCGTGTCCCAGACCCGTGGTTGGTATCTACGCCCGGGGCTGCCTCTGGGCAGGGGTGTCGGGCTCTTCCCTGACGGGCCCGGTCCCTGCGCTGGGCTTCCTCTCTGAGAGCTACTCGGCAGCACGGGGCCTCTGGCCCCCGAATTCCCAGGACTTTCAAAGTCTGCTCTGGCCAAGGTCAGGGGAACAAGTAGACAAACAGGCAGCAAAGCCCGAGCAAGCAGGGCCGGCGGCGGCCGGCGCTACTCACCGTGGAAGCAGGACGGACAGCATTCGCCCTCCACGAAGGAGGGGTTGGCACAGGTCGCTGGGGGGCAGGCGATTTGGTGGCAGATGGTTTTAAATTTCTATAAGCAAAGAAAGGTACTCAGAGAACACTCATTCATAGGTAACGGACACTGGGGTGAGGGCTGCCGTGGACTGGCCTGTCCCGCAGGTGGGACGCGGTCAGACAGGGGCGCAAAGGTGTGTCTTCCTCTCCCTGGGGCTCAGAGACGGCTCCTGAATCCATTTTGCTCCCTTCTTCCCCACTGAGCAAGGGGGACACAGCAGCGGCTGCCCACGTATTGTGGCAGGACAGAAGGAAGGGTGCGATGAGGAGAAGACACTAAGCTGTCTATCCGTCACGTATCTGACGGTGACCTGCACTTCCCAGATGTTTCTGCGGAGCCCCCCTGCGTCAGAACCAGGGGAATCAGAGACCAGCAAGGGCCCGGCTGACTCTCCATCCCGGCTGTCCCCAGCCGCCCGGCGTGACTCAAGTCACGCTTATGGTTACCTGCACTTCCCGGTCTTACTCGCAGGTTTCCTCCCCACCTGGGCACAGGTTTGCACACAGCCGTTGAGCATCGCCACGTTTAAATGGCGCCTTAAGAAGAATCGCACGGCGCTTCCTTGCTCCGGGGAAACAGACTTTCCGGGGTCTCACCTTGCAGGTGCACGTGGTGCAGCTGTCCACCACCCAGGTTTCGTTTTCCGCAAAGAAGCGCCCATCCTGCCAGCAGGCTGACACGTTCCTGGTCTTAGGAGGGCCTCCGACGAGCTCCCAGAGAAACTGGTTGTCGTTCGACTGGAAGAGCAAGTTCGACATGTGAGTACAGACACGAGCACGCCATGCTCAGCCGTCGCTTGTGGATGAAACACGATGTTCCTCCTCAGTTGCAGAGTGCTGAAGTCAAGCAGCAGAAACCACCAGGTGTGCAGCAAGCCCTGCGTGAGGACACCAGAGCCTCGCAAAGGCAAACGATATTCAGACCCGCGTAAGACCTCCCCTCTGCTGTGACTGCCTCAGGTGTCCCTGGGCGTTAGCCGGGCTGTGACCGAGGGGCAGGGGGAGGCACAGCCCACCACAGTAAAACACTAGTGTTGACTCACTGATGCATCCACCCTGCCTTCGTTCAGCAAACACGGCAAGCGCTGCTCTGCCGAACCAATGGCCAGGAAACCGGCAGGTACGGTTCTGGCTATCTCGAGGGGTACAGACTGGACCAGAAGATGCAAAGTTTAAGAAAAATCAAATAAATGAAAACTGCACCAAATCTCCCTAAATACGTGTTTTCCCTCCCTCGTTCTAAGCAATGCTCTTGGGACAGTATCACCTGAGCACCTTTCCCGAGTGGCAGCTGCTGACCTGGAGGTTTGGAGCCTTTGAGAATCCGCAGAATGACACGGGCCTTCTCTCGCACAAATGCAGAGACAAACCATTCTCACTTCTGGTGCAATTTCAGGGGAGTTCACAGATTTAATCCCTGACCCAAGTTTGGTAACTTGGTCCTGCGAGTCCATCCCAATTTGAGGGTGAACTCAAGGAGGGCTCCACCCCGAGCTCTCTTCCCAGGTCAGCTGCGCTGTGCCTGCACCACCCGTGCTCCACGGAAGTGGAAGTGCCCTGTGTTCCGGTCACCCAGCGGGATGACAGGTTGACGGGTCTCACGCGGCCCAAGAAGAAGCAGCGCAGGCACTCGCAGAGCAGGGGGGGCTCCTGCCACTGGGCCACCCACAGCAGGGCACTCTAGTGACAGACCCAGTCCCCATAATTCCTCCCCAGGAACGGCGGGCTCTCTACAGAAGTCTGGCAGGTGGATGGGGAGACCCGCCCCAGCGCCAAGGCCCTGGTGGGAAGCTCTGGAAGCTGCACCTCGTCCCCAGGCTGACTCCTGAGCCAGCGCCACGGCCTCTGCCTCTGCTTCTGCTTCTGGGGGAGCCCACTCCATCTGCCCCCAAAGGAGTGGAGACTGTGCTGGTCCCGTCACATCTGCACCAGGATCAGGACAACGCCCCGGGCCCTTCCACCTGGAGGCGGAGGGCAGAGCTGCTCAGCACCCTCTGCTGGGAAACGCCCCCCGCAGCCGCCCCGAGGACCCGAAAAGGCTGAACTGCACCCCCACTGTCCCCCCACTCCCCACGCTGCCCTCTCCTGGCTCCGTTTACTTGGTGTCTTCTAGTCACCACCGCACCTGGGCTCAGGCACCGACACTGCGGGGCACCGTGACCGCGAGAACCTCGTCACCTTCGGTCCGTTTTCCTACTTTACGTCACCCTTTCCGAGGCACCTTGGGCACCTTTTTCCCCCCCAGACAGGCTGTGCAGGTGCAAGCAGCCATGACTCGTGTCACCCTCATAGTGACGTCCCCGTCCTTAAGGACCGGCCGTGCTCCTCCAACCTCGGAGGCTGCTCCTCCAATACCAATCCTTTCAATAAAAGCACTTCCTATATATATCTTTTGGCTGAAAAAATAAATTTCTCAAAATTAAGAATTCGTTTTGAGGCTGTCCATCTGAGGCCCGAGTCCGCATTCGAACCCTTGCTAACGTCCGTCCAACGTCCCGCGGCTGCAGGACCCGAGGGAACCTCCCCCGCAGCGGAGGCTCGGGCTGCGCGGCGCGTTCCCAGTCGCCGGTCACCCACGGCCCCGCTGCGGGAGGCCGCCCCGCGCTCGGGCACCCACCACTCTCTTCAGGTTCTCGTGGAGCTGGTTCACAACGACGTGGAGGCCGGAGAGCTCGCTGACCATGTTCCCCAGCTCCTCGCAGGAGCGCTCGCACACGGGCGGCCTCTGCCCCGCGCCCACGAACTCGGCGGCGACGTGCGGGCTCAGGCGCAGCGTGTCCGTGTTCTCGCTGATGGCGTTGAGCTCCGCTGGGGACAAGCACAGCACAGGCGTGAGAGACCCGCCACGCCGACCCCTGTCCGGGGGCGCACAGCGGCGCCCCAGGTGCGGGGCTGACCCGCGGTGCCCCTGGGTGGCCTCGTGCTAAGTGACACCCGAGCACAACACGACAGCTGCAGGCGACCGTCTCCAACTAAGACCCAGACGTTCAGAGAGGGGCGGGGCAGAGGGTTGGCTCAGGGACCGGAAATGCGCGTGCTAGAGCGTGCACCTGCGTCAGGACGTACGCGGGGTCCCGCACGGCGCATCTCACTCCCGCCGGGGTGGCAACAGCTCCCTGGTTTCCCCCCCAGCCCTTCCTGTCGGCCCGGCACACCCCGCATTTCCAGCTCTTCCATCCTGCTCCCCCTTTCCCGCGGCCCGTGGTCTCCGTCAGCGCGAGTCCAGTCGTCCTCTCGCCCTAGGGGACCAGCCCCTGGAGACCCGCGTCCCGCCGCCTCCACCCGGGGCTCCGCCAGCGGGGCCTTCCTGGGGGCGGGGCAGACACCACCGCGGGGAGGCGCCGTTCGTGGGCGCAGGAGCCCGCAGGCCGCCTGACGCCCCAGTTCACGGACGCGTGGGGACGGTTCACGGACGCGTGGGGACGGTTCACGGTTCACGGACGCGTGGGGACGGCCCACGGTTCACGGACGCGTGGGGACGGCCCACGGTTCACGGACGCGTGGGGACGGTCCACGGTTCACGGACGCGTGGGGACGGCCCACGGTTCACGGACGCGTGGGGACGGCCCACGGTTCACGGACATTGGGGATGGTTCATGGACGCGTGGGCACGGCCCACGGTTCACAGACTGACACAGGAGCTGCCTCAGCCCCGCGGGCCACTGGAACACGGCTGGGCAGGGGCTCCCAGCAGGCTCATCACAGCTGTTCTCACCCAGCATCTGGCTTTCTCTCCAGGTGATTATCACATATTTTCTTTTTTCTTTTTTTTTTTTTTTTTGAGACACAGTCTCGCTCTGTTGCCGGGGCTAGAGTGAGTGCCATGGCATCAGCCTAGCTCACAGTAACCTCAAACTCCTGGGCTCAAGCGATCCTCCTGCCTCAGCCTCCCTAGTAGCTGGGACTACAGGCATGTGCCACCATGCCCAGCTAATTTTTTCTATGTATTTTTAGTTGGCCAGATCATTTCTTTCTATTTTTAGTAGAGACAGGGGTCTTGCTCTTGCTGAGGCTGGTCTTGAACTCCTTGCCTCAAGCGATCCACCCGCCTCAGCCTCCCAGAGAGCTAGGATTACAGCGTGAGCCACTGCGCCCGGCCTATCACATATTTTGAATGCTGTATTTTTTTTTCTCAGACATTCCATTGCTGCTGAATTATTACTTGTAAATCTCACAATTCTGCCAGGCATTCTTTTATTGAGCTTTTGTCACTTGGTTAAAAGCCGTGTTGCAATTCACACTAAGCTTAGAAGCTTCCCTCAAATCCGTTATGTCTCTAACCGTGTGCAGCCACATAAATACCAACATACTAACAGCTGCATATATATGTATATGGGGAGGGGGCTCCCGTAAATGGAGTCTAAGTGGATTTTACTCGCTGTATTTACTTTCATTTGTCCCAAAAGAATCTTTAACTTACCCAGGATATTTATTTTTCATTCCTTTACTGGTTAAGCAAAAACTGGTACATATTTGTTTACTCCCCTGCCCCTGCCGTTTGAGTCTAGTTTGACCCGACAGGAGCCTTCCCCATCCTGCAAGTCCCGGCTTCCACCAGCACTCTCCGTGTGCAGCGGTAACGCCAGACCCTTCGCGAGATTGCTCTCGTCTTTAACAAACAGTGCCAAAGGTCATGCCATTCCCAAGCGCCAGTTCACGCACCAGCCGCTCCTGTGAGACCCACGTTCTCTGAGGCCGGCGTAGCCAGTGCAGGAGCACAGCGGAAATTTACCGGCCTTCAGAGGGGCCCCAGCAACCCCAGTGCTCCGAGCGGCCAACTCCCAGTCGACTGTGAGATGTTCCTGGAGAGACATAACTGTGTAGATCCTACCTACTCCACACCCAGAGGGAACACAGATTTCTGTGTCAGTTTGCTTTCTCAGAAGGTCTAGGAGCTTCCTGTAACGTTTGAACATTTGCTCTCAGCAGTTGCAGGGATCACTGACGAGCGCTGGAGGAGGCGGCACTTGCTAGCACGGGGCGCTGGTAAAACACACAAGCACCACGGGGTCTGCTCACGGAGCTGTGGCCCGTGTCTGCCACGGCCAGCTGCTGCACCCACCATGTGTTACGACAGCCCACCCAACAGGCCGTCGGCCACCCCGGTCTAGTGTAACCCGGCCCGCGTCTAATGATGGCACAAATTTGTGATTAGGGACACTGCTAAGAGTATAGTTTCTCTTTATAAAAGCAAAATTTGTGTATATTAGTGGAAGTACACACATATGCATATGTATCTAAACTATAGCAAATTTAAAAGTTATTGCAACAACAAAGTGTGCTCAGAAGTCCCACGGCCACGAACCCCATGAACCTTGGGACTGAAGTGCCTTGTTCAGACATTCGAGCCCTTTCCTGAGCCAGGATGGCTCCCTGTGGGCGAGTCACCCCTCGGACAGCTCAGCCCGTTGGGCAGTGTCAGGGTTGAGGTTAGAGCCAGGTTAGGATTCCAGCCGAACTTCCGTCCCCCTTTCATGGATAACAAAATGTGTCCCTTCCCTCTTCTCCGTCACGAGGTTTTAACTGCCGACCTGGCAGAGTGGACTCTCGGATTGATGCGCAGCTTCGTGATCTAAATAAAATCAGGTCCTCCTCGCACTGGGCCACCCCCACACCCCTTCCTGTCCATGCTGTCCCCACGGGCTCGGTCTCTGACGTCACACGGCCGTCCCGCCTCTTCAGAACGCTTTGCTTTTTTAGTGACTGTGGCCCACCCCCAAAAGGCAGGGACTTGATGCTAAGGGACTGTTAGGTGGCATTTCAGCAGCACCTGGAAGACAGGGAGAGATCTGGTCCTGAGCTACAGCCGCTGTGGCCAGTGAAGGCTGGGGTTGAGCGTATCCAAGATGGGATGTGTCTGTCCTCACGCCACAGCCCTCCCCAAACGACGGCCTCAGTGCCGTCCCCACCTGCACTGCACCGACAACAGGCTGGACGGCGGCAGCCTCAGAGCGAGAAGCGCCCGTTGGGTCGGCAACTCCTGCGGAGCAGAGCCTGGCGGCACTGGGAGAAACTCGCTCAGCTCACGGGTGCGCACGGTGACCCAGAGTCTCCATGTGACTGAGGCTGGCAGGATGTGCACAGTAACCGGGACATGCACAGTGACACTTCTGAAGCTCACTGCTGGATCTCATAGTAATTCTACATGAAAGACACCAAATCCTACACATCTGCATGTTGACCCATAAAAGAAGTTTGTCGTCATAATTTAGAATGAAATGAAGTGGCCTTAATGAAAAGAGACACACGCTGGGCTATGTGGGATGCTGTGAGACCCAGGGGAGGAGCCGCTCACGGCTCGCAGGGCGCAAACTGGGCACCGCGCACCACCTCCTCGGGCCTCAGTTTCTGTCTTCGTAAAATGAAGATGAAAGTGCCCGTCTCTAAGTTATTCTGAAGATTAAATGACATACTGCATTTTAAGGGCCTGGCATAGTGACCTTTGGAAACTAAATGCTAGCCAAGTATGGTTGGAAATATAATTCACATTTGTAACCAGCAAACAATGTGAGATTATCCATCAATTGTTTAAGTAGCATAGATTTTCATAATATGATGAAATCAACAACTCTGAATAGTATAAGAAAACGTCTACAGATCAAGTTTGACAAATACCTATGATGCTTTCTTATGCTGAAATTAATATACTGAAAAACTCGCCTATATTTAAAATCATGTTAAAGTGGCAGCTATTTATTTTTGGCTTGTGTAATGAAATTTTTTGGATTATTAAAATGTCAAAATTAATCCTTCAAGAAATTTATCATTTTCACATTTCAACATGTCTAGGTTGATAGACACATCATAGACAATAATGATACTTTATTCAAATGTTTTTACTTATATCCTCACTAGCGCACGCACACACACACACACACACACACACACACACACACACACCCCACGTCAAAAAGAAACCCTAAGATAGGAAACACAAAGTACATTGTCCAAAGCGCACCTACCTCCCTGGCCTTGCTGACAACCTTTCTTGCTCAGAACATCTTCCACAGAATTTTCAAAAACTAACTGGACATTCTGAAGCAAACCCTGTGAATATATACAAGAAGAAAACTAGAGCAACAGGCAAACATCCAATATTTGATGCCAAGATAAATGACATTTTAAAAATACAAGATGGAATCTTCAAATAGTGAGAACGTTTTCTTCTGTGTGGCAGGTTTGAAACCTCTTTATAACCTGTTTTTCTGTATGTGTTACCCTTGAAATTTATTTTCATGCATGACAGAAGAAATGGGAGTTTAACATAAGAAATTCACCAACTGGCAGGAGAGATTTCCCTGCAGGAGAAGGAAGCCCTAGGAGGACGCGGCCAGTTTTGCCTTCTGAACGTGCTCATGGGGACATGGGGGCCGTTCCCATTTAACAGTTTGCAGAGCACTTGTGGCCACCAACGCTCTCGAGTTTGGCTAAAAGGCTCAGGACTGTCCGCTGGCCCGATCCGAGACGAGGACACGGGGTCCGGAAGACTGCCCTCCGCCTCGGGAGGGGTCAGCCACTCTACGTGGGCCGGTCACATACACCGCGGGGCTCCCCGCACCCACAGGCGATGAGTCCAATAACAAGCTATGCGTCTCTGTGCCTATTACTCAAGTGACCGAGTTTAAACGTGTTTATTTCCGAGAATATGCACACGTCTGGAAAGGGGCAATGCACCAACGCACCACTGTAGATCCTAAACGCTTGTGTTTTTAGAAGGATTTTGTTCCCAGCATATTTTACCTAAGACGGACACGAAACTCTTCCCTCATAAATTGATAGCGCTTTCCTCGGGAAGGGGCCGTGGTTAATCTGGTCTCCCATCACTTCACTACTCAACAAGTTTAGGAGTGGTTACAGCTGCAACAAAATGAGTCTGGGGTTGCCAGAAACGTGAGTGTGGTTGATGCCTCGACCGCCAAACCAGGCCTCCATCTCGGTTGATGACCGGCAGGGCAGGTGCAAAAGCACACCTGTGAGAACTTTCTCTGCTTATTCACAGCTTAGAAAAGTGTGCGTGTGTTGTGTGTGTGTGTGGCGCGTTAGTATGTGCATGTGAAAATGTCGCTGTGTGTGTGTGACAGTGCATCTGTATGCATGTATGTGTGTGCATGTGTGCCCATATGTGTGTACATGTACACGTGGTGGATGCGTGTATGCATGTGTATGAGTGAATTGTGTGTGTGCATCTGTGCAAGTGTATGCATAAGTGTGCGTGTGTGGTTTGGTGCATGTATCTGTATGGGGGTGTGTGTGCACATGGGTAGGTGTGTGCTGTGTGTGCATGCATGCACAGTGTGCACGTGTATGTGTGAGTGTGCGTGTGGTCTGGTGTACCTGTATGGGGGCCGTGTGTGTGTGTGTGTGTGAATCTGCAACATGCCTCCCCGCGCAGACCCGTGACCCCCGCGCAGCACCGCGTCCCGCGCCACGTACCCTGAAGTGGCTGTCGCGGGCAGCGCCCTTGGCCACGTACATCCTGCTCCGCTCGGGCTCTAGGTGCTCGTAGAAGGGCTCGTCCAGGGTGAAGCTGTCGATGAGGTCGCAGCCCACGTACAGGCTGTAGGTCTCACCGGCCACCTGCACCGTGACGTTCTTCCAGCGGGAGTCGGCGAGGCCCACGTCCTCCAGGGACAGCACGTGCCGGGCGCCGTCGGCCCAGTAGGTGAGGTCCAGGGTGTCGGCCGGGCCGTTGGAGACGATCTCGAACTGCCGCTGCGCCTCGCCGGGGCCGAGCAGCGCCAGCAGCGTGCCGCGGGTCTTGCGGTCCTGCCGGAGCTGCGCCGAGAGGAAGAAGCCGTCGCGCCGCCGCGACAGCGCCGCGATCCTGCGCAGCGCGTCCGCGCCCACGGGCGGCAGGTGGTCGAAGCGCACGAAGCGGTAGGCGGGCGCGGCGGGGTCGGGGCCGCGGAACTGCTTGGCGCCGATGGTCTTGCGGTTGATGTTGCTGAGGCTGAGCAGGTCGAAGGCGCCGTCCTCCTCCTGGCCGGCGGCTGCGCGACAACAGCGGGTTAGACGCGGGACCGCACCGTCCGTCTGCGCCTTTCCCTGCGCCGCAAGAGCGCGGCGCTGCGCGGGTGCAAGGCCACCTGCTCCCCGGCGCCCAGGCGCACCTTCACCGTGAGCGCCCCCGGCCCGGAGCCGGGGCCAGGAGGCATCCTCAGCGCGGGGCGCAGGTGGCCGTCTCACCCCCAGGAGCCCTCCCCGTGGGGAGGCCGCGCACGGACGCAGGTTCCGGCACAAGCGCCAGGTCGTGACTGGAGGCCGCTCTCCCCAGCTCTTCCATCCCCGACCTGGAGCTGGACGCAACCTCACTCTCCTCTCTCTGCCGTTTGAGTGATCACGAAAAAAATGGAAAAAAAAAAAAAAACTAGAAAAGAAATGGACCTTTAGCCTTGCTGTTGATGGAGTTCAACCTTCAAATCCAGAAGGCAACTGAACTTTACATTGCTTTCTTATTGCAATCACCTGTCTTCAACAAACTATGTTAGTATCTTGTTCTTTTGTAAAAATGTGTTCTCCACCTGATGTGCATGCCGTGGGAGAGGCTCCAAGACAAGGACTGATCTCGAGTCTATAAATGAATGGTTTTAAGTCACCACATAAACTATTGGCAAGAGAAGTTATCGGACTTCACCAAAATTATAACAGTTTACATAACTCTAAACAATATACTGACCAGAAAGTTTAAACAAAGCGTACTTGCTATCCAATACTTGGCAAATTAAAACGACTTGGGTGGGGCAAGGGCAAGGTATGTAGCCTAGACATTTGTACCCTCATAATATGCTGAAATAAAAAAGAAAAAAAAACATTATAATAAAGTGTGGCTGATGGAAGTGTGAATCGCACCACTTTCAGTGGAGCTGTTTGGCAATAATAAAGAGAATTTAAACCTCTGACTCAGCAATTCCATCTTTATAGCTTATTCAAGGTGTGATCACAAATGCTAGCAAAGGCTTATCCACAGCAATATCCCTGCGTCCTCATTTATACCAGTGAAAACAGAGTAGCGATCTCACAGGAACTGGTCTGAACACGTGAGGGCCTGGGTGGAATGCTATGCAGCTGTAGGACGATAAACACATTGGCAACATTTACAACATGTGTTTTAAGTAGAAAGAAAGTGGGAGAAAGAATTTACAAAACACAAAATGCATGCAGTGCTGTAAATATATAGGGGAGAGAAAGCTAAACTTTGCACAGCAATATGTCGCATCTCCAAGTGGGTGGGTACTGTTCTCCAAGGCCTGAATTATCCTGTCCTATTGATTCAAACGTAAGCAAATATTTTATTCACAAAGGAGTCGAGAAGGTTCAAGCAGGTTAGATTCTCCAACCACACACTTTATTACACTGTCTCTCATCTGTGGCTAAGCCACCTTCCACCAGCCCAGGGCTCCCCCGGCCTTGTTGGCACTCACCTTGAGCACCGGGCCACGCCCACAGAGCCATCAGCACCAGCCCCCAGAGCATCCTGCCTCCTGCAGTTTGGCCCCTGGGAATAAATGAAACCTGTGTCAGTTACAAGCACTCAGCTGCAACTCTGATCCTTGCCTGGAATGTTTATTCATGTGACTGTGTAAAAACAATTTGCTTGTAAAACTTAGCAATAAATGGATTCATGGGAATCTAAAAGCTAGATAAGAAATTTGCTTTCCAACTATAGCTTCCAACTATAGCTAATATGTATCGGGCTGCTATACACTGACAGCACTGTGCTAATCACATTCTAAATAGTCATAGTATTTGACCCTCATAATGACCCCGGAGGAAAGTGCCGCTGTCACTGTGCCCATTCTGCAGATGAGCAAGTGCAGGACGGGAAGGGCCGTGCTCACCCAGAGCAATTCTGCTAGGAAGCGTCGCCAGGACTCAGCTCCAGGAAGCTTGAATCTATAAAAACACCCAGCCTGGCAAGGATAATCCATAAGGCATTTTGTGCACATATCCAAGAGAAAAAACAGTTATGCATCATTTAATTAAATAGAATAAGTATTAACTGTATATGAAAGAAACAAACAATTTGGTGCACCATACTTACAAAGAACGGGACGTCTTCCTTAGCAATCGTCTTTACCCTGCTTCTCTACTTTCCTTTAGGCCTATTTTTCCATCTTGAGGATTCTGACTTGGCTTGGCTCAAAGGGGCTGGACCAGAAGTCAGGAGACCTGGACGGCAGCCCAGGCCCATGTTAACCCCTGCGGGTCGCAGCTTCTGCATCTCCCGACCAGCCGGTGGGGTCGTGGCTCCGAGGCCCTTTGCACCCCTGTGTTCACGTCCTGCG
The DNA here is from genome assembly GCA_028533085.1 of Varecia variegata. Taxonomy (NCBI): domain Eukaryota; kingdom Metazoa; phylum Chordata; class Mammalia; order Primates; family Lemuridae; genus Varecia; species Varecia variegata. Next base: position 664,810 of record CM052441.1, on the reverse strand, counting down.
CTAAGTCGGAGCCAGTACTGAGACCCTAATTCCTCTCATGTCTAATACATCAAAGCTCATTAGCTTCTCATTGTTAAAGAAATGCAAGGAAGCTCCCTGTCCAGAAACATGTGGTGCACTGGACACAGTCACCTTCCAGGAATGGAGCATCACTCCCCAGAGGAGGAGGAAGGCTTGGCAGCGCCCCAGGCCCCTCTGGAAGCTGGAGCCTGCTTTGCGCAGGGCTGTACATGGGTCAGCACCGATCGCTGCCAAGCCTCGGGGGGCAGGGGGCAGCAGGCGGTGGGGCAGCCCAGGGCGCCTGCACCCACGCTGAGCTGTCTGGCCTCAGCGAGCAACCCCAGGCAAATTATCTAACCTCTCTGCCTCAGTTTCCTCATCTGTACAATGAAGAAAATAGTGGTTTAAAATATCTACCTCATCGGTGGTCATGAGAACTGAATTAAGCAAATGAATATTCACATGGTTGTGATCTAGCACAGTGCTCGGGGTGCGCTGTGCATCTGGAATGTTCCCCACTCCAGCTGTCCAGGGCAGTCACGGCGATAACAACGGTGCTGTTACTGGGGCCTCTCCACAGAACTCTTGAGAGGGTAAAATTACCCGAGCAAACCCTGGCCCAGGGAGCACCGCAGAGTGGTCGTGGCATGACCAGCAGGTAGACAGCCCAGGGCCCTCCCCGCCTCCTCCCCGCCCGGCCAGGTGTGAGCAAGGCTGTCCCCGCTTCCCTCCCTGCGGGTGGCATGTCCTGGAGACCGTAGGTGGTGCTCACTCTGCAAGGACAGGACAGCGCAGGCCACAGGTCTGACGTCCGGCTTCATACGCACAGGCTTAAACAGTAAATTAAACTCCACTGTGTCAGGATCACACCCTACTCTGTCCCCGACTCGACGTGGGACCCTAACACGGCAGGAGCGTGACAAAGGTGTCAGCAGCCTGCCATGTGTCAAACGGGCCAGCGCAAGGCGCCTGTCTCACCTCATGGGATGGTGACAAGAAAAAATGAAAATAATGGGGCAGGGATGGAGGGTCTCCACAAGACAGCCTCGTTGCACCCAGGGCCGTTCGACAAGGAAACCGAGGCACAGCCGCGTGGACGCCCATCGAGCCTGCAACGACCTCTCAGTTTCCGCTCATTTCTACCTGCATTTACGGTCAGATTTTTCCAAAAGAAAGACTTCCAGTGCTGTTCTGCAACAGATTGTAACTTGAATTTTTAAAGGTCTTTTAAAATTCTTTTTTCACATGATCGACCAAAAGAAAAGGTAACTTTGCTGAGAGACAGTTATTGCTCCGTCAAGAGTGAAACCTTGAGTGCCCAGAACTACCCCAGCCGTCCGTGGGTTGGCGTTAAACCTGCTTTGCTTTAGTGGCAGCAGTGCAAACCTCCGGCTTGCTTTTCATATGCAAATTACCCCCAGAACTTTTTAAAATAGCTGTTCCCTGGCTGTCCTAGTGCTTGTCATAGGCTTACTATAAACTACTTGCTAGTAACATTCAAAAACACTTTTTCAACTATTAGTAATGTTTAGAATCAGAGTTTCTATAATCTCTGCTTATTTTTCACATTCTCGGGAAATCGTTGCTCAGTCCTCTCTCAGGATCCCTCCTCAAGAGCAAACCCTCATGTGGAAGCTGTTTATTCTGAAGATGGAAACATGAGCATTTGCCCAGCGTTCCCGGGCAGGGACGTGCACTGAAGCAGCAGCGGTCACTGAGGTGGCACGAGTGCCAGGGGAGGGGGTGGTGGGACCCCCGAAAATAAATGCTTCAACAACGAGCTCACTTGCCCCAGTTGTTCAACTAAGTGGTAAAAATGCCACGTGAAGAACGTTTGCCGTTGGTGTTTATACATAAGTCACCCACCGTCCATTAGGAATCTATGTTGTGCTTTTTTCCTTCCCCCTCTTAGAAATCAAGGACTTTCTCTGAGAATTATAGTACAATGAAATGATTTGGTAGATTTAGAAACAATCTTACCTGCTACGTAAAAGGATGCGGTGATGACTGACCGGAAGGTCCAGGCGAGGCCGGAGCGGGTGAGGGTTTACTGGTGGAGGAGAAGCCCGGCCGCTCCGAGCAGGGCGCCGCAGACGTGGCCTGGCCGGCTCCCCGGCAGCCGGCTGCTTTATATGCACTTTCTCCCGCAGAGAGCTGTCAATCAGACTGGCCAGGAAGCTCGTTTAATTCATTCCTTCGGAGCAGTGACACAATTCCTTCTTCTGATCTCACCATTCGTCCGGGTACCTGGTGCCGGGGGCCAAGCCCAGCCCTCTGAGCTGGACACCGCCTCCCCCCGGCCCCTGCCAGACCGGGGCGGGAAGGAGACAGGCGGAGAGAGGGAAGGCAGGGATCACTTTTCCTGTCTTCTTTCAGGAAATAAAGTGCTATAAATAAAACTAGCAAGATTGGCTAGAACTCCCCATTTTGCTTAAGAGAAAAAAATGCAAGTTTTGTGCTGTAAACATGTTTCAAATTACCCAATCTGATACTGGTCTTTCTAAACCAACTAAGTGACAATCAGTAAGACATAAAATAAATCAATGGGTATAAATGATTAGTCTGTGTATTGACGAAATTATTATATTGAATGCATTCATTTTATCTTGTGCAAAATATAATATTTAACCTAAAAGGAAACATCTCAGGCAGTTAGAAGACTGACAAGGGGTACTGCAGCTTCGGGAGAATGGATTTAATTCCAAACCTACTTCCTCTGCTCAACGGGGTCCCCTAAAGGACATCCCTGCAGTTGGCCACTACCTGGCCAAGGCCACGTGGCACACACTTTCCCAGTGGCATGGAGCAGCCACGATCAGGTTCTTTAAGTCTCAATTATAGGGACGGCCTCCTGCCAGGGCGGCTCGGAATGAGGACGCAGAGAGGTGAGGGGAGTGGCAACAGCCCCCCAGCTCCCCTGGCGCCAAAGTCAAAGCCAGAGTGGACGGTGGACGGGGGAGGGGCTGTGTGTCCCCAGGTCGGGGTGGACTGTGGATGGGGGAGGGGCTGTGTCCCCAGGTCAGCGTACACAGTGGATGGGGGAGGGGCTGTATGTCCCCAGGTCATGGTACACAGTGGATGGGGGAGGGGCTGTGTCCCCAAGTCGGGGTGGACGGTGGACGGGGGAGGGGCTGTGTGTCCCCAAGTTGGGGTGGACGGTGGATGGGGGAGGGGCTGTATGTCCCCAGGTCGGGGTGTTGGGGACGAACATACGCAGGCCCTCAGTCTTGCTGAAGAACATTAACAAAACAGGTGTGGAGACAGCTCTCAGCCACCGTGGATCTTTGGCAGGGAAGCATCCTGGAGGGTCCCAGCCGCCCCTGTGCCTGGATCCAAGTTCGATGGGGTCACGGGCAGAGGGACAGCAGCCCTCCAGCCCCTGGGTCTTCCGCATGGACGTGTTGGGGGCAGGGACAGGTGCAGGTTTGCACACTGATGCTTTTTCTTGTGACAACGGTTCCTGTGTCACTTGGTAAATAACATTGATTTTGTGACATATGGAGAGAGGAGACTACACTCAGGGTATGTGACGTGTTTAAGGTAAGGTATCCAGCTTTTGGTCAGCTAGTTGGTGACAAAGTCATCATCTGAATTTAAAAGTCTGGAGTCATGTTTATATAAATAGATTGATGTTTATGTAGATTGATGTTTTCTCAATTTCAAAAATAAAATGACGTATAACCCAGTTTCCCTTAAAGAATTTTAAGTGGATAATTATCAGGCCATGGGTTGGGTTTTCTGTGGTTAGGCAGGAAGGTTTGGGTCCGGTGCTCCCGCAGGGATATAAAACGTGCCTGCGTGCACTTCTGCGTCCTTAGCTCGCTCAACAGGCGGCTGCCTGCCGAGCAGAGCTGCAGACCCAGGGCGCCGCCACTACCGAGCATTTCGGGCGTGTGCGGGGGGAGGAGGCAGGGACGCAGCCTCACAGTTGGGAGGAGAAGGAGCTGGGAATGTGGACCCTCCGTGTGTCTCGGCCAAGAGAAACTCAGCACGGGTCACGGTGCAGAGAAGAAGAAAATTCTCCCTTAACATCGTCCAGCCGGGCGAATCAGGGAAGGCTTCCCGGGGGAGGCAGAGGTGCGCCGCCTGGAACACGGCCCGTGGATAGAGCCTACGTGGAGAAAACGTCTCGGGCAAAGACATCGAGTGGGAAGTAATGGAGTATAAGAGAAAAATGAGCTGCTAGAGCACAGGCTGCTCAGAGATGGAACCCGTCCCCCCAGGCTGGGAGCGTGTTCCGCAGGCAGCAGGAGCCGTGAGAGCTGTTCCTGGCGGGATGAAGTTGGACTTCACGGCCCCCCTGCAGACCGGCGGACAGGGAGGGCGGGCAAGGCCCCCGGCCAGCCTCTCCCACTGGGGCCCAGCAAGCGAGGACAGAGGGGACACGGCGATGGAACCACCGAGCAAGCTGGCGCCAAGGCGGGAGAGCTGAGAGACACTTGAGGGAAGCGGGGGAAGCCCCGCGTCTGCAGGGAGGGAAGAGAGGGAGGCGCAGACGCTGCAGGCTGAGCCAGGCACCCCTAGACTCACGTCCCCCCGGAGCCTGGCAATGTGAACGCGCTGGAAATGCTGATGTCTTCGCAGATGAGATCAAGCTGGGATGGCGTCCACTGGGGCTGGGTGGGTGTCCTCGCGAGAAGAGGGAAATCTGGACACAGCCACACCGTCGCGGAGGGGCAGAGACGGGAGTGTTGCCCAGAGTATCCCAGGGTGGCCAGTGACCCCAGCGGCTTCAGGAGACAGGGAAGTGTCCCCCGGCGCCTTCGGAGGGAGTGTGGCCTGGACAACACCTTCGTTTAAGACTGCTGGTCCCCAGAGCCGTGGGACAGTAAGTTTTTGTTGTTTTAAGCCACCTGGGTGGAGGCACTCATTGTAGCAGCCTAGGAAGCTGCATCAGGCATGTCAGAGACGTTGCGGGGTCCGGATGGGACCACCACAGAGCACACGTTGCGATGAAGGGACTCACACAAAGCGCGTGGTTTCCCCGCGCACACGAAAGCTACGTTTCAGTATACTAACGGCTGTAATAGCATTAAGTCTAAAAACAACGTGCATTGCCTAATCTCAAAAATGCTTTATTGCTAAAAGAAAATGCTAAGGACCATCTGAGCCTTCAGTGGGCTGTGATCTTTTTGCTGGGGGAGGGTCCTGCCTCGATGCCCACGGTGCTGACGGATCAGGGTGACGGTTCTGGAGGTGAGGGCGGCTGTGCTGATTTCTTAAAACAAGACAAAAATGAAATTTGCCCATCAATTGACTTTTCCTTTCATGAAAGATTTCTCGGTAGCATCGATGCTGTTTGACAGCATTGGACCCACAGGAGAACTTCCTTCACAGCTGGAGTCGGTCATCTGACACGCTCCCGCTGCTCCGTCAACTAAGTTTACGGAACATTCCAAACCCTTTGCTGTCATTTCAACAGTGTTCCCAGCATCTTCACCAGGAGTAGGTTCCATCTCAAGAAACCACTCCATGGCTCATCCACAGGAAGCAGCTCCTCACCTGTTCAAGTTCTGTCCTGAGACCCCAGCAATCCAGTCCCATCCTCAGGCTCCACATCTAACTCTAGTCCTCTTGCCATTGCCACCCCATCCGCAGTGACGTCCTCCACTGAGGTCTTGAACCCTCCCAGGTCCTCCACGAGGGCTGGAATGAACTTCTTCCAAACTCCTGTGAATGCTGCTATTTTGACCTCCTCCCATGAATCACGAATGTTCTTTATGGCGTCTAGAATGGTGAGTCCTTTCCAGAAAGTTTCCAATTTATTTTCCCCAAATCCATCAGAGGAATCACTATCTGGACAGCTGTGGCCTAATGAAATGCAAGTCTTACATAATCAGACTTGAAAGTTAGAGGTGCTCCTCTACCCCTGTGCTGCAGAATGGGTGTTGTGTTAGCAGTCATCTCCTTGGACATCTCCATCAGAGCTCTGGGGTGACCAGGCGCAATGTCAGTGAGCAGTAATATTTTGAAAGGAATCTTTTTCTGAGCAGCAGGTCTCAACAGTGGGCTTAAAATATTCAGTAAACCATGCTGTAAACAGATGTGCTGTCATCCAGGCTTTGCTGTTCCATTTACAGAGCACAGGCAGAGGAGATTCAGCGTAACTCTGCAGGGCCCCAGGATTTTCAGGATGGTAAATGAGCACAGGCTTCAACATGGAGTCACCAGCTGCATTGGCCCCTAATGAGAAAGTCAGCCTGTCCTTTGCAGCTTTGACTTCTGCTCTGCAGCTGTGAAGGTCCTAGATGGTGTCTCTTCCAGTGGAAGCCTGTTTTGTCTCCATGGAAAATCTGTGGTTTAGTGTAGTCACCTGCATCAGTGATCTTAGCCAGGTTTTGTGGATAACCTGCGGCAGCTTCTACATCAGCACTTGCTGCTCCACTTTGCACTTTTGTTATGGAGACGGCTTCTTTCCTTAAGCCTCATGAACCAACCTCCACTAGCTTCCAGCTTTTCTTGTGCAGCTTCCTCACCTCTCTTAGCCTTCATAGAATTGATGAGAGTTGGGGCCTTGCTCTGGATTAGGCTTGGGTTTAAGGGAATGTCGTGGCTGGTTTGTTCTCTTAAAATCCAGACCACTGAAACTTTCTTCTTGTAAGAAATAAGACTGTTTTTATCATTTATGTGTTTCTGGGGTAGCACTTTTGATTTCTCTTAAGAACTTTTCCTTTGCACTCACAGCTTGGCTGTTTGGTACAGAAGGCCTAGCTTTTAGCCCGTCTCAGCTTCTGACATGCCTTCCTCACTACGTTGACTCATTTCTAGCTTTTGAGTTAGAGTGAGAGATGTGAGACTCTTCTTTTCAC